>CALYLW010000760.1:205077-549412 GCA_944989445.1 Ampullaceana balthica | reverse complement strand
TTGTGGTGGGGGGGGTTTTTTGTTTTTTTCCTTATGGTATGGTAATTATGCCGTTGGGGGGGGGTGGTGGGGGATTTTGATTATTTTTGTTGGGGTTGTTTTGATTGGTGGGGTGGGGGTGGGGTAGGTGGTTGTGGTGGGTCGGAAGGGGAGGGGGGGGGTGTGAGGGGTGGTGGGGTAGTTGGGGGGGGGATTGAGGGGTGGTGGATAGGGTGTGGGGGTGTGCTATTTTTGCTGTCTCATGATGGTGGAGGGTTGGGGGGGGGGGTTGGGTTTTGAGCTGTTAGTGGCCGCACCTTCCCGTCCCCCGACTAGTCCTGTGGTGTGTCCGTTGTCTATTATCCATTGATTGGTCGGGGGGCAGTTCGATCTTTTTAGGTCCTATTAATACTGCGGTGTGCTTCATTTGCGTAATCGATTCGTATTCTTTGGGGGAGAGTGTTCATGGTTAGTCGGGGTGGCAGGTGGGAAGGTAGGGGATTGCGGTGTAGGGTTGTGCGGGGTGAGCTTTTGTTTGGGGGTAAAGAGGGTAGGCTTGTTGGGACGGGGGGTTGGGGGGTGTGGTGTGCAAATGGGGGGATGTGGAGTGAGTGTGGGGGTGGTGTCTTTTGGGGGTGGAGGTTTGGGTTGGGGGTGGAGTGTTCAGGTGGGGGTCTGCGTCGGGGCGTGGGTGAGGGGTGGGGCTCGGGGTTGAGCCGAGAGCATTGGGTTAGGATGGGGGAGCGGGTGGGTGTAAGATATTGGGAGGGGGTGGCATACTGGGGAGGGTTTGATTATGTCACTGGTTTTTGTTAGTCTATAGTTGTGGGTGTTTGGGTGGGCGGGGTAGAGGTGATTAGGGTGGTGGTGCAGTGGGTTTGGTTGGGAGCTGTGTGGGAGAGCGCGAGTGGGGGCGTGGTTATTGGGTGGTGTAGGGGTTTGGGAGATTATAGGTTGGGGAGAGGTGGAAGAGAGGTTAATGTGACAGTTGGCGTATTAGGACAAGGTGGTAGCTGTATTTTGTTTTTAGATGTGCGGTGAGCGAGTTAAGGGTACGGGATCGACTGGGTGTGGGTTCGTTGCCGGGAGAAAGAGTATCATGTGTTTTCAGTTCGTTTCTATTAGTTGTTGAGGTTGATGGGGGCGTCAGGGCTCTGGGCGGGTTATGGGGTGCTATGTTGGTGGCTGTTTTTTACGTTATGAGTTTGGGTTTTTGGGGAGCTCGAAGTCGAGGGGGACTTGCCCTCTTCTGATAACGCTTCCACGCGTAAGGTTTTTAGTTCCGAGCCCCTGCGCGGTTTTTTTGTATGTTAATGTGTATTTAGGTTTTGTTTTTTTTTGGTTTGAGTCTATTTGGTCTGGGTTGTCGGCGGAGATGTGATTTTTGATGTGTTTTGCGTATTTGGCCCTCGAGTCCTCGCGCGTTGATTCTCGTGTGGTCGATAAACGGCGCCACATTTGTAGGCAAATTTATAGTGATATTTTTGTGGTTTATGCATTAGCGAGTGGGGGCGGGTGGGTGGTTGGGGTGCGGGCGAGTGTGGTGATGTTGGAGGGGGTGGTGTGGCTGGGCGGCCCTCGTTGCTGTATTGGGGGGTGGCGTTGCGGTTAAGGTTCAGGGCGGCTGGTTGACGGTGCGGTCTGTTGGCATCTGCATGAGAGTGCGCTGGGGAAGGGGTGGGGGAGGTGGAATTTAATTTGGGTGGGGGTTTGTTTGGGCCTATTATGATTTAAGTCGTGTTGTAGCGAGCAAGGGGTGCTAGGCGTAGATTAAGCGTCAGCATTAGGGAGCAGGATTGTGTGTTTTTGTGTTGGTTGTTTGTTTTTGTGTTTTGTATTTGGTGGAAGGCTTTTTATGCAGTTGGGTTGTTGGAAATGGGTTGTTTGTATTGGTGTTTTTTTATTTGGGTTTGGCTGTGGGTGTTGGTGGTTGTGATTTTTGGCTTATGTGTGAGGGGGGGGTGTTGTTGTGCTCTTGGGTTGGTTATTTGTGTTTTTTGTTGTGGGGGTTTTTTTGTGGGGTTTTTTCGGTTTTGCCAGCGGGGGGGTGTGTGTTAATGTGCGTGTTTTGTTGGATGGGGGTGTTAGTTGTTTGGGGTGTATCGCTTTGTTGTGGATGCGGGTGTTGGGGGGTTGGGTTGATCTTGGGTTTGTGTGTTTCTTTTTGTTATTGTAGTGGTGTGGGGGTGGCTGTTTGTGTGTTGTTTTTTGGGTGAATGGGGTGGTGGGTTGTGGGTTTGGGTGTTGTGGGGGGTTTTTTTTTGGGTGTGTTTGGGAGGGGTGTGGCGAGGTGTTATTTTGTATTTTTTGCATTTTGTTTGATATTTGGCTTGGTGTTTGTGTTGGTTCTGGGAGGTTAAGTTGTGTTTACTTGGTCTTTGTTTAGTTTTTTTAGATTTGTTGGTTTTGTGGTGGGGAGTTTTTTGTTTGTGGATTGTTTTGGGTTTGTTTGGAGTTAATATTGAGGTTGTCATGTTTGGTGGTTGTCTATTTTTTTTATTTTGGAGTGGTGGTTGTTTTTGTTTTCTATTTGGGGGGTTGCTGTTTGTGGAGGGCTTTGTTAGTGTTGGGTGATTGATGGGTTTTTTGTTGGTATTGTTGTTTTTGGGTTGTTGTTGGGTGTTTTGTGGGTTTTGTTGGTTTTGTATGTTGTTTTTGTGTAGTTTTGTTTGTGGTTTGGGGCTAGTTGGGTTTGGTAGGTACGTTTGCTGGATGTTTGAATGTATTTTGGTTGTTTTTTTTTGTTGGGGATGTTGGTGTTGTGGCATTGTATTTGTGTGTGTTTGGTTGGGTTTGGTGTTGTGTGTGGATTGTTCTGTTTTTGGTGGTGTGTGGTTTGGTGTTTGTGTTGGTACCATTATGGGGTGTTGCGGTTTTTGTTTGGTGTCGTTGGTGGTTTGTTGGGGTTATCGTTGTGTTGGGTTGGGGGGCCGAATTGGTTGTTATTGTGTATTTGGATGGTTTTTCTTTTGGGTTTAGTGTGCGGGGAATTGTGTTGGCTTGTTTGTGGTTTGTTGTTTGGAGGGTGGAATGGTTGGAATTCTTTCTGGTTGTGGAGTTGTTTGTGTGTGGTGTGTGTGGTTTGTAGACTTTTTGGGATTTGATAGACGTGGTGGTTGATTCGGTTGTTTGTTTAGTTTGATTGGTTTTGGTGGTGTTGTGAGGTTTGTGTTTTTCTTGTAGTTCTGATGTGGGTTGTTATGTGTGGGCTGTTATTGATACTGTGGATGGTGTGATGTGGTGAAAGATTTCAGGTGTCGTGTTGTGTCAGTTTGTGCTTGGGATTGGTGGGGTTGTGGTGGGTGGCTGGATTTAATTTCTGTGTGTAGGTTTTGTGTTGTTGTACGGGGTTGTTTAGGAATATTGGGTTGTTGCGTTTCCTGGGATGTTTTTGATTGGGTGGGTGTGTGAGTGTGGGTGGTTGGTCTGGTGGGTTGCTGTGTGGTGGTGCTGGGTGTTTTGATGAGTGTGAGTTTGTTGGTTGTGGTTCGTCTATGTGTGTGATGTGTGATTTTTTGGTTGGTGTTGAGCTTGTTGTGTGTTTTTCTTTTAGTTGAGGGTGTCGGTTGCTCATATGTGTTTTTCATTCGGGTTGATTGGTTTTTTCTTATTTTGTGTTTTGTTATGTGTGGTGTTTTGTTGATGGCGGTGGTGTGGGATTTTTGTTTTTGTTGTGGCGTTTTATGTGAAGTGGTGTGATGGTTGTGGGTTTAGTGTTGTGTGATGAGTTGTTTTTGTGTGTGCGATGTTGTTTTTTGTGTATTGTTCTTGTTGTTTGGAGGTGAATTTTTATTGGATTTTAATGTGTGCTTTGTGTTGTTTGTTTTTTGATCGATTGTGTTTTTGTTTGGGTGTTTTTGTGTGTTAGTGCTTGTGGTAATTTAGTGGTTGTGATTTTGTCAAATGGTGTGTGTTTTGTTTTGTGATTATTGGCGTTGTCGGCGTGTGGTTTTCTTTTTTTTGGTGGTGGGGTGTGGGGGTGTGTGTGCGTGTGTGTGGGGTGTGTGGGTTTTTGTTGTGTAGGGTGTTGTGTTTGGGGGTGGGAGTGGTTGTGGGTGGGGGTTGTGTTATGGGTGTGGGTGGTGTTGTGTAGGGGTGATGGTCTGTGGGGTGTTTGGTGTGGTGTTTTTGTGTGTTTTGGTTTGTGGTTTTGTCTGTGTGGGTGTTATGTGTTTGGTGTGTCTGTTGTGTTTGCTGGGTGGGTGGGTGTGTGTTTGGTGTTGTTGTTTGTTGTTGTTGGGGTCTTGGTGTGTGGTTGTTGTTGTATGTTGTTGTTGTAGTGTGGCTGTGGTTTTTGTGTGTGGTGGTATTTTGTGTTGTTTTTATGTGTGTGTGTTGTGGTTTTTGGGTGTGTGTTTGCGTTGGTTATTGGTTTGGTGAGGGGTGTGGTGTTTTTAGTGTCGGTTGTGTGGTTGTGGGTGTTTGGTTTTGGTGGTGTGTGGTGGGTGTGGTTGTGGGGTGTGTTGTGGTTGTTGTGGTTGTGTGGTGTGTTTTGGTGGTGGTTTGGGTTTGTGTGGGTGGGTGTGTTGGGTTTGGGTTGGTTGTGGTGTGGGTTATGTGTGTGGGTTTTGGATGGTGTGGGGTGGTGGGGTGGTGGTTGGGGGGTTGTGTTGGGGGTTGTGGTTTGTTGGGTTGTTGTTGGTTGTGTTGTTTGTGGGTGGGTTGTTGTGTTGGTGTGTGGTTGGGTGTTTTTGGGTGTTGTTTGGTGGTTGGTGGTTGGGTGTTGTGGTGTGTTTGTTGTGGTTGTGTTTGTGGGTTGGGTGGGTGTGGGTGGGTGTGTTGGGGGGTTGTGATGGTGTGGGGTTGGATGGGGGTGGTGTGGGTGGTGTTTTTGGTGTGGTTTGTGTGGGTGGTTGTGGGGGGTTTGGGGGTGTGGTGTGGTGTTGTGGTGGGTGGGGTTGGTGGTGGTTGGTGTGGTTTTGGGTTGGTGGTTTTGGGTTGGGGGGGGGGTGGTGTTTTTGTGGTTGGGGTGTGTTTTGTGGTTGTGGTGGTGGTTTGGTTTGTGGGGGGTTTTGGTGGTTGGGGTGGGGTGTGGGGTGGGTTTTGTTGTGTGTGGGTTGTGGGTGTTGTTGGGTGGGGTGGTTTGTTTTGTTGTGGTGTGGGGGTGTTTGTTTTTGTGTTGGGTGTTGGGGGTGTGGGTGGTGGTGGTTGTGTTTGTGGTTGGGTGGGGTGGTTTGTGTTTGTGTGGTGTTTGTTTGGGTGTTGGGTGTGGTTTTGGTTGTGTGGTGGTGGGTGGTTTGTTGTTTGTTGGGGTTGTTGGTTATTGTTGTGTTGTTGTTTGATTTTGGTTTGGGTGGGGTGGTCTGTTTAGTTGGGGTGTTGTTGGGTGGGGGGGTTTTGTTTGTTTCTGGTGGGGTGGGGGGTTTTGGGTTGGTGAGTGGTTGGGTGGTGGGTGGTATGGAAACTTATTTGTAGTTTGTATAATAAGCTCTCTTCCTCACCCTGGGCATTTACTTCATTCTCACATGATCTCATACGTACTTCCAGCACTTCTCTTCATAGCCTTGTAATCTCGCCCCCCCCCCGCCCTCTCCCCCCTCACATTATCTTTGTTACATGCTGTACGATATCCTCCTTACTTTTGGATTAATCCTCGGACTACTGTCCTTATGAACTTGCTCTCTAACCTCCTCGACTGATTCTTCGTCAGTTTGTTACCCATCCTTCGTCCTCTCTTTCTTGATTTTTTCATCATTCTTTGTTTCCCACTCCCCACCACCCAGCCAGTCTCTCCCTTTTTTCTTTTCCTTCTTCCTAGGCCTATGACGCCCTGCATCCACATCCCCCACCCCTCATCCTCCGTCTCCCGCGTCTTCCTGCCTAATATCTTACTTAGTTTTTTTTTTAGGTTTTTTTTGTATTGTAAATAAACCCCCGAGAGGAATAAGCTATGACTGCTTTTGGTGTAGGCAGTAGGTGTGAAGATCATACAAAGGATCCTTTTAACTTAAAATAACCCTTTCCTTTTTTAAAAAAAACCCCTCTCTTTCTCTCCTTTTTTATTTCCTTTCCTATTCTTTTTATCTTTTCATCTTATAAAAAAAACTAAAGTGGCTTTGAAATTTGAATTAAAAGAATAAGAATAGTAATTGTTAAAATTTTGATATTAATTGGAAGTAGTGATTAAGTAATGTAATATTATTATAAATTATTTTTATTATTATTTATTAATAGATAAGATAAATTGTCAATGTATAAAGAATAAGAATGAGTGAAAAATATAATATAGTGAATAATTTAATAAGGGGGGGGTTATTAAAAAGGATTAACATAAAAATTTAAAAATATAATTTGCCACAAAAATTAAATATAAACTATTGTCCTTATAAGCACATAAATTGATAAAACAAAATAAAAATAAAATTTTAATGATTATTATTGTAATTTGAGATTAAAGTTAATGAAAGAAAATAAATAAACAATAATAAAATAAAATACCAAAAATTATCAGCTTTTATCGACAAAAGGTATCAATTATTATAAAAAAAGTATTAAGTATTTTGTAATTTAATATGATAGGAAAAATTAATTGTGAATAAAATTGTATTTCAAATAAAAATATTAAATAAGTATGTAAGTGCCTATTAGATTAATAAAAAATAGTTTCCAATTATAAAATAATGAGATAATACAAGTCGTTAGAAATGTATAATATAATTAATAATAATAATAAAGAAATAAATTTATAAATATTTAATAAATGATAATTTATAAAAATAGTATTGGTGTTGTATCTAGAATTATCTCTAGGTCATGAGTATACACCACAACCCCACCAAACCCCCCTTTTATTTTCTTTTACTCGGTGCGTCAGCGATTATGATTCTGGCAGTAATCAGCAGGAGTAGTTTTATATTATATTAATAATAGTTAATTTTTAATTGAATAATGTGTAAATATTCAGCACCCTCCCCCGCCTCATGATCGTATGTGTTGGAAGACAGAAATTTATGTGTTTCCTCTTTCTAGCTTAGCGTCTTGTGTTTTACCGGACCCCTCGTTTGGTTTCATCAAGCCCCTCCCGAACGAACAACTGGTTTTGGTGATGATTTTGCTCTCTGATAGGATTATGCGTGGACCACCGAAGCAATCCACCATCCATTTAGAATCATATAAAAATGATTTCCGGACGGCGTAACACCTCCGTGTTATAGTGTATCTTTATACATACTATTAATCTAAACATTTTTTTGTGTTAGTCAGAGAGAGATTTAGATGCCGCGCGTAAGATGTGGTGGGGTATAAGGACATTATAATGTATTCATATTCGCAGCAGTTACAAAGTTTTTTTTCTAGACGCTTGTACATCCCTTCTTCATTCTTTCTCTTTCTTATTGTCTCATGCTTAATTAATCATCACGATAGAGAGATACAATTATAATATTCAGTTGAATGACCATTACATGCATTAACATGAAATTGAGTGTTGGCGAAATTCGTTGTGTAGAAGGCTGTGACTGTGCGTGACTTGACCGTGCGTTGTCGTCGTCGTATGCGAGGTCCGTCCAACTAACGCGTTCAGGTTATGGTTGTTGCGCCTTCGTGGGCTGACACTCACGTAGAACTTGGTGTGCAAAGTCATAACCGGTTGGGTGTTGGAAGTACGTTAGGTTGTTTTGAGTCGGGTTGGAGTTATACCACGCGGCGCGCACGTGGTTTATGGGTGGGGTCCACACGGCGAGTTGTTCGCGGACGTAGTAGGTTGTCCGTTAATGTGATGGTTTGGGCCAGGTATTGATCTCTCGACCTAACCGTTGATTTGTTCTACATTTCCCTCTCCGGCCCTCACCGCCCCGTTCGGTATCATGGGTATCTTGCGGTTTTTAAATAAACGCACTCGCCAAGATTTTTGAGAATATTGGATTCTAATTTCTGAATAATTTTTAGACGTAATTAGGATATTTTTTATTTTTTTTTTTGAAAAATGTCTTCTCTCAAGAATATTTGAACAGAGTCCCCGAAACGCTCCGCGCTGGTTTTTGTTTGCAGTGAAGACTTGTTGACAGTCTTGAGAGCTGAGTGATGGAAAGTTGCAAGCGATTGTACGAGTAGAAGAGCAGAGAGAGTGACGAGAGTGGATGAGATGGATGATTACATAGAGATGGATGATGAGTATGATGTTTGATTACACTAGGGGGAAAATGGAATGAGTTAAAAGAAGGGAAGAAGGCAAGAGGATAGAAAAGGGGGTTTGCGAGGGGACGGGACGGTGTGGTGCGGTCAGACGGGTGTGTGTGGGTTCACGTAGATGGATAGGGTTGGGATTGGTGGTGGTATTTGGTTTGTTTAGATTTATTTTGTTTGTTGTTATTCCGGGGGGGGGGTTGGCGGGGGGGTGGTGGTGTACGGGGTATAAAGGGTGGGAGTTTGGGTTTTGATGTAAAATAAATAAAAAAAAATATGCCCCCTTGTCCGTCCCGTTCATCCAAATGTCTCAAAAAGGAGAGATGATTATTTAATTACGCTTTAGACATGATTAAAATTGTGGGGGGTAGCACATAACGTTTAGACAGAAGAGACCATTAGATTGATTATTCCGGGAGGGCGGGGTGGGTATGGTTAAATGTAAAAATTAAAAAAATTGTCTTAATTCCGGGGGGTATGGGGTTAAATGATGCAGTCAAATCCGGAATTAAATAATGTCCCAAGGAGATAAAATGTGGTCGTTTTAGTTTAGAAGGAAAATTTTTTGGAATTGGTTGAATTATTCCCGCGGGGGTTATGGGGGGTTGGTTAAATGCGTTCATCTAACTTATCAAGGAGATAAATATAAAATTGTGGGGTTGAGTTGGGTGATAGAGATAGATAGCTAGGTTTTTAGATTAGAGGTTAGGATTAGTTTTTTAGAGTTAGAAATTTATATTATTATTTTTTTAAGCATTGAGATAGAGTTTAGAGATTAGCGGGAATGGAATTCAATATAATTAATGTTTTAAAATATAACCAAAATCACGCTTCGACAATGTATGTGTTTCTCTTTCGTCCAAATGTTTAAGAATCATTGGTCCAGCAATACACCACCATTTGTTAGAGATAGAGCCATTTCTTGCTCCAGATAGAAGTCACTCTTTGGTTCAGGTATATGCCACTCTTTGATCAAGGTCAATGCCATTCTCGGGACAAGTTCTATGCCATTATTGGGGCAAGGTATTGGCCACTCTCTGATCTAGGTATATGCCTCATTTTGGTTAAGGTATAAGCCAATCTTTGTTCCAATAAATATGCCACTCTTTTACCCAGCTATATGAAACTATTTATAGTTTAGGTACACGCCACTCTTCGGTTCTTATACATTACACTCTTTCGTGCAAGTAAATACATATATATTTATAAATGAGTTCAATTTTAAACATTCATATCTTAATTAAATAACATACTTAATGACATTGAAGGTACGTTTATCAGTCAGAGAAATACTTGTCTTGTTTGTTCATCCGTTAGGAGATGTGTTTTTGGTGCAGTCTTTAAGGCCTTGGTAGTAGGAAAATTATGAATGTGTAATGGAAGAGAATTCCATTGTTTGGGGGGGGGGACAAAAAGAGAAAGACCTTTCTTTAAATATTATAGTGCATGTCTTATAATCATAGAGAATGCATGTGTCTGTAAAAGATCGTAGCTGACGAGAGGGTGAGTAGACAGAAAGAATTTTTAGTTAGTTATAGGAAGGGCGTGGGTCGGTAAAGAAGTTGTGGCAGAGTCGTAAGTTTGTAATCAATACTATCTTTTTCGGGGAACTGATGAAGTGAATGAAGAAGTGGAGGAATATTGTCGCGTTATTTCGCCTTAATAACTAGCAACTGAATTGTGAACTTTTTGAAGTTTTTCGATTCATTGTTTTGGTGAACCTGACAGAACAGCGTTACAATAATCAAGACAAGAGAGGAGAACAAGAGCACAGACTTGGGTCTTTGATGCACTAACTGTTGGGTAGTGACGGATTGAACCGATCTGACGGATGGTGTTGTAGGCAGGGCGAAAGATGTGAGAGATAAAGTTATTTTTAGACATGTTGTCGGAAATAATGTAGCCAAGATTCCTAGAGTATGACGTAAACTGTATGTCGGAAATAACGTGTACCTGAATAGAAGTGGAAAGAGACAAAGTTGGTGGTGATTTAGTATTGCAAAAGAGAGGAGTTCTTCGGTTTCGTTAACACGGAAATAGCGTGTACCTGAATAGAAGTGGAAAGAGACAAAGTTGGTGGTGATTTAGTATTGCGAAAGAAAGGAGTTCTTCGGTTTCGTTAACACGGAAATAGCGTGTACCTGAATAGAAGTGGGAAAGAGACAAAGTTGGTGGTGATTTAGTATTGCAAAAGAAAGGAGTTCTTCGGTTTCGTTAACACGGAAATAGCGTGTACCTGAATAGAAGTGGAAAGAGACAAAGTTGGTGGTGATTTAGTATTGCGAAAGAAAGGAGTTCTTCGGTTTCGTTAACACGGAAATAGCGTGTACCTGAATAGAAGTGGAAAGAGACAAAGTTGGTGGTGATTTAGTATTGCGAAAGAAAGGAGTTCTTCGGTTTCGTTAACATGGAAATAGCGTGTACCTGAATAGAAGTGGGTAGCGACAAAGTTGGTGGTGATTTAGTATTGTGAAAGAGAGAAGTTCTTCGGTTTCGTTAACATTCACCTTAAGCTAGCTGAGATCCATCCAAGAATTGACCTCCCCAATTCACTCCTGAAAGGCCTGGACGTTTGAGTCAGTAATAGAGAGTGTGTGTACAGCTGCGTATCATGTCAGAAAGATTCATTTTTAACTTCATGCTTTTCGAGCATCAGAAGACGTTGCCTGGTATACAGTATTTTAAAAAAACCGGACTGGGAGACTCCATACACTAAGTGAGCTCTGTCAGACAAACAGCCGTCCAGAGAGACCATCTGCGAACAGTCGGAGAGGTTGGATTGAAACCAAGCTAGAACTGAACCAGAAATTCCCAAGTAATATTGAAGTGTTCTGAGAAGCGTTTGATGGTCAAGGGTATCAAATGCTGCACTGAGATCTAAGAGGCTCAGGATGGAGACTTTGCCATTGTCAAGTGCGATCAGAGGGTCCTTCAAAAGAGAGGAAGAGACAGAGGGAGATGGAGAGAGAGAGAGAGAGAGAGAGAAAGAGGAGATGGTGAGAGATAGATAGATAGATAGAGAGAGAGAGAGAGAGAGAGAGAAAGAGAGAGAGAGAGAGAGATAAAGAGCGAGAACTAGGAAAACCAATACACTATCAACATTTTAAAACCCTAATACAAACTCCAGACTAGACATGAACCATGGATATGCTTAGGACGGAATTTTTAATAGATGAGAAAGGATACTGTTGTTTGTGTTTTGCGTGTGTATGTGTGAGCGTGTGATGTGTGTTCCAGTGTGTGTTATGCTATTTGAGAGCGTGCACAATGATTTTGTGTGTGTATAACGGCTGCGTTGAATGTTTACAACGGCTGTGTCTGTGTGTATGACGACCTTGTGTAAACATGAATTTAGTGTAGGTGTGGGCGTTTGGTGGATGTGCCAGTGTGTGTGTTATGGCTGTTTGAGAGTGTGTACGATGACTTAACGTGTGTATAATGGCTGTGTTTACAACGGCTGTGTCCGTGTGTACGACCTCCTTGTGTAAATATGAACTTAGTGTGTGTGTGTGTGTATGAAGGGATTGAGGGTGTATGTATGTCGGGAGCTTGTACAATGTATATTGAGTAAGAGAGGAGCACTCTCTAAATGTCAGTGCAGTTACGACGATATGATCGCTTTCAGGGGCGGTACTCACGGTTTCTTCGAGCACGAAGTCGTCGCCTCGATATGCGGCCCTATGCAAAGAAATCAGTCGCTGCGCTTCTTGTGAATCGGATTTTTAGCCATCGTGAAGCCAGTTTGACAAAACTTAGTTGTAAACACAGTTAAGATTAATTAAACAACCACGTAAAAACAAAGTTTCTGAGTTCAAATCCTTTATGTATGAGACATAACTAAAAGTATTAAGTTCAATACGATACGCCTCGCGCGACAAACATTTACAGACTGAAACTGAGTGAAATCCCCTGTACCCCTGGCTTTAAAACTGATGTGGACATCGATGGCGGGACTAAACTCAAGTGCCACGTGGACGGCGTACAATAACAAACTGTGAAATTGAATTACATACAGTTATATAGAGATAAACTAAAAATGCATTAATTTAATTACGGTACATTCGATCGATCTGAAATTGTGATACGATACATTGTTAGGTGACACGAGTCTAAGTGCAAAATTTCAGCTCGATCGCATCACGGGAAATGTGTCATTTTTTACTTTTGTTTTTCCGCTCGACGACGAACGACAGATAATATTTCGAAGTTAATACAAGGGATTTAAAAAGTGTATATCCCAAAACTTTCAAAATATAAGAGGACTAAGCTTAACCTCTAATTAAATACTAATAATATTAGTAATTTACCCCACCCAGTCCCTCTTTCCCCCCTCCCAAAAGAACCTAGTCAACGCCTTGGTTATAAACATCGTTGAAGAACGAATGCTCCGCCTCTGTTAGTAACCCCGTCAAGGACGTATGCGCCTGGAACTGCGCCGGTGCTACTCATTCTCCCACGTCCACCAATCTGTTACGCAATGTTTACGCTCTGCCGCAGTGTCAACAATCGGAACCAACAGTTTCCAGCCAACACTTATGGTGAGGTTGTCATGTAGACCAGTGTTCCCTAAACTTACAGGTTACAGCTCACCCCTCCCCCCACACTCTTTCACCCCTTCGCTCCCAATGTTCCCATGGATTAAAAGTGTTTTATTTGTAAATGACTTGAAATCATGTATCTTTAAAGGGGCCGCGTTAATCCTTACAGTTCCTTCTGAAAGGTCCCGGTGTGGGTGCACGCAAAGAGAAGTCCCTCCCGGTGTCCTCTTTTTGAGGCGACTGAGCCCTAGTTAGGGGATAGAAATCACAAATCATTGAGAGATTTTAACTAAAAAGAAAGGGGAAAAAATACGAAAAATCTTGAGACCTTTTGATTCCAGCTAAGTTTAGAAAACCATAGCGCGGTTAGCATGCTGGACAAGCATGGACTAATAGTGATCTTCAAGGAAGCATCATCGTCGTCATCACATTCTCCACACTTACTTCTAAAAGAGAAGGAAACCAAAAAAAAATCGGTGCACGCACAAGTGATTGTTAAGACGTCACATTTCAACAGCGGTATGCGTAACATCAAATTTCGGACTTGGTTATTTATCACACTGTCAACCCGGAACAACACACATGGGGGTTGACAATTACTGACGTCAAGAAACGGGTGTGAGCCGGTCGAAAGGGGCCTGGTTGGGGCTGGGGAGGTTTACAGACGCCCCCGTTAATTTTTTTTTAAAGTATGATATAATTAGACATCCCCAGGGATTATTTGTCTCGAAAACCAAACTGAAAATTTTATTTTACAGGTTTTTCAAGTAAATCTTTGTCAGCTGCATGGTTGAACCGTGTCCCCATTGGGTGCCCTTGAGTGCACTTGTTCAGCCTAGAAGTTCTGGGTTTTAAAAAAAATCATTAACTGGGTGCACGTGGGGGTTTCCTCGTCGCCTAATATGGGGGAGGGGCGGGGATGTGGCAATATGCAGGACTCGTCGCAGTTTAAAATGAGAAAACTGCGGTTTATTTTTAAAAAAAATATAATAATGATAAGAGGCTAATGATTCTCCAGCTGTCTTATTCATAATTTAACAAAAAAAATAATTTAAAACATTTTTGAGACCACCTTTGTAAATGTGATCAGAATCATAAAATAATGTAGCTAGATACATTTTTCAACGTTAATACACATTAATATTTATAGTTTTCACATTCATAATTGTAAGCCCCATATCAATATATAGTTAAGATGGGAAAGTGATGAAGTTAGATTGCAAGGTATATAATAATGTCAGTTACAAAACATGTTTTTAAAAGAAGGAATTTTCAAATGAGAGACAGATTATGCATTTGAAGGGAGAAAAGAACATGAATATAATTGATCAATGTCTAATAAGTATACATTTTAACATTGTTTATTACTTAATAATAACTCATAATTATTTATAACTAATAATCTCCACATCTTACATTGAGATATATCTGCAGAAGTGTAACTGGGTTTTCCGCGCCCTTGGCTAATATATTTTTGGCGCCCTTGACAAATGATACATGGATATAAAAAAAGGTAGGAGAAATACTAAATTTGAATAAATTGAAGGATTGGCCCATCGGCGCCCTTGGCAACTGCCCCGATGCCAAATCATTGTTACGCCTCTGTATATCAGCTTTGTCACAGGAACGCCTTTATCAGAAAGAGGTGAACAACAAACCAATAGAATTTCGAAAATAAAAATGAAATTAAAAAAACCCCGTAAAAAACAAGTTTTTACTATAAATCTTCTATGTATGAGAAGTAACTAAAAGAATGTTCATTATAATACGCAGCGCAAGACCATCCAAAAATACAAATTTGTAGTTGTGTCGTAAAACATGTTTAATATAATGCGCACCGATCAGGAATATGTTTATAAAAAGTGTTGTCAATAAAATACGCACCTAATTGCGCGACAGAAAGATTGTTCAATATAATGCGCACCCTTACACTCTATCTCAAAAAATAACATGATACATAGGAATAAATAAAATAATCTAAAAAATCAATAATTCAATTACGGTACATGTGATCGATCTCAAATTTCGATACATAGTTTTTATCATCGCCACCAAACTGCCTTCTAAATTTCAGCTCGCTAGCTTACGAGGAAGTGGGTTAAAAATCGATCCAAAGTTTTGGCGCCCGACAAGCAATCAAGGGTTCAACCAAGCAACCAGACACCACGAGTTAATATAAAGGATTTTAAAATAAATTTAAAAAAACCTAGCCGCATGTGTAGTCATCAGTCAGAAAAATAAGTAATAGAGTAATTATTATTCAGTAATGATTACTCAGTAATATGGCTGTTTATAAAGACCAAGGGCAGAGTGGGCTTGGAGAGGTTAGAACATGTCAGCGAGAACAACACATTCGTCAGAGAACTGTCCAGCCGCCCATATTTCTCAAGTTCTAAGAAATTACCTCAAAGAAATTAACTTTAACAAGATGTGAAAACGAATTACAGGGTATTTCTTATTGTTTGCAGAATCAGTTAATAGCCAGAAGGGCACTAAGAAAGTTGACATGATAACAATATTTTTTTTCCAATAGCACGAAATCCAGATGTTTCACCCAATTACATGCAATCAAAATTTTACCCCCCCCCTTAATTGAGCTGTAAGCCAGTAGTTGTTTCCCAAGGAACGTCATCCAGATGTGTCTTCAATTTAGTGACACCCAGATGTTTACCCGAGTGAACCTACACCCAGATGTGTCCCCAATGTGATGCAGTTGATTCCCCTTGTTAACCTACACCCAGATGTGTCCCCAATGTGGTGCAGTTGATTCCCCTTGTTAACCTACACCCAGATGTGTCCCCAATGTGGTGCAGTTGATTCCCCTTGTTAACCTACACCCAGATGTGTCCCCAATGTGGTGCAGTTGATTCCCCTTGTTAACCTACACCCAGATGTGTCCCCAATGTGGTGCAGTTGATTCCCCTTGTTAACCCTACACCCAGATGTGTCCCCAATGTGGTGCAGTTGATTCCCCTTGTTAACCTACACCCAGATGTGTCCCCAATGTGGTGCAGTTGATTCCCCTTGTTAACCTACACCCAGATGTGTCCCCAATGTGGTGCAGTTGATTCCCCTTGTTAACCTACACCCAGATGTGTCCCCAATGTGGTGCAGTTGATTCCCCTTGTTAACCTACACCCAGATGTGTCCCCAATGTGGTGCAGTTGATTCCCCTTGTTAACCTACACCCAGATGTGTCCCCAATGTGGTGCAGTTGATTCCCCTTGTTAACCTACACCCAGATGTGTCCCCAATGTGGTGCAGTTGATTCCCCTTGTTACCCTACATCCTGAAGTGTTACAAAATTAGATGACATCCAGATGTGTCCCAAAGTAAGTGCTCCCCAGAGAACCAACATCCAGATGTGTCGCAAAATTAGTTGTGTCCTCATTGAGTTGACATACAGATGTGTCACAATAAGATGACATCTAAATGTGTCCCAGGGAGATGACATCCAGATGTGTCCCAATGAGGTGACGTCCAGATGTGTCCCAATGAGGTGACGTCCAGATGTGTCCCAATGAGGTGCCGTCCAGATGATTCCCAATGAGGTGACGTCCAGATGTGACCCAATGAGGTGACGTCCAGATGTGACCCAATGAGGTGACGTCCAGATTTGACCCAATGAGGTGACGTCCAGATGTGACCCAATGAGGTGACGTCCAGATGTGACCCAATGAGGTGACGTCCAGATGTGACCCAATGAGGTGACATTCAGATGTTTCTCCCTGTAAACCGACATCCAGCTGTGTCCCCAAACGAGGTGGCACCAAGACCCAAACCACAGACCATTTATCAAAATTAAATCAAAGAAAACAATCACACGAGTTGACCTTTTTGTGGGGAGACGCCTCCAAACAAAGAGATTGGCACGAGCAAGTTTTACAAGTGATTCCAATGTCGCCTGTTTTGTGCGTGTGTGTGTGTACGTCTGAAGGCATAGCCCGTTAAACACCGGCTCAGCCCGTCTAGACAGCCACGGCAGGCTGGACAACAACAGTACCAGTTTGGCCGACTGTTACGTCCGCTGGACAGACGGCTGCTCGCGGTGTTTTGACCATTGTTTCTCCATCATTTTCAAAAGACATGGTCTCCGTGGTAACACGCGATGCGGGGAAGGTGGGTAAGTTAAGCAAACATTAACGATGAATGGGTTTCTATCAAAATGTCTCGTTGCCATGGATTTCTGTAATGTAATGGTGGGATTTTGTTGAATTCAACTCTAAAATCTAAATACCTTTACACAGCGTTGGTCTTAGCAATGGCGGGGCCCTGTGCGGCTTAGTATGTGAAACGGATTGCGCGGGGCCCAGCTTGGGTAGGGATAAGGAATTAATACGGATAATAAGTGAAAATTAAGATAGGCATGGCCTATGAAAAATCGCGGGGCCCACTGCGGACGCATAGGTCGCGGTGGTCTAAGACCGCCCCTGCCTTTATATATAAAATGTAAACAAAGAGAGGGGAATTGTTGATAATATTTATATTTAATTATTAATATTAACTTTTAAAAGTTAAATATGTAGGTAATAAATTATATTTTTTTTATCTGAGAGTACCTTTGCTCTGTCATACTAAGGCATAATAAGGATGTAAATGTGCAAAAAATGTGTAATAACAAAATGATTGAGAAGACGTGACATTATATAATATACACTCCAATAGGACAACGACTTCTTTCAATGGGGTTAATTTTTGCTTCGACCACACCTCAAATGCATTACTATAGATCAGGGCCGTCTTAACGCATAGGCCCGTTGGGCATTTGCCCGGGGGTCCACGAACATATATATGTTTATGTTTATTTATATATATTATGTATTTTCATTTTTTATTCTTGCGGGGAAGGGGCCCGACACTATTACTTTGCCCGGGGGCCCAAACTGGTGTAAAGACGGCTCTGCTATAGATGACGGTTACTGAATATTACAAAATAAAAACAAAAACATTTAAGAACTCTGCTAAAGTTATCAAGGTTGCGGGCTTACGGGCTTCCAACCTGTAGGGGTAGTCACCCTTTGATCAATTGTCATCTGTAGACAAACAAAATCTATTTTTTCAACCAAAAAAAACAAACAATTCTAACTAATTTTTTCCCACTGTTCCCTTTTGTGATCCGATCGCGCCCCCACAACCTCATATCCCTTAGCCTTAACGAAACAATCAATTTAAATAAATAAAAATACCATTCCAGGGCACATCTGGGCCATCCCTATAATAGCCAACTATGAGAACCATTGCCCTCGACGATTCAGTGTAAATCAACAGTTGCCGGATGCGAGTGGTAATTAATCGCAAACTGTTGCCATTTGTGTTCTTTTCAACTTCAATTCATCGTAAACGTTTTCAGGCCTGACAAACTTTTTTTTTCAACTCAGCAAGTGTAAATCGACCTGGTGACTTTTTAAAAACTATATGTTTTTATTTATTTTATTTGGATGTCATTCCGTTTGGGACCGTCCATAAAGTATGTCGCGCTCCAGAGGGGGGAGGGGTGTAAGAAAGTGTGGACAGTTTGTGACAGGGTGGAAGGGTCCAGCCATGTGTGACGTCACGGTGTTTTCTATCACATTTTAATTATTTTTTTATAAAAAATATATTGTTGTTCGAAAGTGTGACGTACTTTAGGGGAGGGGGTTCCTAGATTTGTGTCAGTTTGTGACAGGGGGAGGGGGGAGTTAAAAATGGTCAAAAATAGCGTGATGTACTTTATGGACGGCCACTTTATAGTTGTTGCTTGTTTTTTTTAAAACGTTTTTTAAACGTTTTTAAAAAAATGAAAGTGAGAAGTTATTGGTATAAACAGGGCCGTCTTAACGCATAGGCCCGTTGGGCATTTGCCCGGGGGCCCACAAGCATAGGGGCCCCATGGGAATATGTTTATTTATATATATTATGTATATTAATTTTTTTATTCCTGCGGGCGCACTCTTTCTTTGCCCGGGGGCCCAAAAAGTGTGACGTACTTTAGGGGGGGGGGTCCCAAGATGTGTGACAGTTTGTGACAGGGGGGAGGGGGGTAAAAATGGTCAAAAATAGCGTGACGTTCTTTAATGGACAAACCCCAAGACAATATTGTAGTTGCCCTATGTACTGGAGGGCTGTTTGCATATCTCCTCTAAAAATAGCTTTAACCATGTTAACTATTACCACATATTGCAAAATAAGGATCCGGACGCAATGCTTCTCCTAACAATGACTTAGTCTATCTTCGGTATGGATTTCCCTTATAAAAAATCCATTCATAAATAAGCTAACTACCCAATAAATCCATCATATTCTTATAGAAATATTACAAATATATTAGGGGCCGTCCATAAATGACGCCACGCGATTTTGGCCGAGGTTTGACCCCCACCCCCCCTCATCACGCATCGTCACAAAAAGTTAGACCCCCCCCCTCTAAAAGTACGCCCCCCCCCCTTTTTTTCGTTAAAAAACCCACCTTATTTTCTATTTGAAAATAAGTATGTTTCAAATCACTTTTATTGTCCTTTAAGTATTTATTATTTATTTAGTGAAGGTCTGCATTGTAATATGGTAACCCGCGTGAAGCGTTTTTTAAAAACGTTTAAGCGGCCTTCAGAAAACGAACTGTGTTAACCTCCTTAGAAAATATTATATTTTATTGCATACAAATTAAACATTGACTATTAATCATCACGGTTAACTTCTTTTTTACAAAAAATATATTTAAAAATAATATTTTAAAAACGTATTTTAAAAAAATCCCTCAATTGACTTACGGGCATCGCGTAAGAAAGAGGTCGGTGAACAGAGATAAATTACCTCATCTGGGTTCAAAAGGGAATTCTTGGGGGTAATGCAGACTCATTTGGGACATATAACATGCACTACAATCCACTAGATATATTAAAATACGTCATGTGTACGCTTGGAACATATGCCCATTATTGAACCGGTTCCTACCAGAAAATGCATTTTTAAAAATTTGACAACTATGTAGATTTCTTACCTACGTACTATACGAAGACACCTAAATCCACCCTACTTTCATTTATATTGACACGAGTGACAATAATCTTAATCCACATGACTTGACTGTATCAAGTAGATATCCTTTCTGTGATATTTAAAATTAATGCCTTAAAAACTGAGCTAAGAAGAAAACTTGTTTTGTGCTACTATAGAATTAGGATGTCAAGAATTTGATGCATTCAATAAAGTTAATGAATAGTTGACTAATTTTAAATGGGCTCATTTATCATTATATCTAGCATGGCCAAGGGCGTTTGACCAAAAACCAATCGAACAATTATATCAAACTTAAAACGTTTATAATTCTATCTAATAGACCCCCCCCCCTTTTTTTTAAAGAAAAAGGATATTCCGTGTCGTTTTGACTTAAAGTATTTCAACATAATCCTATTCAGATCATTTTTAGACACTTGTCATGCTTGTAAAATTCACCAGTTGCATTTTCGGTGGGAGGGGGGGGGGCTAACGACGCTCCTCAAAATCCCGAGTCATGTGAGCAGGACCTAGAGTCTGGGGGTTGGGGGGATAACGCACACATAAACTTGTATATTTTGGGGTAACGGGCAAAAACGTTCGCCGACTACAGCCGTGAGAGAACCAAACGGAGCTGCGGTTACATCACAAATGCTTTGATGTCAACATCAAACGACGCAGGGTAACAATTTCATACGTATCTAGTGGATTCTCAAACTTAAGGATTATAATTAGATTTAATTTTCGTGTCTTGATAGCTTATGCCAACTAGCGTCTGATGGCCTAGCGACCGGCACATTGAGAAGCACTGGTTAAAAAAAAATAAAAATAAAAAGTCATTAAATAAATTGTAAGGGACCAAATATTTCAGTGAAAATTTTATTTAAAGTTACCCTTTTGATGTGACGTCACATTTCTTCAACCCCCCTCCCTCCCCCTCGTCACGCATCGTCACAAAAGTGTGACCCCCCTTCCCCATTAGGTGCGTGACGTCATTTATGGATGGCCCCTTATAATCCAATACACACATATCCACTTTTGAAAATCAATACACAATATATATCCATTTTTTGGAAACTATATGCATACATTGAGTTTACATTTTGGAATCCATTATCCATTTATTACCTAAAACAAGAGGTGTTGCTAAAATATTTCCTCCCCCATCCATTCATTGGCCAAGATGTTAACGTTATGCACAAGATTTGCGTGCTGAAAGTTAACAAAACGCATGTTTTTCTCTTAACCCGAAAACAGCGTCTTGTCATTTCCCCCCTTCTGTTTCACAACTAACAAGAATTTGATATCGCTCATCTGACACGTGCCGTTTTCATCCAAGGCTAAAAGAGTGATGACGTATTTTTGGCGGGTAAATTGAAACCGCCATTACTGCTGTGTTAAAATGTATTCAAGACAATGCTTGCAGAGGCGTAACTATGTTGTGACAAGCCCATGTGCGTTTGAAAACAAAACAAACAAAATTTAAGGGGGGGGGTGGGGGGAGGAAAATTCATAGGCATGCAGGATAAATACTTTTTAAAAAAATGTAAATTTGTATAACTATTTTAAGCAATTTGATTTTTTTTATAAATTTTGTTTTATGTATTTTTGTTTTGTTTTATGTATTTTTTTTAAACGTCTGTTGTTTGTGTGTACTTTGTTTCATGTTGCGTTATTTAAAAAGGAAATAAGTGAGCGCTTGTTTCCGAAAGTATTACAATGAAGCTTTAACTTTTATTAGCTGGTTGTAATGGCGTCAACAAGTTCCATTGAGGCCTAGCAATGAACTATTTCCACTGTTTGGCATTATAAACACTCACATACACACCAACCAACACACACAAAGACACACGCATACACGCCAACACACACGCACACACAAACCAATACACACACACACACACACACCAACACACACATACACACCAACTCACACTCCAACACTAGTGTTGCCAGATGTCCGGTTTTGTACCGGACTGTCCTGTATTATTATTTGTCTAATAAAAAAATTGAAGCAATACCGGACATATATGTAAATATGACGTTTTGTTCCGGCCATCGCTATAATTCTCCACTTGTGTCCGGTATTTTTGAGACAGCCATCTGGCAACCCTAACCATCACACACACTATGTATGTATTTAGAAGGGCTGGACTAAAAAAAACAACTCTTTGATAGCTTTTTAATTAGTGTAGATAAAGCTACACAATTAAGATTTAAACAGAACACATAACTCATTAGGCAACATGTAGGTCTACTCTACTCATGGAGTTATCAATAAATCGCGATACCTTCGAACAATGAAATGTTTGAAATGACCAAATATATCATGTTTGGTGATCATGTTTGGTGATCATGTTTGGTGATCATGTTTGGTGATCATGTTTGGTGATCATGTTTGGTGCATGATTCTTGCTCTTTTGTTCTGATGTCATTTATTGGCGATATAAAAGAGGGTGTTAAATATATCAATATAGTAGAGGAGTATAAACATTAATTTGTGAGCAATTAACTCACCCTCCAAACTATACTTTTTTGGCCTCTCTTTATCGAAACTGCTGTCATGATCTTTGTTAAATTCAGCTGTTGTGACATTTTGAATTTTAATTCAAACACTTGATACATTACAAAATTGTCTGACAAAGTTTACTTCAAACACGAAAAGTAATCCAAAAGGATGTCTTCTGTTTTATTTTATTTTTTCCTCGCAGATTCACCAAACGCAATCATGTAGGCCGATGCCCCAATGAATCCTTACATTGTTTCGACATATCCCTGAAGTATTTACATATAACATGTGAACGAATGACTGTTGTAAAACAATTGTGTAACAGGTGTAACAAATGATTGTTTTAACCCAAGTGTGAGGGGGGTGTACTCACGACTGTTGTAAATCAATTGTGTAACATGTGTACGAACGACTGTTGTCAACCAAGTGTGTAACAAGTGTACAGACGACTGTTGTCAACCAAGTGTGTAACATTTCTACTACAGACGATTGTTGTCAACCAAGGGTGTAACATGTCTAATACAGACGACTTTTGTCAATCAAGTGTGTAACATGTCTATTACAGATGACTGTTGTCAACCAAGTGTGTAACATGTCTACTACAGACGTCTGTTGTCAATCAAGTGTGCAACATTTCTACTACATACGTCTGTTGTCAATCATGTGTGCAACATTTCTACTACAGACGTCTGTTGTCAATCAAGTGTGCAACATTTCTACTACAGACGTCTGTTGTCAATCAAGTGTGCAACATTTCTACTACAGACGTCTGTTGTCAATCAAGTGTGTAACATGTCTACAACAGCCGTCTGTTGTCAATCAAGTGTGCAACATTTCTACTACAGACGTCTGTTGTCAATCAAGTGTGTAACATGTCTACAACAGCCGTCTGTTGTCAATCAAGTGTGTAACATGACTACAACAGCCGTATGTTGTCAATCAAGTGTGTAACATGTCTACAACAGCCGTCTGTTGTCAATCAAGTGTGTAACATGTCTACTACATACGTCTGTTGTCAATCAAGTGTGTAACATGTCTACTACAGACGTCTGTTGTCAATCAAGTGTGCAACATGTCTACTACAGACGTCTGTTGTCAATCAAGTGTGTAACATGTCTACAACAGCCGTCTGTTGTCAATCAAGTGTGTAACATGTCTACTACAGACGTCTGTTGTCAATCAAGTGTGTAACATGTCTACTACAGACGTCTGTTGTCAATCAAGTGTGTAACATGTCTACTACAGACGTCTGTTGTCAATCAAGTGTGTAACATGTCTACTACAGACGACTGTTGTCAACCAAGTGTGTAACATGTCTACTACAGACGACTGTTGTCAATCAAGTGTGTAACATGTCTACTACAGACGACTGTGGTCAACCAAGTGTGTAACATGTCTACTACAGACGTCTGTTGTCAATCAAGTGTGTAACATGTCTACTACAGACGTCTGTTGTCAATCAAGTGTGTAACATGTCTACTACAGACGTCTGTTGTCAAATCAAGTGTGTAACATGTCTACAACAGACGTCTGTTGTCAATCAAGTGTGTAACATGTCTACTACAGACGTCTGTTGTCAATCAAGTGTGTAACATGTCTACTACAGACGTCTGTTGTCAATCAAGTGTGTAACATGTCTACTACAGACGTCTGTTGTCAATCAAGTGTGTAACATGTCTACTACAGACGTCTGTTGTCAATCAAGTGTGTAACATGTCTACTACAGACGTCTGTTGTCAATCAAGTGTGCAACATGTCTACTACAGACGTCTGTTGTCAACCAAGTGTGTAACATGTCTACTACAGACGTCTGTTGTCAATCAAGTGTGTAACATGTCTACTACAGACGTCATTGACTATAAGCACCCATCAAACTCTGCGGCTCTTCGATGAAGTGTCAGTGGTTGGATATTTGAGCAGCGCAGGATTTACGCGTCAGCTACTCAAGCTATAGCTTAGGGCCCCCACATTCCAGGGGGCACCCACAAATATATAATTAAATACGCTGCAGCTTTGCTTGTCCCAATGCCGCACGTCCGGGACGTCCCATGCTCTTCACTCAATTTCTTTAGGGCGTCTTTTCGAAGAACAAAGCGCTATCGTGCGAGGGTTTGCATTACCTTCAACCGGTTAAAAGGTATTAACAGTAATTATGACTACTGAAATTACTGATAAATTTTGTCAGCAAATGCCGGCAACTTCGGGAATTTAAAAAAAAATTTCTTTTATAAAAGACATGGAACTTCTAAAGCAAGGGGGAGAGAGTAGAGAGAGAGAGAGAGAGAGAGAGAGAGGAGAGAGAGAGAGAGAGAGATGAGAGAGAGAGAGAGAGAGAGAGAATGAAAAATAGAGATGAGTTTGGGGGGGGGGAGGGGGTGGTCTCACTTGTTTTCACTATTCATATCTTCTTGACATCCAAACATTCTGATTTCTCGTTTTCTTTCTGTCACAACTCGCCGACAATCGCTTAAAAGTCGACGCATGAAAATAATCTCACTATGGAAACGTTATTCAACGTGTATCCGTTGTATGCTTCCGTTTCCTGTAGGTTCTTCGTTGCCTGGAGGAAAGCTGGCCTGAGTTAAATACAGGTGCGGTGTGACAAAATTAAAACTGAACGCGATCGTTTAACAAACTCTCCCCCTCCCCTCCCAAATTCACCCTCCGCGATCCCTTTGATTCTCAAACGGTTGTCATCGTTACACGCGCCCCACAATACCCCAATTAAAAAGCAACAAAACACGAGAACCACAAAACACTTTCTAGCGAAACTGACACATTCAAGCGAGCCTACAAACACATGGCTCTTAGTCAGCAAACGTTGACCTAAAAAAAAAGCGCTAATCACACAGTTGCATGCTCACAAATGAAACGCCTCCAAACCCACCCCCCTCCCCACATACACCTTTAACACTCTCCAACACAACCTCCACTCATCACACTCGAGTGATTTCAGCCTGTCACTGAGTCATCGTTACCTTAATGCCTTAAACAAAATCTTGCCACGGTGGACGGCAACAATAATTGTCGATGAAACAGGAGTAAGTCAAATTTACCATTCCAAAGGACTTGGTCGTTTCATGGCAGATATATAATAATAGATATAGCATAACCTTGGGTACTCTGTTGGCCCAATGCCATTAACATATTAATCAAAGTTCCTAATATTCTCTTAGGACTAAACATACATTCGTTACATTTTACTTTCATAGGAGCCAGCTTAGCGGACTGAGTAATTAACAAACGCTTGTTTAAAACTTTATACAAATGGTTACACGTCTTTTTTCCCCTTCAAATTACGGCAGACCACATCAAACAGGTTCTTAAGGACTTCCACTGGCATCCTGAAGCTGAGCGGATAAACCCTCAAATCCTCTCACTGACATACAACTGTATACATGTAGAACATATAAGCATCGCATTATTTGATAGAAATGACTTAAAAACACGGATCCCTAAAGGGACTGTGTTCGTCTACACATGCAGTGCCTCTGAAAGCTCCCAGGGTGAATGGATAGATGAACACAGAAAGTCCATTGGAGTGCGAACTTTTGAAGCAACGAAGTTTACGAATGGTCTTTCCAAATCATTGAGAGAATATAACGTCGATAAAACTTTTAACACGAATTTGAGGACTTAAAAAATTAAAAATCTACTAGCGTATCACCCTCACAAATGACGGAAGTTTTCAGCTGAAATCTATTTATTTTGAAAAAATGCAATTTTTTAGGGCGCCTACGGCGCACACCTTTTTTAAAAGCCCAACTAACTTGTCCTTGTTTGATAGATACGAAATATTAAACGTTCTGAAATGCACACAAATTATTTTATAATATGGGTTATAGGGCGCCTACGGCACCCCGTTTTTTTTATTTTTATAATTAAACATCATCAAATCTTCTTTTTACATTGTTCCCTTTTCCAAAATTAAAATATGAGCTAAAACAATGACCTCATATAATATTTTTACAGCGCATATTTAATTTGCACACCGTTTGATGCATTGGTGCAGTAATTTGGTGCGCTGCTTTCTAAAATTAGTAGCGTTACATCCACACATACATACATACATACAGACGACAGGAATTATGTATATTGATGTTGTAGTTTATTAAAATGAGAGCACGAAATACATGCTGAACTAGAATGGCCACATGGAACTAAACAAGGACCATCATCATCATGATGGTCACTTCTAAATTTATGTGGAAAAGAATGTTGTTTAAAAAAACTATTACTTTCTTTAAAACAGTAATAAGATATGACATTTTACAGTTTATTTCTCCTGAATGTGTAACAGCGGCAGAATATATTCAATTTTTAAATCCAACTTTTTAAATTAAATTTTTAAAAAAAATTAATATAAAAGTTTACTTTTAATTCCAATGTTAAAAAGAACAACTTAATTTAAATTAAAATCAACTGTTTGAGAACCACTGACTTGAAGCAGAGATCAAAACTGGAAGCGTCCCCACGGCGAGGCTAATTATTCATCATTAATTAACCGGCCTGAGCCTTTGTTGTTCCCACGACCGGGCGTAATGAAGCCGGGCTCTAGCTGGTCCATCGGGTTACATACTCTAGTGAAACCACCGGTCTCTCCTTACCAGGATGGGGAGTGTTGGGGGATGGGGAAGAGGGCAGGGGGATTTTCAGGGGCGGATACTTTCCCGAAAACGTCACTAAGTGTATTCAAAAAACAAACAATACTGCCATTACCTTTAACCAGATTTACCCTACTATTTTTTATATTTTAAAATAAAAATAAAATTCCTTATTTGCGCTTTGAATAAGATTCATAACATTATCTTATTTACACGTCTGCTGGGTGATGTTTTCGTTTGTTTTACGAAAGTTTTTATTTTAACGTAATACATCTGTGGTGCGGGTGACAAAAAAAGGATGCGGGCATGGGATACGAATAAAGTCTGTAATGACTTGTGGGCTGTTGTGTTGTTTTACCAATGACTTGGATTTAATGTTATACGGGGATTTATCTGAGAGTATGATCAGTATGTGCATGTTCTGTCAAGTGATTTTATGTCAAGTATTGCTGCAGCTTTTTTCGCGTGAGGGGGGTGGGGGGTGGGGTGGAGCTAAGGTGCAAAGGGCATACGTTTGATCGGCAATTGCATTTCGGGTTATTCGTGGAATATTTTCTTTTTTTTACCCTTTTAAATTGTCTTTTCTTTTCCACGGTGTGGCTCCTTCAAATAGAGACGAAAGAGAGCGTGGCGCACGCTCTCCAACTCAAATCCGGCGGAAGACGCCCATGACTGGGTGCCATCGACTAGTATCACGTGCCAGTTATCAGACCAGCTCAGGACAAAGTGCCAGAACAACACCTTCGGCCCACCGCCTTTGATCTCCAATACCGGGTCGTCATCACGTTGTAACCCACCATTGATTTTTTTAACGTTGAAAACGACTAACACTGGTTTGTGAGTTGGAGGGGGGGGTTGGTGTGGGGATGGGATGTCGGGCGGTTTGATGGCTTTATGGGGGGGGGGCACCACTGGGAGGAGGGGCAGTTGTGGGGGTTAAGGGCCGTCCATAAATGACGTCACGTACCTGTGGGGGGGAGGGGGTCAACCATTTGTGACGAATGGGTGACGAGGGTTGGTGTTTAAGAACTACGACGTTACATCAAAACGCTCAACTTTAAATAAATTTAAATAACTTAAATAATTGATCGCTTTCATTTTATTTAATGATGTTTTACATGGCTTCACGAGAGATATAATATTTAAGAGTGCAGCCTCACTAAATACATACTTAAATGACAATAACGTGATTTGAAACATGCTGATTTTCAAATAGAGAGTAAGGCTTTTATAGGGGGTGGGCGGAGTTTTATGACGTCATATTGGATGAGGGGTCTAACATTTTGTGACGACATGTGACGAAAAAAGGGGGGTGGGGCGAGGGGGGATGAAAAATCGGCAACAATAGCGTAACGTCATTTATGGACGGCCGCTTAAGTGTTTTATGCCATAAAATGTATGGTATACGATAGATTGGGTGGTAGATGGCAAGGGAGAGGTTGTTGGCAAGGGAGAGGTTGTTGGCAAGGGAGAGGTTGTTGGCAAGTGAGAGGTTGTTGGCAAGGGAATTGTTTTTGGTAAGGGAGAGGTTGTTGGCAAGGGAGAGGTTGTTGGCAAGGGAGAAGTTGTTGGCAAGGGAGAGGTTGTTGGCAAGGGAGAGGTTGTTGGTAAGGAAGAGGTTGTTGGTGAAAGGGTTGAAGTGGTTGGGGGACAGGGGGTGGGGTGGTTGGTGACAGGTGTGGTATTTCAGTTTGATTTTGTAATTCATTCCTTGGATCTCCCACTCTTCCTTAAGTCGAAGTTACAACTGCTTCTTCCGGGAGTTGTCTACAATTGTAGAAATATTTTCATCTATACATCAGATCCTAATCCAAATATTCTGCACATAATCCCCTTTGGGTCTTAAAGTTTGTATTTTTTTTTCTTCTATTTTTTCTAATTTGTTTGGCTGCAAATATATTTGAGTAGTTTAAGACATAGAGAAGTTCTTGGGTGCACAAGCGAGGTTTACATGTCTAGCATGCCGACGCGTCTGTGACGTAATTCAAGGTGTCGTATACCAGGACAATCGTTCCGTCTAGGCGGCCAGGAATGTTAACTTCCAGTCCCGTGGAGAGTTTTAAGAGTGTGCGGCATGGAGTTGGACGGTCTGATCCAAAGGTCAAGCATCGGTCTGTAAGGGATGAAACTTTGTTTAAGATTTGACGAGGGACTTTCTTTTTAGATTTGAAAACCTAAGTGTGTTGGATTCTTAGCAGAAGATCTACAGAACTTTATAAACAGAATGTTGTAATAAGAAAAATGTTATCAAAGGAGAAATACTTGAAGATGAACAATGCTTCGTAAAGCTAATGAGTAAAATCAGAGAACAATGTAATATCAGCAATTTATAGGACCCAATGCCAGTTTTAAATGTATGTACGTAGATTAATTGTCTACATGAATTTTAAATTATCTGCATGTCTGCATATTTGTCTGCATGTATATTTTATTTTCTTCATTGCTGTTTAATTGTCTGCATGCCGGTTTAATCGCCTGCATGTCAGTATAAATAGCTGGATGTCTTCTCAAATTGTCTGGTTGCTTGATTAATTGTCTAGTGGTCTGTTTAATGGTCCAGACATGCAGTTTTGAAAAAAAATATTTCTCGTGTTGTTTTTGTAGGGCTGAAATCCTAAAGTAAACCTCTGACTAGAGTGTCGCAGTACATTGTTATCGATCAAACGTTGAAAAATTGATAGATCTCTACCGAGGGATGAACCATTCATTTGGCAGGATGGATGGTAAATCAAATCTAAACATTACTTAACGGAGTAACAATCACATCTACAATTACTAAATATAAAAAAAAACGTAAAAAAAACAAGTTTTTCACTATAAATCCTTTATGTACGAGACGTAACTAATATAATGTTCATTATAATACGCAGCGCAAGACCATGCAAAAAATACAAAATTGCAGTTGTGTCGTAAAACATGTTTAACATAATGCGCACTCGATCAGGAATATGTTTATAAAAAGTGTTGTCAATAAAATACGCACCTTATTGCGCGACAGAAAGGTTGTTCAATATAATACGCACCGTGACACTATCTCAAAAAATAAAATGATACATAGGGAATAAATAAAATAATCTAAAAATTCAATAATTCAATTCTCTGAAATTTTGATACATAGTTTTTATCATCGCCATGAAACTGCCTGCAAAATTTCAGCTCGCTAGCTTACGAGGAAGTGGATTAAAAATTGATCCAAGTTTTGGCGACAAGGGTGCAAGGGTTCAAGGGTGCAAGCAAGCAGACACCACGAGTTAATATAAAGGATTTTTTTAAAAACCGAAAAAAAAACAAGTTTTTTACTATAAATCCTTTATGTTCGAGAAGTAACTAAAAGAATGTTCATTATAATACGCAGTGCAAGACCATCCAAAAATACAAAATTGCAGTTGTGTCGTAAAACATGTTTAATATAATGCGCACCGATCAGGAATATGTTTATCAAAAGAGTTGTCAATAAAATACGCACCTTATTGCGCGACAGAAAGGTTGTTCAATATAATACGCACCGCGACACTCTATCTCAAAAAATAACATGATACATAGGAATAAATAAAATAATCTAAAAAATCAATAATTTAATTACGGTACATGCGATCGATCTGAAATTTTAATAAATTATTTTTATCATCGGTACAAAACTGCCTGCAAAATGTTAGCTCGCTAGCTTACGAGGAAGTGGGTTAAAAATTGATCCAAAGTTTTGGCGACAAGCAAGGGTGCAAAAGTGCAACCAGACACCACGAGTTAATATAAAGGATTTAAAAAATTGGGACACAATTGCTTGAAAACCTGTTTACCCTTTACAGCCAAATAGCGTTACATTTATTTTAGTGTCAAATTGCCGTCAAATTTCTAAATAAATAACAACAAGCTTAACAATTTCTAGTGAGTTCTCTCGTTTTGACACCTAAGATTAGGTCTTTTCTTCCATCATCTATCATTAAATTGTCCTTGTCAACAACACTAGTTCTCTCGTCACTATTCTTGAATGTCCTTGATAAAGTGCAGACGTGTTTTTTTTTAATCATCTAACACTAAAATATCCATGCCAACAGTGAGATCTCTTGTCACATATGCTTGAATTTCCAGGCTAAGGAGCAGACGACATTTCTTTCATCACCCATCATTAAAGTGTCATCGTCAAAAAGATCATGACTATAATCTCCCAGACAACCCGAGCATCTTGATTGAATCCCAAACATCTGACGCTGTCACCTCGGCTCGCCCAGGAATCTCTATCCAAAAACAAGGAACTCGAACTCATCTCATTGGAGCCTATTTTGTGTTACCTTTCCCCGAGATCCAGGATTAAAGGCCGCTGATAAAAGGTGAGAGGCGAATCAGACGCCCACGAGCATTTTTGCTATGTTTTGATGTGGGGGACCAGACCTACACTCCCCTTCCCTCCCTTTCCATGTTTTATCACTGGATGAGACCGTAAACAAAGCAACAGCCCGTATTGAGTTGTACAGAGATGTGACCTCGGCACATCAACATCAGACGCGCCAGACCAGGAGCGGTCTTCAGATGTCGGAGCTGCCTCACAGATCATCCGAGCGGCCCGCCGGTAAACATCCAAATAAACTTTGCAATAAATTCACCTTGTTGTAGAAGCTATACCAGTACGTGATGAAAGTAGGGGGGGGAGGGTGTGTGGGTGTCGGGTGGCGCAGGGCGGAGGAGTGCACACCCAGCATGCATTTAAGTCACCCTTTTTCAGATGTACTCTTAACGTACCGGAGGGGGGGGTCGGAGGAGGAGGAGGTGGGAAAAGAGCGTCATAAAAGAGATGCCTCCATTAAAATTCTCGGAATTCATAGAAGCAAGTGGTACCGAATAGTAATTAAATTATAATAAATAGACTTCGCAAACAAAGGGTCAAAAGAATCCTTCATCTCAAACAAACACATACACACACACACAAAACCCGCCACAAAGAAGATGAATTCTCAGGGCCACGGGATGACACGTCAGTCCAAGGTTTACAGTAGTGCAAACTGTCTGCCACCGATGCCGCAAGATTTCAGAAGAGCTCATGCGCAAATGCGAAATTGTTGTGATTGTGCGTCATTGCCCGGATACGTCGCGACAAAGTTCGTCCTCACAAAGATATGCCATTACTATTACCACGTCCTGGAAAGTGTACGTCACTGCATCTGTACTTGTGGAAAACGTTCGTCCATTCTAACTACGTCGTCGTCAAAACTGCTACGTCGTTTCTATATACGTCATGTACCAATGCACTTCCTTAAAAATGAACGTCATTAAAAAAATAACATTTCATCATCACAAAAGTCATGTAATGATAACGATTTAATTATAACTTTTCGAATCTATCCTCAAAGTAAAGAGATGATGGCATAGGTAACTATATATGACATATTATAGAACATTATATTAACAAACGAAGTAACAGTTCCTTTTTTTCCCCACACCTGATGGTGTGAGGCGGAGGCAGAAGGAGCAGCGTTCACGAGTTTTAGTAGCCACGTCACATTAGGGATTGTGTGGCAAGCACAAAGCTCAGCCGCCTGTATTTCCACCCCCCCAAAATATTATATCGGGTACCCATCAGAGCTGGGTGGACGCAACGCTTGGGACCCGGGAGCAGATGACGAGTCTTCCAGGAGACTCAGCCAACGCGCCCCGAATCCATCTCTTAGCCGAAGTTAAATTGTGTGCATGCGATTTGGATCTATAGGTGTTGAAATGTTTGCCTTTTTTTATCTTTTTTCTTTTTTTTAAACTGTTTTTATTAATTTTTTTCAAATCTTTTTTAAAATAAATTTTTTGGACATAAAGAAAACGTTTTCCCCAACAAGGGCCCGACCAGACAATCTTCACATCTTGATATATCAATAAATTCCTTTTCTCCTTCTTATCAGTAAAACAAATTCCTTTCCTTTTCTTTATCTTTCCTTGGGGCGCGACAGCAAATGAAATTTTTAACAACTTGCAAAGAAAAGGGGATAACGTGAAATGTATGGGGATGAATAGGGCAATTTTGTGGAAGCGGGTCTAATTTGTTGAGCTGTTTTATTGATCGGTTTTCTTTGGGACCGCTTCTGCTCAGTCATGGCATGTGGTCCCCATCGTCAGCTGTCCATGCCGCCCAACTGTCAATGACACTGCACACATGGGACAAGAATGTCGTTTTCCTTATTGTCCTATCTTTAATAGCAGCTGTGCCGTGAAGCAGGAGTCTGTTAGTGCTGGTTTTTCGTTCTCCTAGACATACTTAAATGGAAGTTATTTAACAGGTTATAGCAGACGCGTGAGAAAAATCATAACCGAAACAACGTACGCACTGAACAGTCCAGAAAATTAATACCGCTAAGTCACTTTCAGAATTTTGTTTTGTGTGGGGCTTAAGTTTCACTATCAGCTTAGACGTAACAGAAAGACAGGTATCGAAATCCGGATAGGCATGTCAATCAATGATATATATATATATATATATATATATATAATATATATAATATATATATATAATATATATATTAATATATATATAATGTATAATTGTATATATATACATGTGTAGTATAATAATATATATACAGTCAAATCTCTCATAACGAGCACCTCTCATAACGATATATTCGCATAAGGAGCATATTTTTGTTGGAAAAAGTTGCTCCCTTAACGAGCGAAGATTCGCATAACGAGTGACGCAGAAAGGGAAAATCTCTTTTTTCTGGAAATTCATTAGTGAGCCTGCACTTCCGCCCTGATGTATTATTCTGTGTTAAGCACTCGGTCTGTTAGTGTATTGTTTTCGTGTGTGTGATCAACTGTTTTTACAAATTTTGTATTCAGAGAGTATTCGTAATTTTTTTATGTGCAAAATTTAATAACCTGTGCTAAAATGTCTACGAAAAAAAAGAAAACTATCATAAGAGAGAAAAAAAAATACTGTTGAAATGAAACGAAAAACCATCGAAAAAAAAGAACAAGGTGGCTAATCTAGCGCGCAACTACAATCGGCCATCTTCATCGCTCTGCACTATTCTCAAGAAAAATGAAGGAGATGGATGCTTCAAATGGAGTGTCAAGAATGTCTACTAAACGGTTACGACACATTTGCATCAAATTTTGAAGCGTCGGCAAAAACAAATGTCTTCATTTGAAGAATACATTGTTTGAAAATAGTTTTCTAGTTAAAAAAGAATAATTATTTGTCATAAATTCATAATTTTGTTTACGTTTTTTGTTTCAAATCTAAATTGTATTCTAGTTGTTTCACTCTTTAACAATTCATAACTAATTTTATTTTAATAAATGTTAATAATTTTTTTTTAAAAATGTGTCTTTTTTTAAAAGCTTGGAACGGATTATTGCATTTTGCATTGATTTGTATATGAAAATTGTTTTTTCGTATAACGTGAGTTTCGCTTAACGAGTAAGACTCTAGAACGAATTAATATCGTTATGAGAGGTTTAGCTGTAAATATATATATATATATATATAATATATATTATATATATATATATATATATATATAATATATTATATATATATATATATATATATATATATATATATATATAAATATATATATATATATATATATATATATATGTTTTTATCAAGATATATATAAATAAATACACATTTAACGTATATTAAACAGGGTATAGCGAAGTGTCGATTTCGGCGGATCGGTATGAATAAACTGGAACGTTCATCTTCAAATTGGATAATTTAAGTAAGAGATGAAGGGCAAATATTTGGTAATTTGTTTCTACTTCCAACGTAACGCACCAAAAGTACCCTTCCGCCTTCACTCTCAGTCTTTCTCTCTCTTCCCTTCTCTCTCCTCCGATTGAACATTTGTCCAGGCAGACAGCCCCACGTACCAGTGTTTGAACAGGTCCATGTATACCCGCCTCAATTTCTAGCGATGAACTCAGAAAGAAAAAGTGTCAGGAATCGATTAGACGGCGTTCTCACAAATCCCCCACTCCCCAACCCTCCTCACCCCAATACAGCCCGGGCGATCATGTGACCGACCGACACAACGGCATCTACCGGGTTCTTCAACCCCAAAAGACTCCAAATATTTTCTCTTTATTATTTGCTTTAATTTAAAGGGAGGAAGCCCGTCCCAGTCGCCTGCAGGCGGCACGGTTCAGTTTGGTAGGGTCGCGCGTGTGGAGCGCTGCCTTTCGGAGAGACGGGACCTAAGGAGTTGTCACAACAGTGGCGGAAATTTGAATATCCGGAAGATCGCGTCGATACCGGCGGATGAATACATTGACGCGGTCATAAAAGGGGAGGTTGTTTGTCGAGATGGGGTCAACGTGGTGAACAGTGAGATGGGACGGGGTAGGTGGGGGGCAGGGAGATGAAGTAAAGATCGACGCGTTGAGAAGGTAGACGTTGACGTTTGCAGCTCCTACTAACAGACATCTGGCTCTCACTCACTAACCCCACTACCCCACGTCTTACATCCTCCCTCCACCGGTTGGGAATCGACTGAATGGTCATTTGATCGGCGTCTTTTCATTACCCATGAACCTACATGTGGAAGAAAATCAGTAGCCCCGAGCCTAGTGCTCTTTATCGGTCTTCCCTGAAAACCTCCCTCAGCTATCTGGTCCCCCAACGGGACGAAACAGCTGAGAAACCCCACAGGAAGCGGTCGCTTCTGAAGCGGCTACCTGGACATCAAGGACAGACAGTCGAAAATCCCTCCCACTAAGTTGACCTCACAAGGAGGGGTGGAATTCCCTACTACGACCCGCTACCACTTTGGTAAAGTTTCACGAGTCTTCATGGTTAGGACCGCCGCTAAGCGGGGGATCATCAATTTCATCATATTTTCATTACTAGATTTCACTAAACTATTTCCAGATTAGAAAATATACAGATGTATACAGAAAACAATAACAACGGAATCGACTGAGATGAGCTGCAAATGATTTTAGTCATCAATTTACATGGCTCCGAGCAGGTCGTGTAGGGGAATTATAATTTTTTTCAAATTTATTTTCAAATTCTTTTTCTACTGTTTTACTTTTTCTTATGTTTGTTATTATCTATATTATATATATATATATATATATATATATATATAATTCACCAGAACAAGCACAAGCCGAGTGCAAATAAGCATGACGAATGACCCTCGCTAGGGTCGACCAATCACAGTTTATGGTAGGCAAGCGATAGTAGTAAAGGGTGGGGGGGGCAGGCAACAGCATCCACAGTGCGCATGTCTCGAGACCAAACATGCGTCGGCGATTCCCCCCCCCCTTTCGACGTTCCCTCACGTTGTTTTCATTTCTTCGTGCTGCTGTTTGTGTCCGTTCGTTACTTGCACTTTCTGTGAGCAAGTCTGGCGCGTATGCTACGCCGCGGGTAGTATCTAGTTATTATTATTATTGTAAAATATCACCATCATCGTAATTATCATTAATTAATTATTAAAATACTTATTAAATGTTCAAATCGGAAGTCGAAGTCAGATTTTAAAAAAGAAACACAGACGCAAGGGTTAAGGTCAGAATGAAATAACAGCGGATGTATTCAGCTTGGTTCCAGGTGTTCAAATGTAGTCTGTGGTCGATTAGATTTCCTAATGGTTGCTTCCTGTAAAATTTTAGTTGAAATCCCAGCTCTGTAATCATGAGCATAATGCATTATGTCACAAATGAGTCGAGTAAGTCATTCTATTTGTTTTCGTTTCTCGTTTTTTAAAGTATTTTAAAAACGATCAAAAAGTCATATCCACGATGACTGATAGTGATGTTATAAACCAGGAGTCAGGAAAGTTTTTATCTGAGAGAACCATAAACACCACATATTTTGAAAAGAGATTCTATGAGAGCCATACATTATGTTTAAAACTAAAAGTTCTAGTAAATGTGTGCATTTTGTGTAATTTCAACACTTAAAGTACAATTAATGTCTCTGAATTTGTTTAATAACATTGTTATGCTGCTTTTATATGAAATTAATATGTATATCAAAGGAGTCTGATTAACCTTTTTTTAAAAATAATCGAACATTTGTCTGAGAGCCAGATGCAGCCATCAATAGAGTCACATCTGGCTCGCGAGCCATGGTTTCCCGAAAGCTGTAATATAAGAGCTTCGGCCAAGAAAATACATTCTTAAAAGACTAACACTTTAAGATTGTTAATATGTCAAAACAGATAAGTGTTTGTAAATAGTGTTAAGTGCCCACGCTTACTTGAAACTGTAATCCAATATTGATTTTTATCTCCCAAAATGATACCTTTCCGCTAATACGAAATAGTATTTGCCATTATGTATAATTGTATTTAGATAGGTCTCTCCACTCTTACACCAGTAGAACTAAATGTACATGGAATTTTACAACAAAACGGACAATTTTTTTCAATAAAACTGGACCATTCTTTACAATTAAACTGGACCGTCCTTTCACAGGACAACTCTGTTCGATAACATTCTCTTTTTGGTCGGGCACTCCCCCTTTTTCTGGTGTCACAGGGGTTTCCTTTAAGTGATTTTGTTGTTGTACATTGAAATAGGTTCGTTCAAGGTATTCATTGCACCAACGGCTAGGGATCTCTGATGGTGGCCATGCCTCTGTCAGGACGCGATTCCTGTCTCCACTGATGAGAGAAGTGTGTCCTGTACCAGCTTTAGTTCAAGAACGGGGTCCCTAATCGGGGTTTACAACTATGTCAAGGGGGATTATTTTGAGGATTATTGTAATGAAAAAGAAAGCTCCACTGTTTTGGTTCACAGCTAAGTTAGACAGAGGCTTCCTTGTGGTGGTCACTGATCTATAGGTCAGTGCTGGTGTCAGTTCGGCCTGGCCAAGGACGCCGTGATCAAAATGCAATTTATATCACCGAGATGTGACCAGAAATAATGTTACATTTAAGCTGCGCGGCTGCGCAGATATCTGACCGACGCCACGCATCAGTTTAGAATTACCGCGCGGCAAATTTTGTAAAATATTGCACACAAAAAAAAAGGATGCTCTGCGACTTTGCACTCGAGTTCTTGTTTTTTTTTACTTTGAGACCAACGAACCTTAAATGGAACATTGACCACAAGTCCATCGTGGCCACGTATATCACTGACACGACTCGGCCACGGAGTGCACTGATTAAAAGAAGGGATGCCGGTGGAATAAGAGGGTCAGGGCTGGGGGATGGGAGGTGCTGAGGACAGACGGAGAGATGGGTTTAAAATGACGAGAGGACGAAGGGAGATAAAGACTCAACTTAGGCTCAGACACGTCAAATAGTTTAGTCCCATTTGATGGCCCATTGCTCTGTCAATTATTTATAGCTTGGTTGTTGTTTTCTAGAAACATACTTTTCTCAATTGAGTAAATACAAAATAAATTATATAAAAAATAAGAAATTAATAAAAAAAATTTAGAGTCCAAACAGTTTACGTTCTTAAACTATGACAGTAATTAGGCTACCTGAAAATGTTAGTAATTAGGCTACCTGAAAATGTTAGTAATTAGGCTACCTGAAAATGTTAGTAATTAGGCTACCTGAAAATGTTAGTAATTAGGCTACCTGAAAATGTTAGTAATTAGGCTACCTGAAAATGTTAGTAATTAGGCTACCTGAAAATGTTAGTAATTAGGCTACCTGAAAATGTTAGTAATTAGGCTACCTGAAAATGTTAGTAATTAGGCTACCTGAAAATGTTAGTAATTAGGCTACCTGAAAATGTTAGTAATTAGGCTACCTGAAAATGTTAGTAATTAGGCTACCTGAAAATGTTAGTAATTAGGCTACCTGAAAATGTTAGTAATTAGGCTACCTGAAAATGTTAGTAATTAGGCTACCTGAAAATGTTAGTAATTAGGCTACCTGAAAATGTTAGTAATTAGGCTACCTGAAAATGTTAGTAATTAGGCTACCTGAAAATGTTAGTAATTAGGCTACCTGAAAATGTTAGTAATTAGGCTACCTGAAAATGTTAGTAATTAGGCTACCTGAAAATGTTAGTAATTAGGCTACCTGAAAATGTTAGTAATTAGGCTACCTGAAAATGTTAGTAATTAGGCTACCTGAAAATGTTAGTAATTAGGCTACCTGAAAATGTTAGTAATTAGGCTACCTGAAAATGTTAGTAATTAGGCTACCTGAAAATGTTAGTAATTAGGCTACCTGAAAATGTTAGTAATTAGGCTACCTGAAAATGTTAGTAATTAGGCTACCTGAAAATGTTAGTAATTAGGCTACCTGAAAATGTTAGTAATTAGGCTACCTGAAAATGTTAGTAATTAGGCTACCTGAAAATGTTAGTAATTAGGCTACCTGAAAATGTTAGTAATTAGGCTACCTGAAAATGTTAGTAATTAGGCTACCTGAAAATGTTAGTAATTAGGCTACCTGAAAATGTTAGTAATTAGGCTACCTGAAAATGTTAGTAATTAGGCTACCTGAAAATGTTAGTAATTAGGCTACCTGAAAATGTTAGTAATTAGGCTACCTGAAAATGTTAGTAATTAGGCTACCTGAAAATGTTAGTAATTAGGCTACCTGAAAATGTTAGTAATTAGGCTACCTGAAAATGTTAGTAATTAGGCTACCTGAAAATGTTAGTAATTAGGCTACCTGAAAATGTTAGTAATTAGGCTACCTGAAAATGTTAGTAATTAGGCTACCTGAAAATGTTAGTAATTAGGCTACCTGAAAATGTTAGTAATTAGGCTACCTGAAAATGTTAGTAATTAGGCTACCTGAAAATGTTAGTAATTAGGCTACCTGAAAATGTTAGTAATTAGGCTACCTGAAAATGTTAGTAATTAGGCTACCTGAAAATGTTAGTAATTAGGCTACCTGAAAATGTTAGTAATTAGGCTACCTGAAAATGTTAGTAATTAGGCTACCTGAAAATGTTAGTAATTAGGCTACCTGAAAAATGTTAGTAATTAGGCTACCTGAAAATGTTAGTAATTAGGCTACCTGAAAATGTTAGTAATTAGGCTACCTGAAAATGTTAGTAATTAGGCTACCTGAAAATGTTAGTAATTAGGCTACCTGAAAATGTTAGTAATTAGGCTACCTGAAAATGTTAGTAATTAGGCTACCTGAAAATGTTAGTAATTAGGCTACCTGAAAATGTTAGTAATTAGGCTACCTGAAAATGTTAGTAATTAGGCTACCTGAAAATGTTAGTAATTAGGCTACCTGAAAATGTTAGTAATTAGGCTACCTGAAAATGTTAGTAATTAGGCTACCTGAAAATGTTAGTAATTAGGCTACCTGAAAATGTTAGTAATTAGGCTACCTGAAAATGTTAGTAATTAGGCTACCTGAAAATGTTAGTAATTAGGCTACCTGAAAATGTTAGTAATTAGGCTACCTGAAAATGTTAGTAATTAGGCTACCTGAAAATGTTAGTAATTAGGCTACCTGAAAATGTTAGTAATTAGGCTACCTGAAAATGTTAGTAATTAGGCTACCTGAAAATGTTAGTAATTAGGCTACCTGAAAATGTTAGTAATTAGGCTACCTGAAAATGTTAGTAATTAGGCTACCTGAAAATGTTAGTAATTAGGCTACCTGAAAATGTTAGTAATTAGGCTACCTGAAAATGTTAGTAATTAGGCTACCTGAAAATGTTAGTAATTAGGCTACCTGAAAATGTTAGTAATTAGGCTACCTGAAAATGTTAGTAATTAGGCTACCTGAAAATGTTAGTAATTAGGCTACCTGAAAATGTTAGTAATTAGGCTACCTGAAAATGTTAGTAATTAGGCTACCTGAAAATGTTAGTAATTAGGCTACCTGAAAATGTTTATAAAAAAAATCGACTATTCTAAAATGATCTTTACATTCATTGCAAGCATTGCAAAAAGACATTTATTTGAGACCATAGATTAGTAAACTTATTTTTTTTTAAACCCGTAAAAAACAAAGTTTTTGACTACAAATCCTTTATATACCAGACATAACTAAAAGAATGTTCATTAAAAATAAAGCATCGCACGACAATTTAAAAATACATTTTTTTAGTTATGTCTAAAATATATAAAGGATTTATAGTAAAAAAAACTTCTACAGTCTGCCTGTTAAATTTCAGCTCGATTTGATCACGGGAAAAGGGTTATAAAAACATTTATAACATAGTGCGCACCACGAGACAGATTAGCAATTAATAGCATTTACATTTACAGATCGGGAATATATTTTTAAAAAGTATCGTCAATATAATACGCACCGCACAGCGCGACAGGAATGCATTAAAAAGGTTGTTCAATATAATACGCACCGGGACACTCTAGCACAAAAAATAACATGCTTCATAGAGATAAATAAAGATACTCTAAAAATTCATTAATTTAATAACAATGAATTCGATCGATCTGAAATTTTGATAGATCATTTTTATCATCGCCATGAGTCTACCTGAAAAATTACAGCTCGCCAGCATACAATGAAGTAGGTTAAAATCGATCCACGAGTTAATATAAAGGATTCTAAAATAGAACGAAGGCAGAGCGCCAAAGATGCGATAACGACATAAAGAGCGAGCTAAATTGTGAGTAAGATGAATTGAAAAGAATATAGTGAAGGATTTTTTTAATTTGTCACTAATTTATTGAAAAAATCGTAAACTAATATAGCACACATTCTAGACAGCATAACACGATAGTTAAATATAAGCCCTTTGTCTAAGATTACAGGATAACAAATAGCTCCATTTGGGTTAACATTCTTGAATCAGGAAGTTTACTTTATTTGATCTCACAATCCCGTGGTTTTAACTCTAAACGGCCATATACTCAACTGGGTAGAGAATAGAATCACACATTGTATTTATCAGGATGTAGAGAACAAATAAATATATGTCTGGTATAGAAGACTTTGTCAACGTTGTCTTGCTCAATCCTGTTAACAAATTTTGTCACCCGATCAGGTCAACGGATTGGTGTCTTGTTTAGGTGTTATATTCCAATGGCCTGATAAACATGACATCGTTCGTCCTGAAACTCAACACAGCTCTATCTCATTTTTATGTCCAGCTATTCATTGTCCTAGGCCACTTTTATTCCCCAGTCACCGCAACCCTTTTCCCCTTTTGATGTTGCCTTTTTCTCCCAGCCACCAAATTCCTTACCCCTGCTATCTACCTCATATTCCAACCGCCACACATTTTCTTACAATACATCCACTTTGTCCCTTCCAAAACAGTAGCATCAGTTGAGAAAATAATATTTTGGTACACAATTCTTTGGAACACAATACTTTGGTACTCAACTCATTGATACACAGTACTTTTTAAACAATACTTTGGTACACTGTTCTTTGGTACAAAATACTTTGGGAAATATTATTTAAATATTATTATTTTGGTAGACCCGTAAACATATGCTTGCGGGGGGGGGGTAAAATTATTTATTTTGTAAAAGGTAAGTTAATATAACGATAAATTGGTAAATATTATTTTGGTAAACAAAACGTTGTGGGAATACTGCAACATAAATATTGCGATAGAAACGATTTTGTTGCATACTGTTGACGAATTAAATATATATTTCTTTTCTTTCACTCACATGCATTTTATGTTGGAGTTCTCAGAAGAATTATTATTTAGAACGAAAGTAATTAAAAACTATCTCCCCCTAAAACACTAGACGTTTCCAACCTGATCTCGTCAAATCTCGCGATCTATTGTCGCTGAACTCATCACTAATCGGAGCGCCGCTAACGACTTCTACATCGGTGAAATACACAACCTGCTAGGAACGTGAACTGACCGAATCGCAGGCTTTGATCAACGTGGAGGTGAGCCCGAACTATTTCTTAAAAATCATGGCGCGATGCACCGATATTGGCACCTTATGACGTTTCACTTTATAACACCATCTTCCACGTTTAAAGTTTAAAAACAATAATAAAGTAATAATAAAAATGGAATATATAATTCATTTGCAAGACTACTTTTTCTTCTTAATTTGGCTGCGGGAGCAGTCAAGGTGCTCTGAATGAGTAATGGCTGGGGAGCAGGGGTGTTCCGAATGAGTAATGGATGGGGAGCAGTCGAGGTGCTCTAAATGAGTAATGGATGGAGAGCACTCGAGGTGCTCTGAATGAGTAATGGATGGGGAGCAGTCGAGGTGCTCTGAATGAGTAATGGATGGGGAGCAGTAGAGGTGCTCTGAGTGAGTAATGTATGGGGAGCAGTAGAGGTGCTCTGAGTGAGTAATGGATGGATAGCAGTAGAGTTGCTCTGAATGAGTAATGGATGGGGAGCAGTCGAGGTGCTCTGAGTGAGTAATGGATGGGGAGCAAAACAAACGTGTGAACATAACAGAAAATCGGTTTCTCGGACAAATTCTTTTATAGGTCCGTATTGTGTTCAAGAAGGTTAAAACAGTCAAGATTCAACTTGAACTTTAATAGAAATCTTGTGATCAAAACACACACAAAAATGTGCTTATTCCAAATATTAAAACACGTAAATACAGTTCAATCATTGTTGTTTTTTTAAAGTCCGTAAAGAATAAATTGCTCAACCAAAGGCTGAAGTGAATTTTAACTGGACCGTTTGGCAATGGCTGTAAGTCCGAATCGACTAGGGCATCAAGTTTTCATGAAGGAAATCGTTTTACAAGTCACAGCCCTAACCAAATTTTATCTCTCTGGGTTGAAATGACTTTGATATATCATCGATTTAAGCTCAAGTATTTTAAAAAAAAACAAAAAAAAACAAAAAAAAACACACACACACACACACTATCAACATTTAAAACTCTACTAAAATGCACGACTTGACATAAACCATGGATAAGCGTAGGACGCAATAATCTTCTGTATATAAGAAGGAACGTCTGTAATAGATAAGATAAAAAAATATATTTTTTTTAAATTCGAGCAAAAATAATAATGGAAACTTGTCTAATATAAGGCCGCCTGTTACATTATTTAAACAAAAATTGTCGTTATCTTCTACGGTAATCTTTAGTCAAATGTCTCGGATGCAATCTCGTTGTTTGAATGCAGTCTATTTTGGGGACCACGATTATTCTTCTCTCCATCTCTCGATCGATTTGTTTGTTGATGGGAGGACGCCCAGGTCATCCCCTTGAAATGACCCGACAAGTGGTAGATTTGAATAAAATGATAGATTAGATGAAGGGGCCAGTTTTGCTGCGATGTCTTGGTAGATGTCAATAGAATGATAGATTAGAGAAGAGGGCAATTTCGTTGTTAAGCCGTGGCAGATAAAATAGAAAGAAGGATTCGATTAAGGGACAGTTTTGCCGTTATATATTGGTAGATTTGAATAAAATAATAGATTAAATGTAGGTGCATTTTTGCTATTGAAAATTATAGATTTGAATAGAAAGAGAAAGAGAGATATTATGATAGAGAGACAGTTTTGCTGTTAAGTAGTAGTTGATTTGAATAGAAAGAAAGACTATATTGAGGCACAGTTTTACTGCTGTGTCTTGGTAGATGTTAATCGAATGATAGATTAACGATAAAAAGGTTACAATGTAAAGAGTTTTGGTAAATTTGCACAGAATGGCACATTAGATGAAGGGACAGTTTTACTGTTAAGTCTTGTGCCTTCCTTACTGCTACTCATTCTAAAACGAAATCAACAATGGAATATTTCTGTGAACCAAAGATATGATTTTTTTTTCTAAATTCTGACATTTAATTATGATATCTCCGGATTTCAGCCAAACACCCCATTTTCCCCGACATTGGCATTGATTTTTGTTTCTTTAAGCCCAGTGAGGCGTCTAGCTGAAACTGAAAGAGCAGACAATTTACAACATTAACATTTCCATTGAACATAGAATACGGGAAAGACTTTGAAAAAAATTTATAAACCCTTTTCAAATAGCGTCATAGAATACTTGGACCAAAGTCAAGGATATTTAAAACAAATAAATCTTTGTCAACGGGAGATAATTATTCAGTCTCATTCAAGTTAAATTATGTCCCCTCTTATTCCATTCCGTATTTGTACTGACGTTCAATGGTCTATTCTTGTGATATAACGTTAACGTAAAGGCTTCTTTTTATCCCTACATTCCCCTTAAAAAATCTCTTGCTCCTTACTGAAAAACGGACGTCTTATTCTGATGATTTGAAACGCACGCACTCCTACTGTCACACACACACACACACATGCACACAAACACAAGCAGAGAGTGAGGGAGAACGAAAAATGAGATAAGGGGATGCAGCTAATCCAAAAACGTACTTGGAATTATAGCTAATCCAAAACGTACTGGGAATATTAATCCGAGAATTGCTGCAGTCATAAAAGGACAATTTGCGTCTGTTATTGGGCTCTTCCCCGATCCTCGGCGGGCCCTAGCGAGGGCGTGTGATGTTGTTTATGTCGTCTGGGGGGTGCCAGTGACCAGCTGGACACAGAATACAAAATGGTCAGCCTCTGACGGCGTTCTAGAGGCCGGCTGGACGTGACGTGAAACACCAAGAGCGGATATGACGAGGATACATGCTGGGGGAAAAATGATGGGGAAACACAATGTGTGCCATGGATGGAGGAACAAGAGAGGGAAATATGATTAGGAAAAAAAAATGATTGGGGTGATCGACAGGGAATATAATAGTGGAACAAATAAGAAACATGATTGTGAACATTATGGAGAGCATGATAGGGGAACATGGTACGGGAACATGATTTGGACAAGATGGGGAAAAATGAAAGGGGAACATGATGGTAACCGTTGATTGGGGGGGGGAGGATGGGGCAACATGATGAGGGTATATAATGGTGGAACATGATAGAGGAAGCATGATTGCGGGTAGGAGCATAATGGATTAACTTAATGGGGGGGGGGTATGAAACGAATAGTGGTTTTGGCGAAATCCCTTAACCAACATGCGCAGCTGTCACAAATCGGGAGGCACAAAAGACGTGTACATTTAAAAGCCATCGGGATGGCCCAAATATTTTCCTCGGGGAATGACATGGTTGGCAGATCACTCTAGGGACCAGTGGTACCAGGAGTAGGCTGACATTACGACGGCCAGTTTGGGGGGGGGGTAAATGCCAAGACAAGCAGAACAGACCATTGGTGAAATTTGAGTCGCTAACACCAGAGTTTGGTGCCACAAACGAGAATGGAGCAGTGCCCCACCAGCCCATACTTCAAAAAAATAAAAAACGCCAGACCACAACAGGGCCTCAGACTGTCGGCACTGTAGCCTAGCCCCTGGAACAGTTCTGCACCTGTTAACTACATGATCCGAAATAGACAGTATAGCGCAGTGGTGGCGAACGTTTTTGGGGCCGCGTGCCCAAAATTGAAACCAAAACCCACTTACTTACAGCAAAGTGCCAACACCCCAAAGGAACCCGAAAATCTGGGTCTTGCTTAGCTGATTTGATTAAGGAAGTAACACTTTTAGTCGCGTGCCGCCAGATGAGGCTCCGCGTGCCAACTGTGGCATCACGGGGGTCGGCGACCTTTTTGAGACGGAAGAGCCAAAAATTACCATTTACAAAATTTTACATTGTTTAAAGAGCCGCGGGTTGCCGACCACCCTGGTATAAGGGCTTAGGGCGGCGAGTGAGCATGGCACTGCACAGCAGATGGAGGAAGTTGACGAGGTGTTACCCAAAAAATCAAAGAAATCTCCTGCTTTCTAGAATAGGGGGTTAGATTAGACAACCATCAACACGTGAAGGACACAAATAACGCCACAATCTATTTTTGGGGACGTATCTTTTGTGACACAAATAACGCCACAATCTATAAAACGAGACATATCTTTTGTGACACAAATAACGCCACAGTCTATTTTTGGGGACATATCTTTTGTGACACAAATAACGCCACAATCTATTTTACGGGACATATCTTTTGTGACACAAATAACGCCACAGTCTATATTTGGGGGACATATATTTTGTGACACAAATAACGCCACAATCTATTTTAGGGGACATATCTTTTGCGACACAAATTATGAAACTAAAAATAACATCCAGTGCATAATAAATTAATGCAACACTTAGTGTTCAAATGTTTCCCTGATGTGATGGCACATCTCTCGAGACTTCAACATGACGCGCTGGTGTCATCAAATCAAAGATGCTTTAAATAACTGACATTCTCGCCTTCGCCTATGTGGGTAGCTGATATGAGACAATGAAATCACTGAAGTAGGAAGGTTGATTCCAGGGGCGGTCCTTCCCTATGTGGAGGACTCGTTTCTTTCATTTGAGTGGGAGGTATATTCGAAGTTTTTAAAAAAATCAAGTAAAAGTTATTGACGCGATACAATGCTAATAATTGTTTAAGATATTGGAAATGAAATGTCTTACACTCTTTTAAGTGTGTTTTTGTCTTTCATTTCCCACACGGTGAAATAGAAATGTTAGGTTGATAAGAGGAGTAAAGCTGAAAATTGAAAGGGGGAGAACCAAGGTCAACGTAGAAATAGACATGATAAGGGTGAGAGTTGAGAAAGTCAGTTTTTTTGCTTGAATGACTTTAAAAAAAAACCCATTAAAAAATCTTTTTTTAACAAGGACACGCTTTTAACATAATCACTACTTTTAGTTATGTCTCATATATTATGGGATTTATAGTAAAAAACTTTGTTTTTACAGCTATTTTTTAAAACTTATAATAAAAACTCTTTACAATTCACGTATGACGCACACACATCTTTTTTTTACGTGATTATTATGTTTATACCAAACACCTCATAAGCGCCCGCCCAACGTTTTATACCACGGTGATGTGTTCACGTGGTGAACTCAAGGATGTCAACGAAGCAGACAGGTACCGATGCTTATATATAGACTATAGATAAACTAAAATGTTCAATAATTTAATAACGGTACATTCGATCCATCTGAAATTTTGAAACAATGCATTGTCTTCCAAGATCTATATGTGGTAAAATTTTGAGATCTCTAGGACCATCAGAAGTAGTTTAATTTTACGTTTCAAGATTTGAAGGATGGATACAACATACAAACAGTGTGACTTAAATAAAAGCGTGTAATAATAATAATAATTACAAGCTCTCTTTCTATATTGTCTGTCCGAATTCATGTCCTTCCCTCCTTGGTTTGAAAGTAGACATCATATTACTAGGTATTGAGGATCAGGCTCTTTTAGTTTAATGCGTTTCAATAATAATAACAATGTCTGTTTTCACGTTTAAGATGAATAATTTGAAACATTTTACCTTAATTGTAGATAGCGAAGTCAAAAGTGCGCTCGCCTCACAAGCGGAGAGGCGTGGGATCTAGCCCACGTTAAAGCCAAAAAAAAATGTTGATGAATGACTATTGCTAATAAATTCCTCCGCTGACTTGGAGAGGAGATGGGCGCCGCCAAGGTCTACCAAGCCCCGAGAAAGTTCTAATGAAAACATTAGAACCCCCTACGACTACGAGGATATGGGGGGAGAACAAACCTTAATTGTGCAGGCGCCACGAAATTCATCAATTCTCTTTCAGTCTGCGAACTTTCTTTCCTAGACAAAAATTAAGTCGTCTTTAACTATTTATTATTTTTTTTTATAAACAAAAGATATTTGGACACAAATCGAAGAGCAATCGACGAACTCTTTGTAATTTCAAAGACATGCCTATCAGACAAAGGTCTACGAGTCATCAAACAAACATTATAAATAAAACTCAATGTTATATCTGCGGTGAAGGCCATTTCCGTTTCGGCCCCGCATGTCGGTTTTGATGTTATCTCATGTTTCAAAATATCTTCCCCCCCAAATTGTTTACAAAAAAAAATAACACAAAAAAAAACAAAAACAAACTACAACAGAGTTGTCATTCGTGGGGCTCCACCGAGCAATTCCCTTCGCACCATTCTGCCATTTGGCGTGCTGTTGGTCTAAATTCATGGGGGAGCAAATTTCAAGTGATTTTAAAAAAAAATTATTTAAAAAAATAACTTCACCGGCGTTTTTTTTTCAATTAGAGAAGGGGGAAAACAAATCATATAACAATAATTTTAAGGAAGGATAACCTTCAACGAGCACACACAATTTAAAAACGCCCCTGTTAACCTTTTCATGTTTCCTTTTAGTTTTATACCCCACCCCACCCACCCATAGGTGCTCACACGTAGTTGTATTTATTCCATTAACCTGTCGTGCGCCGTCCACTGGTAGTAAAACATGGCGGGCCGCTGTCACTAGAACACACGGGGGCGATTAGCTTCGGAAGAAGATAAAGTTTTTACCTGGAGACCCCGGAGACATCCGGAAACGCGAGATGGATACTTCGTTTCGACGGTTCTCAAATCCACGAAAATGGCTTACATTGACGCTTTGGTCAAGCGAGAACCAGTATAATGTTTTATTTTAAAACCTTAAAAAGGCGACATTAGTGCTATGGGGTACATGTATATTATTTGTGAAAAACAGAGCAGCTAACCCGTTTCGCCGCCTATTTGCTAACGAAAACAAACTCAAAGATATTTAAATTTAAACTTTTAAATAATGTGCTTCCTTAACATATTTGTATTTTCTCTCAGTTCCTAGTCTTGCCATGTCATCTATTTATACTCAACTAGCAAAATACCCCCGCTTCGCTGCGGAAATTAGTATTTCAGTTACGTTGAGAATCCGCGAAACACAAATTCAAAACACCAATTGATTTCAACCTGGATCATGATGGATATAATACATATATTAACTCCAACGTCTTGTCTGTCTGTCTGTCCTAGTCCCGCAGAAAAACAAAAGCTAAAAGTAAAAAATGACACACTTCCCGAGATCCTATCGAGCTGATAATTTAATTTTTTTTTGTCTGCTACCTTTGCGGGAGGGTACGCAACGACTTCACAAAGTTTCATGCTCCTACCTGCACGGGAAGTTATCTATGTAATGATGAGTCTGTTTTATATAGCTCATATGAAAAAAAAACTACATTTTGGCCCCCAGCCCCCTAGTGAATGATAATTTTACATTTGTTTTGATTGTTACCATTGCGGAAGTGTACTTAACAACTCTCCAAAGTTTCATGCTGCTACCAACACGAGACATTGGAGAATTAGTGATGAGTCAGTTTTTTATATAAGAAAAAAACTACATTTGGGCCCCCGGCCCCCATTAAGTGAAAATATATATAATTTTTTAACCTGTTACCATCGCAAAATGTTACTTAACAACTACTCAAACTTTCAAGCTTCTTCATACACAGGAAATAGGAGAATTAGTGATTTTCAGTTTTTATATAGCTCATTTAATGAAAAATCTACATTAGGGCCCCTGGGCCCCAGTAAGTGAAAATTTATATATTTTTTCGCCTGTTACATTGCGGAAGTGTACTCAACAACTTCCCAAAGTTTCATGCTTCTACCTACTCGGGAAATAGGAGAATTAGTGATTTTCAAATGTTTATATAGCCCATAGAAGGGAAAAAAACGATTTTGGGCCCCCGGCCCCCACAACGGTGAATTTTAAAATTCTTTTTCGCCATTTGTCGTCCAAAGAGGCTACTTGACAATTTCTCAAGGTTTCATGCTTCTACCTACGCGGTAAATCCGAGAATTTGTGATGAGTCTGTTTTAATATAAGAAGAAACTACATTTGGGCCCCCGGCCCCCATTAAGTGATAATTTAAATATTGTTTTTACCTGTTACCTTTGTGGAAGTGTGCTTAACAACTACCATAAGTTTCATGCTTCTACCTACACGCGAAATAGGAGAATTTGTGATTTTTAGTTTTTGTATAGCTCATAATAGGAAAAAACTTCATTTGGGCCCCCGGCCCCCAGGAAGTGATTATTTAAATATTTTTTCTCCCGTTACCATCGCGGGGTTGTACTCAACAATTTCCCAAAGTTTCATGCTTCTGCCTACACGGGAAATAGGAGAATTGGTGAGTTTCAAATTTTATATAGGCCATATAAGGAAAAAAAACATTTTTGGGCCCCGGGCCCACAACAGTGTGAATTTTAAAATTCCTATTCGTCAATTATCGTCGAGAGAGTGTACTCAGCAAGTTCCCAAAGTTTCATGGTAATACCTACACGGGAAGTTGGAGAATTAGTGAAAAGTCAGTTTGTTATATAAGAAAAAAACTACTTTTGGGCCCCCGGACCCCATTAAGTGTTATTTTAAATATTTTTTTAGCTTGTTACCATCGCGAAAGTGTGCTTATCAACTACCCAGTGTTTCATGCTTCTACCTACACGGGAAATAGGAGAATTAGTGATTTTTAGTTTTTATATAGCTCATATTAGGAAAAAACTTCATTTGGGCCCCCGGCCCCCAGGAAGTGATAATTTAAATATTTTTTCTCCCGTTACCATCGCGGGGTTGTACTCAACAATTTCCCAAAGTTTCATGCTTCTGCCTACTCGGGAAATAGGAGAATTGGTGATTTTCAAATTTTATATAGGCCATATAAGGGAAAAAAAACGTTTTTGGGCCCCCGGCCCCCATGAGTGTTATTTTTAAAATTCTTTTACTCCAATTTTCGTCGCGAGAGGCTACTCGACCACTTCCCAAAGTTTCATGCTTCAACCTACACGGGAAGTTGGAGAATTAGTGATGAATCAGTCAGTGAGTGAGTGAGTGAGGGCTTTGCCTTTTATTAGTATAGACTAGCAAAATACCCGCGCTTTGCTGCGGTAAATTAGGATTTCAGTAAGCATTGAGAACCCGCGTAACACAAATTCAAAACACAAATTGATTTCAAAATGGATCATGATGGATATAATACATATATTAACTTCACCGTCTTGTCTGTCTGTCTGTTGTAGTCCCGCAGAAAAACAAAAACGAAAAGTAAAAAAATGACACACTTCCCGTGAACCTATCGAGCTGATAATTTAATTTTTCTCCGTCTGCTACCATTGCGGGGGGTACTCAACAACCGCCCAAAGTTTCATGCTTCCACCTACACGGGAAATAGGAGAATTAGTGATTTTCAGTTTTTATATAGCTCATATAAGAAAAAAAATTACATTTCGGCCCCCGGCCCCCGTTATGTGATAATTTATAAAATTGTTCCACCTGTTACCATCGCGGAATGTTATCCAACAACTACCCAAAGTTTCATGCTTCTACCTTCTCGGGAAATAGGAGAATAAGGGATTTTTATTTTTTATAAAGCCAGAATGAGGAAAAAAACGTTTTTGGGCCCCCGGCCCCCATGAGTGTGAATTTCAAAATTCTTTTTCACCTGTTACCATCGTGGAAGTGTACTTAACAACTCTCCAAAGTTTCATGCTGCTAACAACACGAGAAATTGGAGAATTAGTGATGAGTCAGTTTTTTATATAAGAAGAAAACTACATTTTGGCCCCCGGCCCCCAGTAAGTGATAATCTAGATAGTTTTTTAACCTGTTACCATCGCAGAATGTTACTTAACAACTACTCAAAGTTTCATGCTACTTCCTACACAGGAATTAGGAGAATTAGTGATTTTCAGTTTTTATATAACTCATATAAGGAAAAAAACTACATTTTGGCCCCTGGGCCCCAGTAAGTGAAATTTTGAATATTTTTTCGCCTATTACCATCGCGGAAGTGTACTCAACAACTTCCCAAAGTTTCATGCTTCTACCTACTCGGGAAATAGGAGGATTAGTGATTTTCAAATGTTTATATAGCAAATGGAAGGGGAAAAAAAGATTTTGGGCCCCCGGCCCCCATGAAGCTGAATTTATAAATTCTTTTTCGCCATTTGTCGTCGAGAGAGGCTACTTGATAACTTCCCAAGGTTTCATGCTTCTACATACACGGGAAGTCCGAGAATTAGTGATGAGTCAGTTTTAATATAAGAAAAGACTACATTTTGGCCCCCGGCCCCCAGTAAGTGATAATTTAAATATTGTTTTTACCTGTTACCATCGTGAAAGTGTACTTAAAACTACTCTTCCCAAAGTTTCATGCTTCTACCTACACGGTAAATCCGAGATTAGTGATGAGTCTGTTTTAATATAAGAAGAAACTACATTTGGGCCCCCGGACCCCATTAAGTGTTATTTTAAATATTTTTTTCGCTTGTTACCATCGCGGAAGTGTGCTTATCAACTACCTAGTGTTTCATGCTTCTACCTACACGGGAAATAGGAGAATGAGTGATTTTTAGTTTTTATAAAGCTCATATAAGGAAAAAACTTAATTTGGGGCCCCGGCCCCCAGGAAGTGACAATTTAAATTTTTTTTCCCCGTTACCATCGCGGGATTGTACTCAACAACTTCCCAAAGTTTCATGCTTCTGCCTACTCGGGAAGTTGGAGAATTGGTGATTTTCAAATTTTATATAGGCCATATAAGGAAAAAAAACGTTTTTGGGCCCCCGGCCCCCATGAGTGTTATTTTTAAAATTCTTTTACTCCAATTTTCGTCGCGAGAGGCTACTCGACAACTTCCCAAAGTTTCATGCTCCTACCTACACGGGAAGTTGGAGAATTAGTGATGAATCAGTGAGTGAGTCAGTGAGTCAGTGAGGGCTTTGCCTTTTATTAGTATAGATCAAACCATGAAAACCACCAATGATTATAAAGATTATTTCTTCAGTTTCAACCGACTCTAAGCTTTTCTCAACGGGTGAAAAAAATCCAAATAGAATGAATCCCGTGAAATCTTTTTATTTGACAAGCAAATTTTTTTTTATCATTCAGCTCCCGTTTCCCAACTATTTGCCTACCAGGCTAGGATTACAGCAAACGGACCCGAGAGGGTAATTTATAACAACTCGTTGTTCATTTAAACCAGGGGTCGGGAAACCATGGCTCGCGAGCCAGATGTGGCTCTATTGATGGCTGCATCTGGCTCTCAGACAAATGTTCGATTATTAAAAAATATAAACACGTTTATTCAGATTCATTTGATCTGCATATAAAAAAACAGCATAACAATGTTATTAAAAAGAGTTCAGAGACATAATTATTGTACTTTTATTGTTGAAATTACACATCATACAGATTGGGACTGTGATAAAGATTTTAAATAAAATACAAAATACACAAACAAATTGTCTATTGTCGTTTTAGTTTAAAATAAAGCTTACATTTATTGTTTTCATTGCACAAATTTGTTTGTGTATTTTGAATTTTGAAATTACACAAAATGCACACATTTATTTCATTTTTAAATCCCTTATATTAACTTCACCGCCGTCTCTCTCTGTCTCTCTGTCGTCATCTCTGTCTTAGACTGCAGTGTGTAGAAAGAAAAGTGAAAAATGACCCACTTCCCGTGATCCGATCGAGCTGCAATTTGGCACACGGACTCGTCTCACCTAACAATGCATGATATTAAAATTGCAGATCGATCGAACGTACCATAATTAACTTAATGCATTTTTAGTTTATCTATATAAACTATATGTAGAGGTCGCTATCGTTTACATTTTACGGGTCACTTGACTTCAGGCCAGCCACCGGTGTGAACACATCTCGTGCTTAAACCAGGTAAACCGGCGTGCTTTTGTTTACATTTGGCGTGTCACGGTGAGCTCGGCCTAACTATCGGTGACAACACCCTTCCCCTCTCCCACCCCCACCCCCCCCCCTTTGGGTTAAAAGCAAAGGGGAGTAAAGACAGATTCAGTCTGTAGATATTTTTAAATACTTTAAGTTCTGTCTCATATATAAGGGATTTATAGTCAAAAACTTTGTTTTTACGGGTTTGTTTTTTACCACGCTTTTATTAACTCGCTTTCGTTGGGCATTGTTTGTTTGTTGGATTGTCCAAGATTTTTTCAAATCTGCCAACGTAAAATTGAACCACTTCTGATAGACCTAGAGATCTGAAAATTTTACCACAGATAGATCTTGGATGACAATGCATTGTATCAAAATTTCAGATCGATCAAATGTACAGTTATTAAATTATTGAACTTTAAAGTTTATCTATAGTCTATATAAAAGCATCTGTACCGTCGGCTTTTTTTTGACATCCGTGAGTTCGCCCCGTGACCACATCACAATGTTTTTAAAACGTTGGGCGGGCGCTTGTGAGGTGTTTGGTAAAATAAATAAAGGTAAAAAAATCTTTTTAAAAACCAGGTTGTTATAAGTGGACTAAAAAGAATAAAATAAATAGAAGTAAAAAATTTTTTTTAAAAAAAACACATTTTTAGAAGCGGACTAAAAAGAAGAAAATAATTTAAAACTTATTAGTTCAAGTACTTCGATTTAATATGACTAAAAACGTGGGGTGGGTGTTTGGTATAAAAATTAAAGATTTCTAATTTAGAAGGCAAAAGAGAGATCTATAAGTGAGAGAATGAGTGAACCGCATATGTTAAACCTCATAAGCGCCCGCCCCACTTTTTTAGTCATATTAAATGTAAGTACTTGAACTAATACGTTTTAAATTATTTTCTTCTTTTTAGTCCGCTTCTAAAAACTTGGTTTTTAAAAATCTTTTTTTTACTTCTATTTATTCAATCCTTTATATTAACTCGTGGTTTCTGTTTGGTTGATTGTTTGCTTGCTTGTCGCCAAAACTTTGGATCGATTTTTAACCCACTTTCTCGTTAGCTAGCGAGCTGAAATTTTGCAGGCAGTTTTGTACCAATGATAAAAATGATGTATCAAAATGTCAGATCGATCGCGTGTACTGTAATTAAATTATTGAATTTTTAGATTATTTTATTTTATCTTTATGGATCATGTAATGTTACATTTTTTTGCTATAGTGTCGCGGTGCGTATTATATTGAACGACCTTTCCTGTCGCGCAATAAGGTGCGTATTTTATTGACAACACTTTTTATAAACATACTCCTGATCGGTGCGCATTATATTTAACATGTTTTACGACACAACTGCAATTTTGTATTTTTGGATGGTCTTACGCTGCGTATTATAATGAACATTCTTTTAGTTATGTCTCGTACATAAAGGATTTATAGTCAAAAACTTCGTTTTTCACGTTTTTAAAAAAAAATTAGTTTTAAACATAATTTATGGCTCTCACACAGTGGCGGATTCAGCTATAGGGCAGGGGGGGCGGCTTGCCCCCCCGCGCCCCTGTTGGGTATAAAATGGCGCCCCCCTAAAGACGCCCTCGATGAACACCAAAAAGGTGTCACTAGAGCAGAAAAAAATATTTCTAAACACGAAACTTGTAATCAACACCAAACTGCTTGCTAAATATTGTATATCAAATGATGAAACGGTAATATCTGGTTTAAATCAATCACTCGCATCTGAATTATCGGCGACAATTGATAATGTAGTTAAGTCTGCACAATTATTTTCTTTAATTATTGAATCAACCATTGATATATCTAGAATTGATCAGATGTCAGTTTCTTTACATTCAGTTTTAAAATCAGGACATGTTGTGGAAAGATTTATAGGCTTTTATACTTTGGTAAACAGCGGCTGGATAACGAATAGTGCGCTAGTCTCACAAGCTGAGGGGCGTGGCATCTAGCCCACGTTAAAGCCACAATAAAAATAAATAAAGGTAAAAAAAGATTTTCAAAAACCACGTTTTTATAAGTGTACTAAAAAGAAGAAAATAAATTAAAACTTATAAATTCAAGTTCATGTACTTTGATTTAATATGACTAAAAACTTGGGGCGGGTTTTTGGTATAAAAGTTAAAGAGAGATCTATAAGTGAGAGAATGAGTGAAATGCATATGTAAAACCTCATAAGCGCCCTCGTAAATAAAAAATGCTCCCGCATTTGCTGAGAAGATTTTAACGGAAATAAAAATGTGAAACATTGATTTCACACTCTGTCGAGGACAGGCATACTCTGGAATTAAGAGTGGCCTTTAAACTCAGATAAAGAAACTTTCACCCAATTATTGTGCCCATGTTTTGAATTTGGTTACTATCGAGGCAATGTCTGTAAACAGTGGTATACAGTTGTTTTTTGGCGCAGATTTAAGGTTGTATGCATTCCTTACGTCTAGTTTACCACGTCTACATACTCTTAAAGAATAAAAGAAATCTCAATATGAATCAACAGTAGATACTCTGAAACGAATTTCTGATACAAGATGTGCAAGCCGTAAGTATGCAGTTCATGCAGTTGTTGGATCATTCTCTGCTATTCTAGCCACACTTGATTCAGGGGAATCAACAGAATAGAAAGGAAGTGTCAGAGCAGAAGCTATGGGACTATCTGTTTTAATAACAAAATATTCTTTTGTTTTTCTGATGCTATTTGTACAAAAGTTATCTTCATGTTATCAAACTACTTGCAACGCCTTTGCAAAACAGTTGATCGAAGTTGGAAAAAATAAGTTTGTTTAATATGAGAAGCGATGACGCTTTTGAAATGCTGAATGTAGATGTCAAATAATTTATTAACGAAAATGGTTCAAAACTATGTAGATGTTAAAACAGAATTTAAAGAAAATTGAATTGCAAAAAAGTAAAGTATGGCAGGCAAACTTAGCAGAGATAAAATGGCTGATGATCCAACTACACGCTTTAAATCTGAAACGTACTTCACTATCATGGATAAACTTGTAACACAAATAGATGATCGATATAATGACTTTCGGAGCACAGTTACTTATTTCTATGGTATTGATCCATCACAAATGTCGGAGGAAAATAAAGATTATTTTCAAAGTTTATGCAAAATTTACAAACACGACATTAACCTTGAAGAAGCAATCGTAGAATATAAGATGTGTATGCATTAACACAGCCACCCTTTCCTAGTAAACTAAAACTTAAAAAGGTTCAGCCATTCTTGACTGAAAAACTAATGGCATCGGGTCTCACTAATTTGTCAATACTCCAATACTCTATAAAATTTACATGACTCTTCCTGTTAGTAGTGCTACTGCTTAAAGATGTTTCAGTAGATTGAAACTCATCAAAAATTATTTGCGCTCAACAATGACAAACGAACGTCTGTCTGAATTGGCATTAATTTCAATTGAACGTGATCTAGCTGAGAACGTTGACTTTGAATCAAGGATAAATCGTTTTGCTTAAATGAAATCACATAGAAAGCAATTTATATAGGGCTGAGGTCTCTATCTTATCGTATCTTATCTGTTACAGACGCTCCTTCTATACAGAAGAATATTGCGTCATATGCTTATCCATGGTTTGTATTTAGTCCTGCATTCTTATTAGAGTATTGAATGTTTATTTAAGGCACTTACAATCATTGTTTATGTAAAGTTAATAGATTTTCCCAAAGTTTGATGCTCAAACTTCCAGTGATAAATTATTTTTTTAAAAATTCTGAAGTAAATTGTTTAGTTTATTTATAAGTATAATATTATTGGCACTCTTTGTGTATGTGTTACTAATCCTGACCAATCCACTCAACCAAAATCTCTGTGTTTTTCATTATTCGTAGCATCAGATTACCTGGACTTAAACTGAACTATTTTGTCAGATAAAATTCTCATTTCATTCTTTCAGATAGAAAACTATTACAAGAACTAAAAACAGAAACTATAAAAATTTTGTTAGTAAAAATAAGTTGTTCTCTTTGGAACTAAGTTCATAATTTACTGTAATCTTTTTATCCTACATATGATATATGCATATAATACGTATATGATAAATGATTTCTTTAATTACTTAGGCCTTTTATTAATGATTAACATTTTTTTAAAATACATTATATTTTATTTGCATTTGTGACCTAATACTCTCCTGAATATAAAGCAATTGTTTGTATATTGAAGAGATTCATTGCAATAATTTGATGTAAACAAAAATAATATTAAATACATGTAATGTACTTTGAATGATCAACACAGCATTTATTATTTAACACTTAGTTATTTGTTTGAGTTACTGTCAGTGCTATTTATGGCAAGCTGAACAAACTGATGAGACATCTTGCAGATAGTACAACAAACTATTGGAGGCCTATAAAAAATTTAATAAAATTATACCTCATTATCAAAACATTTTAGAAGTTTTATTTAGCACAAAGACTATAAACTTATTCTGTTGAGTTTTCTATGTTAAAGTCTGCTAGGATATTCAGCAATTGAAAGTGAACACAAAGGATTATGAGAAATTTAGATTTCGTCACAAATAACAGCTCCCAAATTAACTACCATTTTCATAAATTCAATTGATTAACCATATCTACGTAAGACTAGATGATATGTTTCTTTTTGTCTAGCAAGTTGCCATAGGGAAACTCTGAAAATGTATGTAACATAAACAACACATTTTAGATTTCATATTTGAGACTGCTGCAGTCTGTTAAGGTGAAAACTTATTAAAGTAAATCTCACATTTAAAGTGAGCAGAAAAGTTTTTTTAACATAAAATATAGCAAAAATAGTAAATCTCATATCAAATTTCTAATCTTCATTGCAGAACCAGCAATTTAGACAAATGAATTTTATTTCAGCACCTATAAATATTTGCACTAAGTGCATGAATAAATTATTTTTTTTGGCGCCCCTTGAAATTCTCCTCGCCCCCCCACGAAGACAAACCTAAATCCGCCACTGCTCTCACAGTATTACTTTTCAAAACATGTGGGTTTTATGACTTTCTCAGACAAAATGTTTCCCGACACTTGATTTAAACCATTCAATTTTAGCTTTATTTGGAGAGCACCGTTGCTCTCTTACACCAAAGCATATTGATTTAAAAGTGCTAGAAAGCTGTTAATAGTGGTAATAATTGTTAGACTAAGCGAAAGTTACTTACCGTATCTTCCTAACTAGGATTGATGTTTGCTTGGATCACGCATCAAAATATTAAATGTGTATGCAAATAAATAAATAACCAAACAAATATTTGTTCGACCAAAGAGCACAAATGAGCAGATCTCGCAAGGGCAGCACCCGAAAGGGTACCCAAAAAAAAAGGGGGGGTGCCCAGGAGATAGAGTAAGGCAAGCTATAGCAGCGGGTTGTCCCCAAAAATTTTAAGCAAATAAATTTGTATATTTTAGAGCCCGAAAGAGTTGAGTCCGAACGAAGAGCACCCGTGAGGAAGCAACAACAAAACAACAACAAAAAAAAATTACCCGCAACAATGTCTGGCAAGGTTTAGCAGCAAGGCGCCAAATAATGTTAACGAGAATAAACCAATTTATAAATAAATAATTATATTTTACGGTTACTGAAATATAATAATTCTTTTTAAAAAAGAGAACCCCCAGCGTCATTTAGCTACATTCCTATTTTCCTCGGCCACCGCCCACCTACTCTCACCCTATCAATTCCATTTGTAACGCAATAATCATGCTTACTTTTTTTGTTTGTTCATCAAACCATTTATGTCAAATTAATGAATGGAAGTGTTCACGTCGTTCTGTCACTAGACCGAAACGAGCTGTTCACCCGTTACCCTCAACAGCAATTCCCTAGACCTGATTTAAAAAAATAAATAACGTAAATTCAATTGCTATCCGTTTATTTATTTCTATCCCAGACTGTCATGTTCAGGTCGAACCCTTTTATTTAATAGTTGTTCGGTGATAACGAGGCAATGTTTTCCTTTTATAAGGTCCTTTATATTTAGAAATTATAGAAAGTATCTAAATCAAAGCCAACAAAAAATGTTTCTTTTTTTTAGTCTCACCTTTATTCTTGCGATCACTGCTTATATAAGCAGGCTATTGGTGCTCTACATGAAAATATTAACGAATGCAACACACACACACACACACAACACACACAAACACACACACACACATATACATATATACATATACACATATACATACATACACATATATATATATATATATATATATATAAATATATAAAATATAAAATATTGATTTTATTTTGAAATATATTAAGAGTTTTGAAATCGAATCATATAATTTAGCAAAACGTATAAATCACTTATTAAATTTATTAACATGTAATGGTATTTTGAAAACATGCATTAACGTTGACTTGAATCACTTTACCCTCGTATCACAAGGGCAAGCACTCCACCCATTTGCAGCGACCAGTCCGTGGATTTTATAATAAAAAATTAAACGGTTCAAATTTAAATATACATCAATTTAAATGTGTTCGTTTTCTTCTATTGTCCTAAGATGGTGAGCATTTGCGCGAAATTTCAGCTTTTTAGCTACCCGCGGCCCTGGCAGTGGGTTTACTTTAACTCACACGACTCTTGGCAGAAAGACAGGCACACGAGTTTGTGAGTTGAATAAAAGTGAGTGCAAACAAACGTAACAGCGTCAACAGCTTTTCGATTATTCGCAAACCTGGATTTGTGTTGAAATCCTCAGGGTTGATTTCCGTTTTAGCGGCTAGTTCTGGACGCTAAACCAAAACACTGCACATGTTACATTAATTTTCAGCCCCAAACTAAAAAAAAATATATATATATATTTTTTAAAGCAATGAAATCACTCTCCGCGTTCCCCGCCATTACATAAAAAACTTCTTAGGTAAGTTAGCTGCGCCTCATCCATTCTAGTAACGCCAAAGCGGAAAGGGAAGCAACAGTCATTTCAGTGGGGGAACGGCTTAGTCTTAGTTATTCTTATTGGCTATTAGTGAGGTCCAAAATGGTTTAATGGACTTGGTTTAAAATTTAAAAAAATAGCATTAAAAAAGCCACTATTTTTTTTCCAGAAAATGACTCATCTCAAACCAAAGAAAACCTAAAAACCCACCTCCATCCCTTAACCAGGCGTATTTTCTAACCAACCCGAAGCCAAGTCAAACTCATTATCAGGGCGGATAACACCAATGTAATAACGGTGACGTTGGAATTATGACGTGGCCAGATTTCTACACCGTCTCGTCACGTCCCGCCGTGTACCGACAAAACCGTGACAATCGGGCAAGCCATTAGCGGCCATTGTTCTTGTTTATTTAAAAGTCCTCCATCTCGTCACCGCCCCGCTCCCCGGGGAAATCCGAGGGGTGAAATGCATAGTGACGCTATCACCCCCAAATAAACAATGAGGAAGATGGAAGACATAAATAGGAAAGATTAAAAAAGTAAAGTGTGGGGTGAGTCTTTGCGAGGAACGCCATCAAAGCAAAGGAGACGAGGTCTGTCCGGATAATTGAGACTAAAAACCGCGTCAATTTAAGTTAAGACAGAGATAACTTTTGTAAACAGCGGGGGTAAGGACGTGCGATGGAGTCATTAGGGGATGGAGTCATGTGACGGAGTCACGAGGTTGGCTCATAAGTCATAGAGTCTGATATTGGAGCCAATATAAAGAGTCTGCGTTCCACTTCACAGTCCCTTCTGAATATTTCTGTGTGGATTCACAGAAAGAAGTCCCGCGGAGTGCGCTCTTTTGAAGTAACTAAGCCCAAGCTACGGAATAGTCTTCCAAGAAATCATTAAGAGAATATAACGGCATTGAAACTTCTAAGAAGAATCTAAAGACTATTTTTAAAAAAAAGTATGCTCAGTTTTGAAAATCAGAGTTCCGTGAGCAGCCTGCTGGACTAGCATGGACAAGAAACCCTTAAGTTTACTCCCAAAGTTGACACTTGAAAAATTTACAGCTAAAAGGTGACACCTTAAAGTTTACTGTTAAAATTTAACACCTTAATTTAAAGCCTTAAAATTTTCTGCTAAAAGGTAACACCTTACAAAGTTATCAGTGTAAAGGACACGCCTTTATGTTTACCACAGAAATGTTTACACATTAACCTTTACTTCTGGAAGGCCACATCTTAAGCTTGACTGTTTGAGGTTTATAAACGCGTTTCTCAACTTTTTTGTACGTTTTCCGGAGCACTTCTATCATCAACACTTCTGAGATACCCAATAAAATACCGACTTCACTCAACTTTGCACAATTACCTTGCCCATAAATTTGACGCAGGAGGTATATAAAGTCGCGTGCAGGGTTATCAATACGACTATGATAATGACCCATGAAACGGCGCTATTGAAATGGCTTGCAAAACACAAAGATGCGATTTCCACCGGGTCACCGAATGTAACTTGCCTCGATTACATTTAATAGCATATATATTATGCGAATACTTGACTCACATGTCGTTTAAATAAATATCGTGGGCTTGCACGCCCAAGTGTAATAAGAAACACGCACTCTGAGTAATTTTAATTAGCCGTAAATATATCTCAACCTTTCTTGTGTTCTAAAGTATAAAACGCAATATTGAGTATTTGAACGTAATAAAATGTATGGAATTTAAAAAACTGTAATCAAATGTAATATATGAGTATTTGATGGTGATATACAGCCTTGGAATGTACTTTATGGTATTGGAATGGAAAATAGATTATTTGACAGTAATATATGGTATTTAAATGTTGTTGTTGTTGTTGTTCGTCCGTCGTGATCGAAGATGACCACTCTCATCATATTTGCTGGGCCGCCACATGTTGTAAATGTAAATGTAATATTTAGTATTTGACAGTAATATAGGGAATTATAATGTAATATGGAAGATTCCAATGTGGTTTTGAACGAACTGTGAAGATCTAACAACAGCATATGCCACAAGATCACTCATCAAAACTATAAGGAAAAGACAAATGAAATTCTTAAGACACGGTGTTATGGGAAATTCATGAAAAAAGACAATAGCTTTATACTTTATGTGGAAATATATCTGGCAGGAGAGACATGCGGAGAAAGACATAACAAAATGCGGGGAGAGCCTGAACGAATGGGCAACAAAAAAGGCGTGTAGCTATAACAGCCTTGAAACAGTTAACAGAGAGAAATTGAGACTCACGAACGCCGAAGTCTGGCCCAGGTCCGGCATGCACCTGATGATGTTGCTGATGATGATGTTGATTATGATTATGATGTCGATGCTGATGATGATGTTGATTATGATTATGATGTTGATAATGATATTGAATATGATATAAGGCATTTGAATGTGATTTCGGTATTCGTAACTTCATTAAGCTATTTGAATGTAACATAAGATATTTCAATATAATACAAGTAAATTGAATGAATCCTTCTGTAAAAATGTAGGTGAGTTTGTTTTTAGTATACAAGTCTCTATTCTATGACTGCTGAGCCGTTTCAACGTGAAATGATGATGAACTTGATAAATACTAGAAACACGTCATTTTTTTTCAAACAGCAGAGACTAGGATTACAACATTTTTCTTCTACTAAATATGTGAAATTTTCTATTGGGGTCAAGCTCTTTGCGCTCATAGGACCCGGCTCAATTTATCGCAGGCAACTTTCATCACGCGGGCATCGTCGTAAAGATACGTTGCCACAGGTATTGGGCTTTCTCGTTCCAAGTCCAGCTCGGGGCACTCTAACAGTAGGCGCTCGACCGTCTCCTCGCAGTCACCACACAAACGACAGCCGATATCCCTTCTCGTGTCAAACTAGTGTAAGTAGCTCCGCGTGGTACGGTGTTCAGTCCTCATCTGGGGTGATGAGTGTCTGATCGCTGCGCTAAAGTTTCCACCAAGGATCGCTCTTGCTAGGTCGCTGCGTAAACTGGTAAAGTCTTTCGGTCGTGTCTCCAGAAGCCCAGCCCTGGAGCCGCCTCTCCTGGAAGTGGTCCTTGAGCTACGAATTAATACCCCCCCCACACACCTTCTGGGTCATCGGACGATTGGGTTGGGGCTGAGCGCTACCTTTAGGGCCACGGTGGTGTAGCCGTAGCGCGCTAGACTGCCGAACCGAGACAGAAGAGAGTCACGGGTTCTATTCTCGGTGCTGGCAATCCCTTGCTCGTTATTGGTGGCTAAATAAAACTTGTGGACGCCACTTCACATGCCCCATAGTCTGTCATGAACTGGAGAGGGATTATATATAAATCGGACATGTCCAACTGAATCCACTGGCTGGAATTCCACATGGGACCCGGCGCAGCCACCCTTATTATACAATATAAAAAGTTTGGGGCCCTAAAATCATTGGGGGCCCCTGGCTTTAGCCCATCAGATCCCCGCTTATTCCGCCATAGCACACAAGAATCAGCTATAGTCAGTGTTTGCACTCATGAAAAGCTAAGGCGTCAGAACAAAGGATATTCTCTACAGCCCCACACACAGTAGCATGGTGAGCCGACATCCTGGTCTAGTACCTGGCAACAGCTCCAATTATGCTGCAGCGTCATCAAATCTACGTCATCAAGATAGCGAAGAAAGGTGACATCAGCAATAGATTGACAGAATAAGACGCGAATCGGTAAAATTAATTTAATTAGAAGTAAAGTAGCCACGTAGTTAAAAGCACGTGAAGTAGTCATGTCTTTAATTAGAAGAAAAGTAGACATGTTTTTAAGTAGATGACGAATAGACAATTTTACATTAGGATATATATATATACTAGTGTTTAAAAGGATAGACAATTTTAAAGGGCAGACAATTCTTCCTGTTTTTTTAAAGGGCAGGCAAGTCTTTTTGTGTTTCAAAGGGCAGACAAGTTCTCATGAATCCATTAATAGAATCAATCCCTGATAAATATACATATATATAATATATATATATATATATATAAACAACTAACTTGTGTAGCCCCAGAGACTTGTAAGACGCTAGTCATGATGAATACATCCTTAGCCGGGTTACAAAAACGGACTAGCCCTGAGACGCCATTAACGTCAACATAAATTTATAGATTCCCCGTCAAGCTTCGACAAAACACTTTTACGTAATATTTCCATTTCGAATTGTGGGACATGTGGGGCGGGGGGAGGGGGGAGGAGTTGCTCCGTAAGCAACCATTAAAGGGGACGCAATAGTTAGAACCAGCCCTGGTTATGAGAATGTTTTGGGTCCTTCCCTGTCTACACTTGTTAGGCCGCGTGATCAATGGGGAGATGCTGTATTATTCATGGGAGTCCCGACTCCAACTTTAAATTAAGGAATTGAATTCGACTAGCAACAACTCGGAACTGTTCTGAGGCAATCAATTCAATCAGGCAGAGGGGGAGGAGTTAGTGAGAGACCTTTGACCACCACCTCTACAGAATAAAATAGTCTTCTTCACCCTCTTCCCTCCCCCCCCCTAATGTAGGCAAATGAAGTCTGACACAAATAAATGGTGGGGACCTTGGCGGGGTGTCATCTTGGTGCTTGGGGGATCGGGGGAAAGAAACTTATGTGGGGTGGGTATACTGGCAGAACACGTTGTAGTGGTTTGGTGGGGAGGGGTGGGAATGTGTGTTGAGATGTGGCAGGGACTCATTGTTATAGATGAGATTTGTGTGGGGGGGGGGTGGGAATGTGTGTTGAGAAGTGGCAGGGCTCATTGTTATAGATGAGATTTGTAGGGGGAGGGTTGGGGGGGTTGGTGGGGGGGTTGGTGGGTGGGAATGTGTGTTGAGAAGTGGCAGGGCTCATTGTTATAGATGAGATTTGTGGGGGGGGTTGGTGGGTGGGAATGTGTGTTGAGAAGTGGCAGGGTTCATTGTTATAGATGAGATTGTGGGGGGGGGTGGGGGGTGGTGGGTGGGAATGTGTGTTGAGAAGTGACATGGGCTCATTGTTATGGATGAGATTTGTGGGAGGGGGGAGTGTTTATAGGGCACGTTGTGAGAGAGAGAGAGTAGATGTGGTATTTAGGTGGTACATGTATATTGAAAGGGTGGTATCGAGGTATCAAGGTGTCAAGGTATCAAGGTATCAACGTATCAAGGTATCAAGGTATCAAGGTATCAAGGGTGTATTTTTAAGGGATGATACCTAAGGTGTGTATAGAACGGTGGTAACTCGGTGCCTCTATACTAATAAAAGCCAAAGCCCTCAATCACTGACTGACTCACTCATCACTAATTCTCCAACTTCCCGTGTAATTAGAAGCATGAAACGTTGGGAAGTTGTTGAGTAGCCTCTCGCGACGATAATTGGAGTAAAAGAATTTAAAAATTCACACTCATGGAGGCCAGGGGCCCAAAAACGTTTTTTTCTTCTTTTATGGACTATATAAAATATGAAAATCACTAATTCTCCTATTTCCCGAGTAGGTAGAAGAATGAAACTTTGGGAAGTTGTTGAGTACACTTTCGCAATGGTAACAGGCAAAAAAATATTTAAATTATCACATGCTGTGGGCCGGGGGACCTAATGTAGATTTTTCCCTAATATGAGCTATATAAAAACTGAAAATCACTAATTCTCCATTTCCCGTGTAGGTAGAAGCATGACAACTTTGGGTAGTTGTTAAGTAACATTTCGCGATGGCAACAGGTAAAAAAAATATAATTTATCACTTACTGGGGGCCGGGGGCCAAAATGTAGTTTTTTTTCTTATATAAAAAACTGACTCATCACTAATTCTCCAACTTCCCGTGTATGTAGAAGCATGAAACTTTGGGAACTTGCTGAGTACATTCTTATGACGATCATTGGCGAAAAAGAATTAAACAATTTCCACTCATGGGCAATCGGCGGCCAAAATCTGTTTTTTTCCAAAAATGGGCTTCATAAAACTGAAACAACACTAATTCCTCATCTTCCCGTGTAGGTAGAAGCATGAAAGTTTGGAAAGTTCTTCAGTACCCTCCCGCAATGGTAACAGGCGAAAAAAATAAAATTATCACTAACTGGGGTGCGGGGGCCAAAAATGTTTTTTTCCCTTTATATGAGCTATATGAATAAAACAGACTCATAAATTAAATATCCAACTTCCCGTGTACGTAGGAGCATGAAACTTTGAGAATTTGTTGAGTACCCTCCCGCAATGGTAAAAAATTTAAGTATCAGCTCAATAGGATCACGGTAAGGGTCATTTTTTACTTTTGGTTTTTGTTTTTTCTTCGGGACCACGACAGACAGACAGACAAGACGGTGAAGTTAATATATGTAGCATATCCATCATGATCCAGATTGAAATCAACTTGTGTTTTGAATATGTGTTACGCGGGTTCTCAACGTTAACTGAAATCCTAATTTCCTCAGCCGGGCGCGGGTATTTTGCTAGTATTACTTAAAGCTAGACAGTAGCCTCAGTAAGTCACTGTGTTCGGTAAGTATTCTGTAGTGGTCTATTATGTTGAAAAATGAAAGGTTGGATTAATTTAAAATAAGATGTGTAATTCTTTTTTTAAAATTATAATGCTATTTTTTAAATTCTACATGTATTTATTTGATGGTTTGTAATATTTGCCATGCTGTTCTTCAGTTCTTCAGAACTATATTTTCTCTAATTTCGAACACCCTTGTCTTTGCACCTGTTACCTGGCCGCCAAACGAACGAACCACTTCAGAAGTAATAGACTCGTGTCTTTCATTACACGCTGGTACTTGACGAGCTCATTTCATATACAACAAAGAGGTCAATTGAGCCGGCACACGTACCGATATATGCAGCAAAGAAGACGCTTATTTGATAAGCGTACTAGTAGTACCTATGAACATACTATCACTCCGACAAATTTAAATGTATGACTCGCTGTGACAGATGTTGGGTTAACAAATAGGACAAAGCCCTCGACAATGATCAAACTTCAAGAGTGAAATTAGGGCTCGAGAGAGGGCCAAAAATTTAAATAATGACTAAACACGATTTTAAACTGAAATATTAATAACCCTCGAGCTGCGCCCGAGTAGTGAGTAGTGACTTCAAAAAAGGAATTTAAACTGTTCACCCACATAACGTCATTTTGACACTCAATGATTCTCTCTGGGTGATTGAGAATACAAAGTAATTGATATAAACACAATAAGCTTTAAAAAAAAAGAAGAAAACAATGCTATACGTGTTCTTAGTTGTGCAACAGCTACATCGGTACGGCTCAGGTGCTGGCAATTTATCAGCGGTTGGCGATGCGGCAGCTTTTACGTAATGTCGGTCTGCAGTTGGTGAAACGCGGGGCCATTTTTAAAAGAATTGAGGTTGGGGGGGGGCGAGAAGATCAATGGCGAATGTTTAAAGCATGTATTAGCCTGGCCTAACAACGTAGGTTTAAGCAGCCAGTGGTAATCTCTTATTCAGAAGTCAGCAGGGGGGGCGCCACTGTAGATCGTTAGTTAAATGTCAAAGATCATCGACACGTGCAGGGGAATTTAATTATTTTTATCTCAATTTAGTGGGGTGGCGGAGGGTTGTATTTTTTCTTTGTAATTGATGTTTATTTGCTGCAATTAGAGCTGGCCTGACAGGGAGCCGCAATACTCTTATTGTGCCGCCAGAAGATTACAGGTGTGCCGCGAAACAATGATTCCAAGAGGAGAAAGAGCACAAAATATAAGCATGTGCTTAAGCATGCGCTCTTTAAAAAAATAGTTGAAATCAATATACATAATTCCCGTCGTCTGTATGTATGTATGTATGGTTGTAAGGTAACTAATTTTAGAAAGCAGCGCACCAAATTACTGCACCAAAAATAACACTTTTCGAACGTTCCGGATAAAATTGTTCAATATAACAATAAATGAATCAAATAAAATTAAATAAAATAATTGAAAGTTCTGTATTACGTTATTTTTTAATCTGATGTGTATTTATTTTGAAAACTTCCGTCATTTTAGACGGGTGATAAAATTCTAGTTAATAATAATTTTTAAAAAGCGCTTGCATCGGTGCGTATGATAACAGAGTTGACGATATTGAGCAGCCTTCACTGTCATTTTCTGTATATTAATAAAAGCTGAACAGATACTATAACAATCGTGTTCACGATATGATATTGACAACAGTCTTGAATGTGTTGTTTTTAATAGTTTTTATAATTATTATTTTTTTTTACTTGTAATAAATTGCAAAGCCTTTAAAAGTAATAGTGTTGATGATTCTAGTGTTGATGATTCTAGTGTTGATGATTCTAGTGTTGATGATTCTAGTGTTGATGATTCTAGTGTTGATGATTCTAGTGTTGATGATTCTAGTGTTGATGATTCTAGTGTTGATGATTCTAGTGTTGATGATTCTAGTGTTGATGATTCTAGTGTTGATGATTCTAGTGTTGATGATTCTAGTGTTGATGATTCTAGTGTTGATGATTCTAGTGTTGATGATTCTAGTGTTGATGATTCTAGTGTTGATGATTCTAGTGTTGATGATTCTAGTGTTGATGATTCTAGTGTTGATGATTCTAGTGTTGATGATTCTAGTGTTGATGATTCTAGTGTTGATGATTCTAGTGTTGATGATTCTAGTGTTGATGATTCTAGTGTTGATGATTCTAGTGTTGATGATTCTAGTGTTGATGATTCTAGTGTTGATGATTCTAGTGTTGATGATTCTAGTGTTGATGATTCTAGTGTTGATGATTCTAGTGTTGATGATTCTAGTGTTGATGATTCTAGTGTTGATGATTCTAGTGTTGATGATTCTAGTGTTGATGATTCTAGTGTTGATGATTCTAGTGTTGATGATTCTAGTGTTGATGATTCTAGTGTTGATGATTCTAGTGTTGATGATTCTAGTGTTGATGATTCTAGTGTTGATGATTCTAGTGTTGATGATTCTAGTGTTGATGATTCTAGTGTTGATGATTCTAGTGTTGATGATTCTAGTGTTGATGATTCTAGTGTTGATGATTCTAGTGTTGATGATTCTAGTGTTGATGATTCTAGTGTTGATGATTCTAGTGTTGATGATTCTAGTGTTGATGATTCTAGTGTTGATGATTCTAGTGTTGATGATTCTAGTGTTGATGATTCTAGTGTTGATGATTCTAGTGTTGATGATTCTAGTGTTGATGATTCTAGTGTTGATGATTCTAGTGTTGATGATTCTAGTGTTGATGATTCTAGTGTTGATGATTCTAGTGTTGATGATTCTAGTGTTGATGATTCTAGTGTTGATGATTCTAGTGTTGATGATTCTAGTGTTGATGATTCTAGTGTTGATGATTCTAGTGTTGATGATTCTAGTGTTGATGATTCTAGTGTTGATGATTCTAGTGTTGATGATTCTAGTGTTGATGATTCTAGTGTTGATGATTCTAGTGTTGATGATTCTAGTGTTGATGATTCTAGTGTTGATGATTCTAGTGTTGATGATTCTAGTGTTGATGATTCTAGTGTTGATGATTCTAGTGTTGATGATTCTAGTGTTGATGATTCTAGTGTTGATGATTCTAGTGTTGATGATTCTAGTGTTGATGATTCTAGTGTTGATGATTCTAGTGTTGATGATTCTAGTGTTGATGATTCTAGTGTTGATGATTCTAGTGTTGATGATTCTAGTGTTGATGATTCTAGTGTTGATGATTCTAGTGTTGATGATTCTAGTGTTGATGATTCTAGTGTTGATGATTCTAGTGTTGATGATTCTAGTGTTGATGATTCTAGTGTTGATGATTCTAGTGTTGATGATTCTAGTGTTGATGATTCTAGTGTTGATGATTCTAGTGTTGATGATTCTAGTGTTGATGATTCTAGTGTTGATGATTCTAGTGTTGATGATTCTAGTGTTGATGATTCTAGTGTTGATGATTCTAGTGTTGATGATTCTAGTGTTGATGATTCTAGTGTTGATGATTCTAGTGTTGATGATTCTAGTGTTGATGATTCTAGTGTTGATGATTCTAGTGTTGATGATTCTAGTGTTGATGATTCTAGTGTTGATGATTCTAGTGTTGATGATTCTAGTGTTGATGATTCTAGTGTTGATGATTCTAGTGTTGATGATTCTAGTGTTGATGATTCTAGTGTTGATGATTCTAGTGTTGATGATTCTAGTGTTGATGATTCTAGTGTTGATGATTCTAGTGTTGATGATTCTAGTGTTGATGATTCTAGTGTTGATGATTCTAGTGTTGATGATTCTAGTGTTGATGATTCTAGTGTTGATGATTCTAGTGTTGATGATTCTAGTGTTGATGATTCTAGTGTTGATGAGCTTTAGTGTAATGCATAAAACAAAAACGTATACTGTGTTAAAAGAATACGAATATCTATGTATATTATATTACTTCGGCTCTTAACATACACCAACGCTACACAGGTGTCAAAAAGTGTGTTTCCAGTCGGGGTGTACCGGATTTCGGCTCCGGCTCCGGTAAATCCGGAATCTGGCCATTTTTACAAATCCGACTCCGGTCCGATTTTTCCGGATTTGGCAATAGCACAGTAGCACTTCCAGTGTACTAATTCTCGATGATGTAAATAAGAAATAAGAAAAACCCGTAAAAAACCAAGTTTTTGACTATAAATCCTTTATGTACGAGAAGTAACTAAAAGAATGTTCATTATAATACGCAGCGCCAGACCATCCAGAAATACAAAATTGAAGTTGTGTCGTAAAACATGTTTAATATAATACGCACCGATCAGGAATATGTTTATAAAAAGAGCTGTCAATAAAATACGCACCTTATTGCGCGACAGAAAGGTTGTTCAATATAATACGCACCGCGACGCTCTATCTCAAAAAATAGCATGATACATAGGAATAAAAAAAATAATCTAAAAAATCAATAATTTAATTACGGTACATGCGATCGATCTGAAATTTTGATACATTGTTTTTATCATCGGTACAAAACTGCCTGCAAAATTTCAGCTCGCTATCTTGCGAGCAAGTGGGTTAAAAATCGATCAAAAGTTTTGGCGACAAGCAAGCAAGCAAGCAAGCAAGGTCCGCCGCAGACACCACGAGTTAATATAAAGGATTTAAAAACAACCTCACTTTGAATTTTAATGGTGCATTACTTCATGAACAAACTGACATTTTATAATAAGCTAGCTGAACAATCAGAAGAAGCAGCAGGAAAAGGAGATCTAAAACAGTTAAACAAAATTACTAAACTCTTGAGTGGCAAGAAATCTAACTACAATGTACCAGTCCGAGATAAACAAGGTAAAGTCCTTCCATCCATAGATGACCAGTGACCAGCCCAGCTTAGAAGATGGAAATAATATTTCCAGGAAGTGCTAAACAGACCGACCCCTCTGAACCCACCCGATCTGACCACAGGAGAAACACTGGACATAAATATGGAAGAGATATCCAAAGAAGAAATATGGACGGCCATCAATCAAATGAAGACAGGGAAAGCAGCATAACATACCACCCGAGGTCCTAAAAGAAGGAGGAGCTGAAATCATTAATCAACTCCACAGTATCTTCAACAAAATGTGGTCAACTGAAACCCCTCCTGCAGAATGGAAAAAGGGCTTACTGATTAAAATTCCAAAGAATGGGGATCTGTCACAATGTGAGAAATGGTGAGGAATTAACCCTATTATCAGTATCAAGCAAGGTCTTCAGCAGAACAATACTCAACAGAATAAAAGATGCCTGCGATGATCTCCTGAGAGAAGAACAAGCTGGGTTCAGAAGAACACTCCGTATAATTATAGAACAATCTATTGAATAGCTATCTCCCACTCTATGCCACATTTGTGGACGTTGAAAAGGCCTTTGATAGCATTAATAGAGAAACTATATGGCCAATTATGAGGCACTATGGAATATCAACAAAAATGACAAACATCACCCAAAATCTGTAAGAAAACTTCACCTGCCAAGTAGTACGTAATGGTAGACTAACAGATGAATTCCATGTCACAACTGGAGTCAAACAAGGATGCCTCCTTTTACCTCTTCTGTTCCTTCTTGTGTTAGACTGGGACACGAAAGAACCTTATGCAAGCTCAGGAAAAGGAATCCAGTGGAACCTAATGCAAAAACTAGAAGATTTAGAGTTTGCGGATGACTTGGCCATTCTGTCCCACAGACTTCAAGATATGCAAGACAAAATCACAGCCTTGAGCGAGACTGGAAAAAGAGTAGTATTCAATATAAACATGTAAAAAAATTTAAATTAAAAATAAACTTCCAACAGGATGGAATCATACAAGTAGCAAACCTTAGCTTTGAGCAAGTAAACAACTTTGTATACCTTGGGAGTGTGGTCAGTGTATCAGGGGGAACAGATGAGGACATCGAACGAAGAATAAATTTGGCGCGACAGGCTTTTGCCAATTTGAAACAGGTCTGGACATCTACCTATATCTCTGTCAAAACAAAGTAAGGATCTTTAATACCAACGTTAAAATGGTCCTACTTTATGGATCCGAAACATGGCGAACTTCAGAGACAATAAAAACTAGACTCCAGAACTTTGTTAACAGATGCCTCAGAAATATTCTGAAAATAAAATGGTTCGACAAGGTCGAAAACTCCAAGCTGTGGGAAAGGTGTGGACAAAGAACAGTAGAACAACAAATCATGGAAAGAAAATGGAGATGGATTGGACAACCCTTAGGAAAGATAACAGCAGGGCTAGGCAGCCTTAGATTGGAACCCCCAGGGCAAACGACAACGAGGAAGACCCAATCGTACATGGAGACGGAGCATGTTAGACGAGGCTGGAAGAACTGGGAAGAGCTGGGATGAATTGAAGCGACAGGCAAGAGGCCGTGTATAGTGGCGAGCTTTGACAGAGGCCCTATGTTGCAAAAGGAACTCAAAGGACAAATGATGATGATGATTACTTCATGAGTTTGTCGGGAAGTTAATACAGTGGTACCTCGGTATACGTCTTCTTTGGTACAAGTCAAAATCGGTATACGTCCTGTTTAGACGCGAAACATTTTGCTTGGTATACCACCTTTGTTTGGAATACGACCAACGAGTTAGAACTTGTATGGGGTCGTCCCTTAAATGACGTCACGCGATTTTGGCCGATACCCCCCCCCTTCCTCGTCACACGTCGTCACAAAAAAGTTAGCCTCCCTTTCAAATATGACGTCATAAAATTTCGCCCCATCCCCCACCACATATAAAAGCCGTATTTCTTATTTGAAAATGTGCATTTTTCCAATCACTTTATTGTCATTAAAGTATGTATTTAGTTAAGTGTAAGGCTGCACTCTAATATCGTAACACGCGAGAAGCCATTTAAGACGTCATTAAATAAATTGTTAGCAATCAAAGATTTAAGTTAAACTTTTATTTAAAGTTGCGTGATTTGATGTGACGTCACAGTTGTTGGAAACAACAACAAACCCTCCCCCTTGTCACACATCATCACAAATGTGTGACCCTCTTCCCCCCCCCTTTTTTTTTAGATGCGCGACGTCATTTATAGAAGGCCCGTATGAGTCGAAATGGCACATCGCGCTGCACAATGTTCACTTTAAGCTGCCCGGCTCAACGCAGATATCTGACTGACGCAGCGCAGCAGTTAAGAATTTCCGCGCAGTAAATTTTGTAAAATATAGCACAAAAAATAGTTTCTTTGCAACTTTGCACACGAGATTTTTTACTTTGCACACGGACCAACGAACCTTAGAGGGAACATTGATGGCGCATGCGTAGCATGTATTTATGAATGCACACGGAACGATACTAAAGTGTGTGAGTACGGCATTTGCTACCATTCACTGAACAATTCACGCAATAACTTTAAACTGTCACTGTTGTTGCGAGTTGTAACTGAGCTGCCATTTTCCAACTGAAAATTATGTGAAAACTAAAAACTGAAACTGAAAACTACAAATTAAAATGACTAAATTAGCATGATGTGCTTATGTATTATGTTTCATCTTGAACTTATGGAACTGAATATTACTTATTCTAATGTAATTATTTAACATTTCAGTTATTTAATATGAGTATACGAGCAACAAAGCCCGTCCAAGGACATTCCGCCACCGATCGGTGGCATGTTGTAACTCCCCTCCAACAGCCGTCTCGACCGGCATACATGTGCATCACGTCAAAAATACTATTCATTATATTTAAAATAAATAACTCGTAAAAAAAAGAGCTTTTGACTATAAATCCCAACGCGCATAACTCAAATTGAAGTCTTGGAAGAAACACTGCACCAAAAATAACTCGTTTTAAACGTCCCCGTAATCGTGTTCAATATGATTGGCTGTAGGAGTCATATGTGTTTGAGGGACCAATCGGTATCGATGACCGCACAGAACAGTCTTTTATTATATAGGACTTCATCATTGTCATATCTATGGTAATGAACTGCAGTATTGAACTGTCGAGTGACTCATATAACCTAAATCAAGTGATGTAGTACGTTATTTTGTTTTCTTATTTCTAAATCACGCTCCGGCTCCAGGCGGATCTCACTTCATAAATCCAGAAAATCCAGCTCCGGTCGGATTTTTAAAAAAAATTGAATCCGGCACACCCCTAGTTTCCAGTGACGCTTCCACGGGCAGCACTTGTTTTCACGAGTCAATAATTTTTTTTTAAAATTCAAGAAATGCATGTTTTTATTTATCTTTGCAGGGCTCTCACCGGCATCAAACCTTGATACGCCCCTGCTGTTTCTAAACTATTGTTCGGATGACAAAACCACCTCGATGGAATACACCAAAACCATTTTCAACACACAATGTATTCATCAAATACATGTCTTTTAGGGTATCAGATAAAAGCTCGGATAGTGTGTGAGATAGTTGTGTGAGATAGTGTGTGAGACAGTGTGTGAGACAGTGTGTGAGACAGTGTGTGAGATAGTGTGTGAGATAGTGTGTGAGATAGTGTGTGAGACAGTGTGTGAGATAGTGTGTGAGATAGTGTGTGAGATAGTGTGTGAGATAGTGTGTGAGACAGTATGTGAGATAGTGTGTGAGATAGTGTGTGAGACAGTGTGTGAGACAGTATGTGAGATAGTATGTGAGATACTGTGTGAGATAGTATGTGAGATACTGTGTGAGATAGTGTGTGAGATAGTGTGTGAGACAGTATGTGAGATAGTGTGTGAGATAGTGTGTGAGATAGCGTGTGAGATAGTGTGTGAGATATTATAGTGTGTGAGATAGTGTGTGAGATAGTGTGTGAGATAGAGTGTGAGATAGCGTTTGAGATAGCGTGTGAGATAGTGTGTGAGATAGTGTGTGAGATAGTGTGTGATATAGTGTGTGAGATAGTGTGTGAGATAGCGTGTGAGATATTATAGTGTGTGAGATAGCTCGCGTTTACTACAATAAATTAAAATGAGGTGCTTCACATCTCGTATCAGTTACACATATGATGTTGTTTCACCTGCTGCAAGACAGACAGGATGTCAACACCAGGTTGTTAAGCATGCGCATTTAGCTTATTCTAAATTGGAGCGAAGAGCGAGCCGGGGCTGGGGTGGGGATACAGATGTGGAGGGGTGTAAGATAATAACAATAACGGAACACCTTTTTAAAAAAAAGCTCAACTTTAAAATACTCTCCAGTTGAAGTGTGTACCGTTCGTTTATCAATAAAATAATATTTGTGTGTATGTGTTGCCTTATAATTAGCGTGTAAATCATTTAAGATTTAAAAAAAATATTCGAATATATTTTTAAATCCCTTATAATAAACTTCACCGTCTTGTCTTTCTGTCTGTCCGTTGTTGTCCCGCCCGCCCGCGGAAAAACAAATGTGAAACATAACCCACTTCCCGTGATCCTATCAAGCTGAAATTTTGCTCATAGACTTTTGTCACCTACCAATGCATTCTATCAAAATTTCAGATCGATCGAATCCACTGTAATTTAATTAATGAATTTTTAGATTATCTCTATGTATCTCTATGTAGCATGTAAATGTTTGTGCTAGTCTGTCACGCGGTGAGTATTATATTGAACATACTTTTATAATATACTTCTGTCGCACGGTGCGGTGCGCATTATATTGAACATACTTTTATATTTTCCCGATCTGTAAATGTTTATGCTAGTCTGTCGTGCGTTGCGTGTTATATAGAACATAGTTAATACTTATAGTTATGTCTCATATTTAAGGAATTTATAGTCCAAAAATTTGTTTTTACGGGTTGTTTAAAAGAAAAATAGAATCTCTTTAAAAAATTCTTTTTAATTTGTCTGGCTCACAGAAAAGCCGTACAAAAAAACAAACAGAGATGCGTATTTAATTTGATCATGGGATCAAAACGGAATATAGATGGAAGTTCAATAAATGTTTATCTTTCATTTATTTTAGAAACACATTGCAGCATGATTTTTTTTTAAAATAAAAAATATTGTACATAATTGCTTTCCTGTGAGTTGTTGATAGTTGGAGATTAATAATGGGTTTATTAATATGTTTCCCCCCTTATTAATCTAAAGGTAAACTCTTTTAAGTTATAGGGAACAAACAGAAAAAAAAACAAACAAACAAAATATAATTTACTTTTCAATTACAGAATGATTTTAAAATCTCCGTTAAAGGTAACTCTCATTGCAGAACGACAAAAAACTGCCAAGAAAAAAAAGTCTAGTTTCTTAAAGATCTGATCGACCCTGCCCTCCCTTTCCTTTAACGAAGCAGACATTGTCAACTGAGCACATGAAGTTAATCTCAACGGACTGTATCAAGCAGATAATGCGAAACAAACCGAACTATCCAAAACACAAGAAGAATTATGAGTGGAAAGAAAGAAGTACTGAACTTTTCGTCTTCTTTCATGTAAGTACTTTCACGTATTATCGTGATATTTATAGTCGGGTAACTTACCGTAAGCATTTAACTTTGTAGCTTGAATATTTGAAATGGGTTCCCAATATTTCAACAAGCGACCAACGCCTTTTTGTCTAATGTAATGATATTCTCACCATTTGATTGGGTTATTGAATACTAAGAAACCATTGGAAATAACTATAACGTGGAAGCATGTTTTATACTGATGGTTCCAGTTTAATAAGCTTTAGAAATACAATATTCGTCATTAAAAAAAACAAAAACATGCATGATAGACTTCTCAACACAACAGACGGGCCAGGAAAAAATCGTACACAAAAACCCCTCCTGACAAACATCCCGACCATCTGTTCTCCGATCTGTGGACGCAACTTTCAGGAGAAGTTTGGTCTTATAACCCGCCAACGAAGTCACCTAATTGCCTCAACATATATTGCATGATAATGAGATTGGTCCTAGTCGATCATGACAGACGAACAACAACAACATGCGTCACAATCCTATTCAATTTACACTCACACATAACGTACGCTGACTGTCACCAATTAGCCCACCATTGGATTCAGTCACGTGATATTAGTACCAGGGGGCGGATTACAGGTATGATACATTTTTTGGGGTCTTAAAATAAATCGTTCTCAAGGAGAATTAACACATAATTTATATGAAGGCGCCTCGGCGTGTTTTCGTTTTTCTATCTCTCTGGTATTTATTTGTAACTCGCAACTATTACAATCAATGTTGTCAAGACCATCACCGTCTTTCATCATATGTTAACCATCTAATTTACACCAATCACTGTACGCTCAAACCAGAATAAATGTACTGAAAGCTTCTTTAAATATCAACTAGACACACAGCCGCCGCATATAATTTGTTCATTAAGGCTTGGATAAATCCAGTTTGTAAGTCATGGCATGGACACCTATAAAGATATCTAATGTCGTTACAGCAAGAGAACTTACACGATAGAATTTTCTTAACATGGACTGTTTCATAGTTTATAATTTTTCTTTTAAAATTTTCTTGTGTTGATTGATAAAAAAAAACAACTAAAAAAACACACAACTATTTTCAATACTGACGGGTAATGTATTCATCAATTGGGGTTCATGGGATTTATGAATAGTATGAGGCAGTGTCACCTGACCTCCAGTTGACTGCCATGGGCGCCCGCACCTGGACACAAAAACAACTAAAAAAATTATCTTGAGGATTACTCACCTGTACTCCATTTGGGTGACGTCACATAGTATCCCCTTTGTAAAGACGGGCTCGCTAATGAAAACACTTTCACGGCACAGTCAGTATGAACTGAGTCGACAAAGTCGGTTATACCACACACAACTCAACCTCGAAGAATAGTCTATGAACAATACACTCTACCAAACTAGGAATAATATACGCGACAAACCTAGAACTGATTTACAACTCAAATCAGATCAAATTAACGCGCCTCTTTTGGAATACTGCACAATTTGGAATAAATAACATGCTGCGTGCCTTGGAATCGCACCCAATGCGAATCCAGGTAAAATGTATAAATTAATTACCCCGAAGAACCATAAGGTAAAATGTACACCAATTACTTTGAATTTACACACCCTTGCGAGAGTAGGGGATAATGCAAGCAACGAATAAGAAAGATATGCGCCGGAGGAACCCACTACCCGTAATCCCGTAATCACAGTATTAATCAGACATAATCGGACACTAGCTGCTCAATTATACCACGTGCACCACCACCTACGGTTGGCTGCTAGTCGCAGAACAAACGCTTTAGGAACCGAAAGAGACTGACTCAGAGACAGAGAGAATCGGTTCAACCCATGTGCATATTCAAGGGAGGCTGGCTGCCGCAGCTCGGAGATTTGCTACCGCTCGCTAGGCGTAATTATATCATAGGCGGTGTCACTGACATTAGCGATTTTTCGTTGTCACTTTTCCTCTCCCATTAATAGCGGCGGTCTGAATATAGATCGCGCGCGGCACTTACGTCTGTTATGGATTACACCGAGTCGGCTAATTGGCGTAATCCGTTCACGAATGCTCTTATCACGTGTTTTTTTTTAAATTTACTTTATGTTCTTAGAAACTATTTACTTTTACTTTAAATTAATTTGCTTTAAAATTAATCAAAATAAAATACAATCACATTTAACTTGATCTACATTTAGTGCAATGGAAACACACACACGCACACACACGTGTAACTTGACCTACATTTAGTGCGATGGAAACACACACACACGCAAACAAAATGACTCGGTTGATGATCGTAAACATGAGGAAAAAACCACCACAGCAGAAATAAAACTAGTAGCTCCGCACTGAAAGAATGTCTCAATGCCGCCAACACCACCATGCGGTGCAAGCAAGCACGTCGACGCTCCCCGCTCACTCCCAGAAACGAGAACCCCCACCGTTGCTGGGCCCGTCTCCTGGCATCGCGGGGACTCACGGCTCGCGTTTACTCTCGCTCGACCCTCGTCATCCTCTCACTTTCACCGACACGCGAGCATGCCCGAGCCGAACTAAGCCAGTTTTTTCTTTCATCTCTTTATCGTTATTTTGCTTTTTCCCCCCCTCTCTCTCTTTTATCCCTTTCTTCTCATTTCCCCCCCTCACTTAAGTACCACTGTGACAGTGTAAGGTTAGATTGTCAGCCCCCCCGGGCACGTGCAAGGCCGCTATTGCCGATCCTGGCTGAACGCGCGGCTTGTGTCAATCAACGCAACCATCTGACTTTCTCCACGGTCCCATTAAAATTCAATTTTTCACTCGCGAACGAGGAGAGTAGACGGGCAAAGCAAGAGGTTAGCTGGGGACGGGTGGGGGTGGGGGTGGGGGATACTGATGTCAACCCTGGGGATGTGGCGCACCTGTTTTAAAAACCTAAATTTCACTTTTAAACTGTAATATCTCTAGGTAAAACGGGGCTCTTGAAATCGAACCGTGCCCACTGGAGACATCAAAGAGCTGACCGGCGTCAAGGTCTCGTGATCGGAAACACTAGGAAACATCGCGTTACGTTTTGTTTCTTTCCATTTTTACAACAACAAAACACACAAATTTAGACACGGCGCTGTTTCTCAAACCATCTTCAACTACCACCACCCCTTTTTCACCGAGAACCCTACTATAGCAAGAGACCTCCCTCGTCTACAATGTTAGACAGTTAAACTGTTAGGAACATAGCACAATATAAGATCAATCGGTGGTTAAAAAATAATGCTTTTTATTAAAGAACTAACTTTATTCATCAGTCTCCTATAACTTCTATGAGTTCAGTAACACGATACGTCACGTAATAACAGACTATAGACAGTAATTTGAACTGAGTTTTACTTCACTGAACTTTCTCACGGTCTGCTATGGATGCGGCATGGAAAAGTGATGCCGACTCGAAATAAACTTGACATTTTTCAGAACAATGAATTGAACTGTTTACAATGTTAAACAACCAATCTTCCATGAAGCTAAAACTCTTAATTTTGATTTCTAAGGATATTGCTTCCTCTTGAAGTCATTATTCTTCTAAATTGTTAAATCACCGGTTGGTAAAACAAAAAGAGAGCGGACCGTAGCAGGAGACACCGTCACATTAAGGTGATGTCAAAAGAAACATTGGACGTTTGATGGATCCAGTCCGTTTGTAAACTCCCCTCTGCTAATGTAGTAAATGTACAACATATAAACAGGGTATTAGTTAGCCTGACCGGACGTAACACAACGTAACACAACAGCGAACGTTTCGGCAAAGAGCCTTCCTCAAAGAACAAATAGTACACAAATAAAACGAATATAACGAAAGAATAAAAAAACTTAGCTGCGGTGAAATCCAATTAGTCCAGTAGAGATATAGTAAGGAGAGAATAATAAAAGCTTATATATATATATATATATATAGAGAGAGAGAGAGAGTGGGTGTGGCCAATCAATCAGGTCGTCAGTGCAAACACCACATTCATCCCATGTGGTGTTAGGGTCCCATACTCTTGGATCATTCTATTCTCCAGACTGATCCTGCCGGGTGAGTTTGAACAAGAAACCATGGCGGTGACAGACATGTCATCGACGCCGATGTGGTCACGTCCATTGAAGTGTCGGGAGACAGGACACTACTTGTCTTGTTTAATCGCCCTTACATGCTCAGCGATACGGCAAGAGAGTAACCTCCACGCCTCTCCTATGTACTTCAAAGAACAGCGCTTACACACAATTAGTCTACTGGACTAATTGGATTTCACCGCAGCTAAGTTTTTTTCTTTCGTTATATTCGTTTTATTTGTGTACTATTTGTTCGTTGAGGAAGGCTCTTTGCCGAAACGTTCGCTGTTGTGTTACGTCCTGTCTGGCTAACTAATACCCTGTTTATATGTTGTACATTTACTAATTTAAAAGCCTGATTGCAGTCTCACCCCCATTATTTTATTTACCTCTGCTAATGTTAAGCGTAGGAAGGAGTCGCCAGAGTAGATTGCCAAAAGACACGAAGAGGGTTGCCATATTAGAGCCGGGAATCAGAAGGCAGTCAATATATTCTGGTATCACAGGCTTTACTTTTTTTTCTGATTCTTGTACATGCATAGTACTTACGTCGGTGATTATTTATAGAATGGCTGACAAGTTCTGCATAGTGTATTTATTCAATTGTATTCATTGTTTTTATGGGCCATTTTTATGGAACTATTCAATCTATTCATGACATTATTGCTCTATTTGACTGATACATTTTCCTAATGAGCAAAGGTGATCCCATATAGATTTGAAAATAAAATAATGAATGCAATTCTTAATTATAATAAAAAAATGAACGTTTGGTAAGAAATTATGACAGATTATCGTCACAAAGTATCAACTGCATCACGATTTGATAGTCATAAAATATTGGTCATTTCCATATTTTTGTTTGAAGAACTACCTTAGTGTTGGGCCAATTGGGAGCTTATTGTTCAGACCATCAGCTGTTGAGTTGTTTGCAGACCATCAGCTGTTGAGTTGTTTGCAGACCATCAGCTGTTGAGTTGTCTGCAGACCATCAGCTGTTGAGTTGTTTGCAGACCATCAGCTGTTGAGTTGTTTGCAGACCATCAGCTGTTGAGTTGTTTGCAGACCATCAGCTGTTGAGTTGTTTGCAGACCATCAGCTGTTGAGTTGTTTGCAGACCATCAGCTGTTGAGTTGTTTGCAGACCATCAGCTGTTGAGTTGTTTGCAGACCATCAGCTGTTGAGTTGTTTGCACTTTAAAAAAATGAAATTATTGAATGTTCAGAAACAATGTGAAATATATATGTAAATTTCGATCCAAGCAAATCTCAGTAAAACTGAAAGTAAATTTAACTTTGTTTCCTCACTAATACTATTATTTGAAATTTGAAATGTTAAATTCTCATAACGTTTTTGAAAGAAGAGAGATATTCTCAGATTTAAAAAATTGGACATTATTGGCTGTAATAATTAAACATATTTTAATAAAAATACGTAATTAAAAATTGGATACCATTGTAAATTAAGTCAATATGTCCTGGCCCTTGAAATGTAATTTTTCTCTCCTTTGAAAATACTTATTTAAACATTCTATTTCAACTCATATTATCTCTAAAAGTTTCACTCACAAGCAAGCATTCCGCCGGTATTTTTAAGCATTAAAAACTCTAATTGTTGCATTCTGTAAAAGATTCTCCACTGAGAGAATGTAAGAATCTCGTCTGCTGAGATGATGTCCTGGTGCTATCGATGGCTTGTTTTTGAGTGGGTTTATAAATCACAAACACACATGAAGCATGCACAACACACAAACCTTCGCCCATCCCTACCTCCTGTTTTGAAGAGAAGCCCCCCCCCACCTCTACCACGACACCACGGCTCAGGTTTGTATCTTCCAGCGCAATGCCTGCGTCTCATTCTTTCCACTTGTTGTCTTTTTACCCACTGGCCCGCCATATTAACGGAAATGTCAGATTCATCAATAATGGAAGACAAAAAGTAGCGAGGGTGCGCCGAGAGCATGTCGAGAGTATGTCGAGGGGTAGGCCTATGGCGTGACGCTGTTAAACGTTGGCGTAAATGAACAACGTCTCCCTCCACCCACCCTCTCCAATATCATGCAGGCCTTCTTGCTAAAACCCGGTTTCAGTATGGCGCCACCCCATCCCCGGCAACCTAACGCAGTACTTTCATGCAAGAAGGCAACTCTGCGTACGTCATGAGGTACTGATGTGGAGACCAATGTGTGGTTGATGCGGTGTGTGTGTGGGTCAGTGCGGTTAGTCAACGGCGGTTGTTTCGATTTCGAAAAACAAGAATAGGGCAATGTCGGATCTAATGGGAGGTTAGCTCCCGGTATAGAACAGTCGCCCTTTTCGGAAGTTCTTGAAGTCGTCCAAATAAGACAAATCTATTTTCGATATCATTCGGCCAGACACATCAGACCTGCAGTTAAACCCGATGCAGTATAGATTGGTTAAAGTGACGTCATGCTCCATATTCCGATACCTCAAACTTGTGAGTTCGTTAGAATGTGACGTAAAAACTGCACATTGAAGGTTGTCGATCTGAAATATTACCACCGGATTAAAAATAGATCAGGAATCGCGATGACCACTCTTGAGAGAACAGGCGTTGCCGGAAGTATAAAGTTCAATTATTGTAGCGGTAACACATTTATTTGGCGTAAAGCACTTAAATTCAGTTGATCCAAATAGAGTATTTTTCCCGTGCTTCCGAAAGATTAGTAAATAATGGAATTAATAGAACAATACTGATTTCTTTAACGATTAAAAATTTATATGTATGTATACAAATTTTAAATATATCCCCATATGTATAAAAGACACACTTAGAATGAACGCTTCGACCTCTTTATTTTTAAACTCTAATAACTTCCTTGAACTGTAACGCTCTTTGGTCTTAACTCCCTTGTTTAACTGTCTTGGATCTTGACTTGCTTGATCCTTCAATCCCTTGAGTTAAACACACTTGAGTCTTAATTCCCTTCAGTCTTAAATGAAATCATTCGCCATGTGCGCGCGAGCGATGTTGGGTGGAAATTATAGAAGTAAAACCAAAGGCAATTAATTTCAATGATACGAGTCGACGGAAGCAAAACATTTGAGGACCGCTGGAGATACCACATCCCGGGACCATCGATGTGCAACAGAAGTTGTGCGAATAATTTAGATGGTGTTAATTTATTTAACGGCACTAATTTCCGATGCCGGGTTAATGTAGCAGTCAGGGACCGGACTATGAGAGGCAGTCGAACATCAAAGACGCGAGCTCACTAAGATAATTGTCTGCAGCTTGGTAACATTTAGAGCAAATTGAGACCGACGGTGTAACGGTAGGTTGTTCATAGAGACGAGAGTAACGGTAGGTTGTTCATAGAGACAGAGTAGAGACGAGAGTAACGGTAGGTTGTTCACGATAGAGACAGAGTAGAGACGAGAGTAACGGTAGGTTGTTCATAGAGACAGAGTAGAGACGAGAGTAACGGTAGGTTGTTCATAGAGACAGAGTAGAGACGAGAGTAACGGTAGGTTGTTCATAGAGACAGAGTAGAGACGAGAGTAACGGTAGGTTGTTCATAGAGACAGAGTAGAGACGAGAGTAACGGTAGGTTGTTCATAGAGACAGAGTAGAGACGAGAGTAACGGTAGGTTGTTCATAGAGACAGAGTAGAGACGAGAGTAACGGTAGGTTGTTCATAGAGACAGAGTAGAGACGAGAGTAACGGTAGGTTGTTCATAGAGACAGAGTAGAGACGAGAGTAACGGTAGGTTGTTCATAGAGACAGAGTAGAGACGAGAGTAACGGTAGGTTGTTCATAGAGACAAAGTAGAGACGAGAGTAACGGTAGGTTGTTCATAGTGACAGAGTAGAGACGAGAGTAACGGTAGGTTGTTCATAGAGACAGAGTAGAGACGAGAGTAACGGTAGGTTGTTCATAGAGACAGAGTAGAGACGAGAGTAACGGTAGGTTGTTCATAGAGACAGAGTAGAGACGAGAGTAACGGTAGGTTGTTCACAGAGACAAAGTAGAGACGAGAGTAACGGTAGGTTGTTCATAGAGACAGAGTAGAGACGAGAGTAACGGTAGGTTGTTCATAGAGACAGAGTAGAGACGAGAGTAACGGTAGGTTGTTCATAGAGACAGAGTAGAGACGAGAGTAACGGTAGGTTGTTCACGATAGAGACAGAGTGTTAGCGAGGTTGTTCACGATAGAGACAGAGTGTTAGCGAGGTTGTTCACGATAGAGACAGAGTGTTAGCGAGGTTGTTCACGATAGACACAGAGTGTTAGCGAGGTTGTTCACGATAGAGACAGAGTGTTAGCGAGGTTGTTCACGATAGAGACAGAGTGTTAGCGAGGTTGTTCACGATAGAGACAGAGTGTTAGCGAGGTTGTTCACGATAGAGACAGAGTGTTAGCGAGGTTGTTCACGATAGAGACAGAGTGTTAGCGAGGTTGTTCACGATAGAGACAGAGTGTTAGCGAGGTTGTTCACGATAGAGACAGAGTGTTAGCGAGGTTGTTCACGATAGAGACAGAGTGTTAGCGAGGTTGTTCACGATAGAGACAGAGTGTTAGCGAGGTTGTTCACGATAGAGACAGAGTGTTAGCGAGGTTGTTCACGATAGAGACAGAGTGTTAGCGAGGTTGTCACGATAGAGACAGAGTAGTTAGCGAGGTTGTTCACGATAGAGACAGAGTGTTAGCGAGGTTGTTCACGATAGAGACAGAGTAGTTAGCGAGGTTGTTCACGATAGAGACAGAGTGTTAGCGAGGTTGTTCACGATAGAGACAGAGTAGTTAGCGAGGTTGTTCACGATAGAGACAGAGTAGTTAGCGAGGTTGTTCACGATAGAGACAGAGTAGTTAGCGAGGTTGTTCACGATAGAGACAGAATAGTTAGCGAGGTTGTTCACGATAGAGACAGAGTAGTTAGCGAGGTTGTTCACGATAGAGATAGAGTAGTTAGCGAGGTTGTTCACGATAGAGACAGAGTAGTTAGTGAGGTTGTTCGCGATAGAGACAGAGTAGTTAGCGAGATTGAGAAGAACGCGTCACTGAAAGGTTAAAGAATTGAATGAAATACACAGGAAATTACTTTACGGTTGGAGTCCGGATGAAAACAATGACACATCTGGTAGAGTGGATAGGGGATGGATTGGAGATGGGTGCACATCAGCGTAAGGCCCTTCATGTGGAGGATAAAGCCTTGGATCATTTTAAGGCAGTGATGGGAAAACTTTCAGCGCGAAAGCCGTAGTATTCCAACTACCAAGTCCTTCAAGACTGCACTTAAGACGCATCTTTTCAAAATGTATTTACAGAATTAATGAAACAACATTTTCTTTTAATGATTAACGCAGCTTATGTGTAATGTACTGTCCTTTATGTTGTTATTATGGTATGAATGGGTATTTAATTATTATATGTATGTTATGATCTCCATGTAAAGCGCTGTGAGCCCGGTTCCTTGCTGGGATAAAGCGCTATATAAATTATCAATTGTTATTATTATTATTATCAGTGGGCAGCGAAACGCCAAAAGGGCCTAAACCAAAACAAAGCATAAATATGTCGATGTTTACATATATTTATTATTTTTTTCGAATTTGCTGCACGCTCCCACGGGCCGCACCGAACTCTGTATCGACCCGCATGTGGCATGCCGACCACAGTCCCCCCCTCGGTCCAAGAGGAAAGACGTGGTGGAATAGATGAGTGCTTCACCGGGGGTTGAAATAGTCATTCATATTATTATTATAAACATAAGAACAGCTTAATCGTTGTTCTTAGTAAACTGTCATACATTGACAGAATTGATTTTGTCGTAGCATTGCACAATTTTAAAAAGTGAATTAATTTATAACTACACTGAGTTGCAAATTTATGAGATGTGAGTGACGATCCAACACACAAACACTAATACCCTGATATTGATACATTAATATAAATTAAGCCCACACTTTAATAAAAATGCATAATAGTCATTACTCACGCCACTCGTAAAAGTAAGCCCAGCCCAAACTCCTCGATCTGTGAAAAACCAAGCTGCTATATACCAGATGTATGTAGGTGTTGAAAAGCTCTATTTTAGAAATTCTAGGTCGAAAAAATAGAATTCTATAAGAGCATTTATAATCTAAAGATTTTTTTTCTAAGCAGGGCAGATTGGATGAATTATGGTTGGAGGGAGTATACTTGGAGGGAGTATGGTTGGAGAGGGTATACTTGGAGTTTGGAGGGAGTATGGTTGGAGAGGATATTCTTGCAGGGAATATGGTATTGCGGGAGTATGGATGGAGAGGGTTTACTTGGAGTTCGGAGGGAGTGTGGTTGGAGGGAGCAAGGTTGGAGGGAGTATGGTTGGAGAGGGTATACTTGGAGTTTGGAGGAAGTATGGTTGGAGGGAGTTAGGTTGGAGGGAGGTATGGTTGGAAGAAGTATGGTTGGAGAGGGTATACTTGGAGTTTGGAGGAAATATGGTTGGAGGGAGTAAGGTTGGAGGGAGGTATGGTTGGAGGGAGTATGGTTGGAGAGGGTATACTTGGAGGGAGTTTGTTTAGAGGGAGTATGGTTGGAGGGAGTATGGTTTGAGGGAGTATGGTTTGAGGGAGTATGGTTGGAGGGAGTATGGTTGGAGGGAGTATGGTTGGAGGGAGTATGGTTGGAGGGAGTATGGTTTGAGGGAGTATGGTTGGAGGGAGTATGGTTGGAGGGAGTATGGTTGGAGGGAGTATACTTGGAGGGAGTATGGTTGGAGAGGGTATACTTGGAGTTTGGAGGGAGTATGGTTGGAGAGGATATTCTTGCAGGGAATATGGTATTGCGGGAGTATGGATGGAGAGGGTTTACTTGGAGTTCGGAGGGAGTGTGGTTGGAGGGAGCAAGGTTGGAGGGAGTATGGTTGGAGAGGGTATACTTGGAGTTTGGAGGAAGTATGGTTGGAGGGAGTTAGGTTGGAGGGAGGTATGGTTGGAAGAAGTATGGTTGGAGAGGGTATACTTGGAGTTTGGAGGAAATATGGTTGGAGGGAGTAAGGTTGGAGGGAGGTATGGTTGGAGGGAGTATGGTTGGAGAGGGTATACTTGGAGGGAGTTTGTTTAGAGGGAGTATGGTTGGAGGGAGTATGGTTTGAGGGATTATGGTTTGAGGGAGTATGGTTGGAGGGAGTATGGTTGGAGGGAGTATGGTTGGAGGGAGTATGGTTGGAGGGAGTATGGTTTGAGGGAGTATGGTTGGAGGGAGTATGGTTGGAGGGAGTATGGTTGGAGGGAGTATGGTTGGAGGGAGTATGTTTGGAGGGAGTATGTTTGGAGGGAGTATGGTTTGAGGGAGTATGGTTGGAGGGAGTATGGTTTGAGGGAGTATGTTTGGCGGGAGGTAAAGGTTGGAGGAGTACCACACACCAAATCGGTGATGTCATCAAGATCAACAGCGTGGATACAGATTTTGTTAAGTCCGTAGGCGATAAGGTTCCATGACATTTCGACCCCGACAATGGACAATAAAGTATACACGCTAAAAACACTATGTTGATTTGTCTTTTTATACGTTTACTGATAGTGTGCACATTTAAATTGGAAAATTACCATGGCCGGATAAAACCTTTTTAAGGCTCAATTCGACTATTGTGACTGTTGATGTTGTAGTTTCCATTTGATATACATGTATTGATGCTCAATTGTTTGTGTTTCACTGTTTAAACGACATTGTTTCATTACATGGCAAATAATATCATAAAAACAATTGCAATTGTGATATTAACGATATAGGCCCTAACGCCTTGTGGTCGAATAAACAGGATCGAATCGTCCGGGGTCGAAATGTCCTCATACCAGGCTGTAAAAGAGAATGGTTGAAAAAGTACATTTTAAAAAAAGAAGAACTACTCCTTAACAAGACCCTTTAAACAATAATTTAAATCTTATAAGTTCAAGTTCTTCGATTTAATCTGACTAAAAACGTGGGGCGGGCGCTTATGAGGTTTAACGAATGCGGTTCACTCATTCTCTCACTTATAGATCTCTCTTTTGCCTTCTAAATTAGAAATCTTTAATTATTATACCAAACACCCACCCCACGTTTTTAGTCATATTAAATGGAAGGACTTGAACTTATAAGTTTTAAATTAGTTTCTTCTTTTTAGTCCACTTATAAAAACTTAGTTTTTAAAAATCCTTTTTTTAACCTCTATTTATTTTATTCTTTTTAGTCAACTAATAAAAACGTGTTTTTTAAAATATTTTTTTACCTCTATTTATTTTACCAAACACCTCATCAGCGCCCGCCCAACGTTTAATAACAAAGCGATGAGGTCACGGGGTGAACTCGCCACGTGAAATTAAACTACGGCAGGCGGGTACAGATGCTTATATAAAGATAAACTAAGAAATGCATTTATTTAATTACGGTACATTCGATCGCTCTGAAATTTTGAAACAATGTATCGTCATCCAAGGTCTATCTGTGGTTAAATTTTGAACTCTCTAGGACCAGCATCAGAAGTGGTTTAATTTTACGTTGGCAAATTTGAAAAATTTCGGACAGACAGACACGAAAGCAAGTATATAATAAAATATAGATACATTAAAAAGTTGGATAATTTAAGAACGGTACTTTCGATCGATCTGAACTTTTAATACAATGCATTGTCATCCAAGATCTATCTGTGGTAAAATTTTGACATCTCTAGGACCATCAGAAGTGGTTTAATTTTACGTTGGCAGATTTGAAAAATTGTGGACAGACAAACAATGCCACAGGAACGAACGCGAATTAATAAAAACGTGGTTGAAAAAGAAATTCTTCTGAAATGGAACCTGTTTATTTTTTTTAGATCTCCCATGAAGTCGGCATGCTCTTAATGCAATTGTTAAAATTTGATTACTCTTTCAATTAACATTAAGACCAGGAATGTTCACGTGGTCTGGCTGTAGCGTGAAAGGCAAAAAAAAATAAAGAAGAAGAAAGAAAAAAAACCCCACAAACAAACAAACAAGCAACCGATCCAAACTCGAGGGCCTGGTAAAATAACGATGGTGTAAGGCGTAAGGTTTAGCAAGTGACGCGCTATGGGTCAAGGGAAAAAGTAGGAATGTATTATTATGCACTGTTGAGTAGGGGCAGAGGCGTCACTAGGGTTGGTGTCACCCGGGGCGGTAGCTCATGGTGTCACCCCTTCACGACTGAAGGGGCCATCCATAAATGACGTCACGCGAGGTTGCCGATTTTTACCCCACCCTCCCCCAGCGTCATACTTTGTCACAAAAACTTAGACCCCACCCCTTTTTTACGATATGACGTCACAAAGCTTTGACACCCCTCCCCCAAGCCGTATTTTCTCAATAAAAGTTAGCATGTTGCAAATTATTTTTTGTCATTTAAATATGTATTTAGGGTAAGTCTGCACTGTAATATCGTAACACGCGTGAAGTCATTGAAAACGTAATTAAATAAATGGTAAGCAATCAAATATTTAAGTGGAACTTTTATTTAAAGTTTCGCGTTTTTGATGTGACGTCACATTTCTTAAACACCCCCCTCCTCGTACCACATCGTCACAGATGCGTGGACCCCTATGGCGGATTAAAAGGGGGGGGGTGCTGAACGGGCTAAAGCCCCACAATAATTTAAGGGCCCCCAAACTTTTTATGAATTATAGTGTATAATAAAGATGCAGGCCATTATGTTTGTACGAATCCCTGAAAATGCCTTGGACAGTCATACGGCAATGCTGCAAATGAGTAGGAAGTATAACGGAAACCAGGCTATTCTTCGTGAGAAGTGCATTGTAGCTCATTATGTGACGTGCACAGCTCATTCCTTTAATTTGGTTGGGAAAAGCAGCAGTTGCCTACGCGTCAGATTTTTTTGCTTCTGCAAAATCTTTATACCCGACTGTGCATCTACTCATCGTTGACAGTACTTCAAAAACATATGAAATTGATACATGCTAACAAAGCCTTGTCTGACACAAGATGGTCAGCCTGACATTATGCTGTAAGGTCTGTTAATAGCTCATACAATGAGAATATCGCAGCACTAGAAGAATTAGCAACGAATGAAAATCAGCCACGTGACTGCCGACTTGAAGAAGAAGGATTTCTAAAGGAAATTGAACAACTGGAAGTCGCTATTTTACTTGAAATTTGGGAAACAATTTTAGAAAGGAAGTCTCTCATTGAGTTTGTTAAAAAATAGCATTCTTAATTTTATTCCTATGAAGACAAAGGAAAGGAAAAGTCCGTGGTAAAAACAGTGTAAACAATCTTCAATACTATCAAACAAAAAAGAAAGCGTCAGTTTGATAAAGGGACATCAACAAAACAGCATTCTCCTGGAGAAAAAAATTCAAGATTGAGGTATTTCTGGTAATCATTGACAAACTTTCTTAAGCCCTACAACATTGGTTAGGTGCATATAAATACATCCATGAGAAATTTGGCTTTCTTACAAACCTAACTGAGCTCAGCACTTTCGCCACCCGATGGGCAGCAGCCAAGTTAATGGAAGAACATTCAAGTGATTTCGAAGAAGGGGTCGGGTAAATCCGAAGCAACCGTTTCGTCCCCCCTCAATTTACTAGCAACGCCATCGAGCGGTGCCGGTTTAGGGCCAGGAGCGCTTGTACGGATTAGCAAAAAGTGCCGCGAAGAACGCATTGGACGCCAGCTCTGAGGAAACCTTCCAGTGGGGGTTGCACCCTAGGTAGGTCTTTGATGATCACCCGGTCTGCGGCGGTCCTAACCATGGAGACCCGTGTGCTTTGCCGGGATGGCGCCAAAGTGGTAGCGGGTCGTAGTAGGAAATTCCACCACCTCCTTGTGAGGGCAACTTAGTGGGAGGCATCTTCGACTGTATGTCCTGGATGCCCAGGTGGCCGCTTCAGAAGCGACCGCTTTTGGGGGGGTTCCTCAGCTGTTACGTCCCTTTGGTGGCCAGATGGCTAAGGGGGTCTTCCGGGAAGACCCATAAAGAGCACTAGGCTCGGGGCTTCTAATTTTCTTCCACATGTAGGTTCATGCGTGATTTCGAAGACTGCTTACCTTCAGAATTAGTCCAATTTTCAGAACTCTTAAAAAAGTTATTGTCCAGCCCCAGGCTCAGGGTAAGGAAAAGGAATTAGCACAAAGCGAAACTCAAAAAACTTGCACAGAGCTAAACATTTTGCTGCTTTTGAATGAGCTATATTTCACACAGTCCTTTACAAATGTACACATCGCACTTCGCATCTATCTTTCAATGATGACATCAAACTGCAGCTGAGAGCGATCCTTTTCAAAGTTGAAAAGAATATATAATGAGAATTTGCATGGGACGAAAAAGGCTGAATATGCTCTCTCTAATGAGCATTGAAAAGGAACTTATAAGCTTACTCAGCTTTATTGACTTGATTGAAAACTTCGCCATTTGAAAAATTCGCAAACGAAAGTTGTTGGTTGAAATAATAATCATACATATTTTTCAATAATTTTTGTTATTTCAAATAGAGAAAAGAATTCGTTACCTCATGAATTTTTTTTTAAAATACGGAATAACGCGTAATACTATTCTTTAAGGGGGCGCGTTCGTAAGCACTAAACAGCGTAAGTCGGGATGGGACCGTCGTAACCGGAGGACTACCTGTATATAAACATGCATATCTATGCTTTCACGCCTTTAATAAATATATATATATATAAAATATTAACTCAAAGACATTGAAATCATAATTTTCCTCAAGAAAAACATCAACAAAGAAAACCCATCATTTGATTTTTTTTCTTTGTGGTGATAAAAATCGTATTCCCCCCCACCCCACTGTGGTGGAGGGATTCGTGAGGTGGGAATCGTTCATGGCTTTATATCTTTTAAAACAGAAGACACTGCCTCTTTCATTCCAGCCGTTTTTTTAAAGATCTCTCTGCTGCGACTATTTCTTTTCTTTTTTTCCTAATTTGTTTTAATGTTGTTCGTGTGTTGGGACTGTTTTATTATTGCAAGTTAACTGATATTTTTTAATAAGAATTTTCACGTTTCACGTATTTCATTGTATTTCTTAATTTCTTTCTAGATTAAAAAATGTGTCATCTTTTGTTTTCTGACATAAAATCGTACACAGTAAAATTTTAGGCTCGGGTGTCACCCCCTGATGGGTGTCACCCGGGGCGGCCCCCCCCGCCCCCCCCTAGTGACGCCACTGAGTATGGGCTTCCTCGATTCGTAGTGAAACTGGGGTCTAAGAGTAAACAAAATAGATTGTGTTAGCATAACAGCCCCCCCCCCGGGCTTTTACGCTGGTTAGTCGCAACGTTAGCAGGTGGAACCTAGAGAACTCCTCTTTTTACTTGTGTCAATAAACTATATCTGTCTGGAAGTGCTAAAACATTCAAGTCAACACTATGAGGAATGGCTTGGCGGTGAGGATGGGTGGGGCTAATACGATTTCCATCACTTTCAAAACTAATTGATAAAATTCGGTCCTTTAAATATTACCACCAAAAAAAAAGAAGATTCCCTTCACTGCTGCAAACCTCAACTATAACCAACCCAACACAACATGTAGGTCCCCTTCACTACAGTATATCTCACCCATTACCACTCCTAAGGGGCTCTTTACTCCTTCATCCAAGACCAATTTCCACCCAAAAGGTCCTAGTTACTGCTGCATCCCTAATTTATCCCCAGCCAAAGGTCCCATTAACAGCTGCATCCCTGACCAATCCCCAGCCAAAGGTCCTCTTTAATGCTTCATCCATGACGATTGCCACCCCAAAGGTCCTATTTACTGCTGCCTTCCTGACCCATCACCACCCAAAAGGTACTTTTAACAGCTGCATCCCTGACCCATCACCATCCCAACAGGATATTTCTGATCCTCTTAGCTACATCAGCCCAACCTTGACCCTTCCGTCAGTGCATGTCAAGGTCACCTTATTCCCTTTAAAAAAGAAACTCTAAAGCTTTTGTTTTTATTTAGCGTTTCATCCTCTCGTTGTGTTTACCCGAGCTCTCGTCATAATAAATGGTGGCGCACAAGGATATAATTTAGACAAACATCATGTTGATGTGTCCGCTGTGTACAGACCTGCGTCCTCAGGTGTGTTTATTACCTGTGGGCAGCCGCGCTGAAATGTGTACACAACAGTTGTCGCGTTGAGATCTCCGATCGGGGGTGCACGCGCTCTTCTTTCGAGTGTGTGGCCTTGCGTGAAATAAGAAACAATAACAAACATACAAACAAAACAAAAAGCGATTTGGATCCACCGAATACGTTCGACGCGTACGATGGAAGTTACGCTTCATGAATGTGGCAGAAGTCGGTGTTGAGAGCGATGAATTGACGCTGGAAATGAGGATGAAATTCCTTTTCCATCTTCTTTCAAAAATCATACCCCAGTTTAGGAACAATGGCCAATAAATCGCGTTCACTACACTGAGCAACCGAGATTTTGAGCGGATCTTCGTATTGAAACGTATTGTGCTGCTATCATTGGCCTTTAAAGACCTATAGAAAACGGAAAGATCCCGAAATAAAATTATAAACGGTGTTTATAGAATCGCGACAAACCTATTTCATTACAGTTACATGTCTGCTAAAAAATCAACACAAAATACAGAAAACAGAATACCCAGATATCTAAAAAAAAGTTTTTTATTTTTATCGCTAGGTTTCGTAGAGCAATATTTTTCAGCTTATATTTAGAAGTAACAATAAGTGCCAAAGTATTTTAGTCTCAGTGGCGTCACTAGGGGGTCGCGGTGGGGGCGGGCCGCCCTGGGTGACACCATCGGGGGGGGGGTGACACCAAAATCTAAAATGTTACTGCATACAATTGTATGTCAAAAAAAGGAGATGACTAATTTTTCTCACCTAGGAAAAAATACGAAATGCAATGAAATATGTTAAATGCGAAAACTTATTAATAAAATGATATCAGTTAACATTAGCATGCAATAATAAAAAAAAGTCACAACAAAAGTAAGCCAATTTACACTTAAATGTTGGACGCGTTAAAAGATTAACGATTTTTTTTCTGAAAATTAATAAATGTTCTTAAAGTTTGACAGACAAGAATTAACCTTAAAAATATCATTAAACTAATTAATAAACTAACTTTTTTAGTTCAAGGCTTGTCTGACATATGTTGGGAACATTGTGCTTTTTTAAATTGTTGTTACATGTCATTAAAAGAGTTACGACAAATAGGTGCAAACATAAGAGCTCTATACCTCGTTGGTAGTCCATCTTGAAACATTAGCATCTATTAGAACAATAGCCTCAAATCTTCATCTGCGCTCTTTTTTAAATCCTTTATATTAACTCGTGGTGTCTGCGGCCGACCGACCGACCTTGCTTGCTTGCTTGCTTGTCGCCAAAACTTTTGATCGATTTTTAACCCACTTGCTCGCAAGATAGCGAGCTGAAATTTTGCAGGCAGTTTCGTACCGATGATAAAAACAATGTATCAAAATTTCAGATCGATCGCATGTACCGTAATTAAATTATTGATTTTTTAGATTATTTTTTTTAATCCTATGTATCATGCTATTTTTTGAGATAGAGCGTCGCGGTGCGTATTATATTGAACAACCTTTCTGTCGCGCAATAAGGTGCGTATTTTATTGACAGCTCTTTTTATAAACATATTCCTGATCGGTGCGTATTATATTAAACATGTTTTACGACACAACTTCAATTTTGTATTTCTGGATGGTCTGGCGCTGCGTATTATAATGAACATTCTTTTAGTTACTTCTCGTACATAAAGGATTTATAGTCAAAAACTTGGTTTTTTACGGGTTTTTCTTATTAAATCCTTTATATTAACTCGTGGTGTCTGCGGCCGACCGACCTTGTCGCCAAAACTTTTGTGCGATTTTTAACCCACTTGCTCGCAAGATAGCGAGCTGAAATTTTGCAGGCAGTTTCGTACCGATGATAAAAACAATGTATCAAAATTTCAGATCGATCGCATGTACCGTAATTAAATTATTGATTTTTTAGATTATTTTATTTATTCCTATGTATCATGCTATTTTTTGAGATAGAGCGTCGCGGTGCGTATTATATTGAACAACCTTTCTGTCGCGCAATAAGGTGCGTATTTTATTGACAGCTCTTTTTATAAACATATTCCTGATCGGTGCGCATTATATTAAACATGTTTTACGACACAACTGCAATTTTGTATTTCTGGATGGTCTGGCGCTGCGTATTATAATGAACATTATTTTAATTACTTCTCGTACATAAAGGATTTATAGTCAAAAACTTGGTTTTTTACGGGTTTTTCTTATTGTGTGTGCCATTTTATGGGGCAACGTCACGAAATTAATTAGTAAGTTACACTAAAACAACAATTTATAGAAGACACATTACAGTGGCGTCACTAGGGGAATGCGAGGGGGGGACCGCACAAGGTGACACCATCACAAGGGGTGACACCAAAATGTAAAATTATGTATATTCCCGTTATTTAGCACTGCAAGACTTGGAGGAGTTCTATGGGTTAAGTAGTGAGGGGGTGACACCATGAGCTACCGCCCCGGGTGACACCAACCCTAGTGACGCCTCTGATTTTAGTATAATAAAGTTGTAAGTTACAGATTATTTCGGTCAAGTCCTTTTGGTTAACTCAAATTAACGTAGAATTAACAAAGGGCCTGTTAAGATAAGTCAATATAATTTGATTATTACATTAATTACATTATTCCAACTGAATGCCCGGATGTTACATTGATAAATTTCGGCTTCCATATGTTCCGAAAATCAGATGTTTTTCAGTGACTTATGAGCCTATCATTGTACAACGTTTTGAGTTTTAAAATCTTGAGCAAAATTGAAGCTTTAAAGATATAACAAAAATTTCAGGTATTTATGAAAATCCTCTAAGTTGGGAATTTTTCAGTATGAGTTTTTCAGTGTCGGAAGATTTTGTTTTTAGTTGATAAGCAAGAGCAAGGGTTTAGTTGTGTGCATGTACTTCTCTATCGGAAAATCTGAGCTGGTGAGACCATTTGGCGTTTAAATCATCCTAAACGAGTTGAACTTGATCCTCATTCGACTGTCCTGCGAATATTATTTTGATTTCACAGTAGTTCATCTACATCTCTACAGTGATATGCGATTAGCGTATTGGAAAAAATTAAATAGCAAAAAATAGAGCCCAAAACATTTTCTTATTGGAATAAACAATCTTTTCAAATTATGTATTCAACATCCCAAGCAAGAGACAATGAAATACTAACTGTGTTGGCGTGGCATCTTTCCGTCTGTGAAAGACGATAGATTATCGTCTTAACATTGCAGCTCTTGGTGTGGCTGATGAGATCAATCCTCCAGTGAGAGTCTCTTTTGCATGTACCACACACGAATAGGAATAGTTTTGCTTGCCCTTCCAAATAATAGCTGACCTCTCGAGTAATTATCACTAGCATCATGTATTACTTTAAACTTAATGTAAGCGTTTCCTGAGACTACGTGTGCACTAAGAGGAAACCCATGACAGAATGCATTTCGTGCACGCGGAAATTCAAAATACTATTACCTGGAAACAGTGCATGCAGACGAGGAGCAAGCGAGGGAAGGACGGGTATCAAAGAGGAAAGTAAACTAAGCGAAACAAATCAAAAGACGTGCTAATCTCATTGTATGTGCTCAAAAATACATCGCCACTCCAAGACTTGTTTTCCTGCGAATGTCTTCAACGTTGTTTAGTGAAAACGAGAACTGATTATTGCGTATTATCAATGATAAATAAGACAGTCAAAACGTCCTAATGCTACGTCACAACAGTATTACTGTAGATTAGATTCGTATGATATACTTCATATGAGATAGATATGAAGTAATAATTATGTACATATATAACATGCAGCTTTTTTTCTTTAAAAAGAACACTCCAAAGGAAGTCCTTGGAATTGGTAATAACTTTTTCCCCATGTTATTATCCTTACCTTTATAGGTTTTATTTGGCCCCCAAAAATGTCCGGACGGCGCTGAATTGGAAACTTTTTTTAAACAACAATTTAGAGGACCGTATATTTAATTGAAATAAAATGTAATCTTGATCTGATCATGTTGAATTTATATTTGTCATGGTTCGTGTGAACTATGCAAAAACAAAGAAACATTTAAGAACGAATCTAAAGATTTAAAAAAATAAATTTGAAGCTAAGTATTAGAAATCATAGCATTGTGAGCAAGCAAGCCTGCTGTACTAGAATGAACATTCGCATAATAATAATATAATGGTTGGGTGTGTAGGGGGTTGCTGAACGAGAAATTTAAACGAGAAGTCAAGGAGGAGGGGAGGGCGGGGTATACTTTTACCTGTCACCCATTACTTTACTCTCTTCCATTCAAAGACAATAAATAGCATATTTCCGTCTTTTTCCATTCATCCGGAAAACATAGATTTAAATAGCTGGACCCCGACTTGAAATCTTTACTCTAGTTACGTCGTTAATTTTATTTATTTTATTATTTATTTATTTTTTGGGGGGATAGGGGGGATAGGGGGTGGGTATGATGTGGTTTGGAGATTGTGTGTAGGTATTCATATTTTATTTTCAGGTGCTAACGATCTTGGATATTCAACTATGATTCTAGATAGGTAGCCTTGATTTCAATTTTTTTACCCTGGTTCCAAATAGACTATGACCATTTCCGGTATTCAATTCAGATTCTATAAAGGTGATTTCGATTGATAGATATTCGTCTCTGACTCTTCGTAGGTGACTACGACTTCAAGAGATTGATTCCGACTCTTAGGATCTCTCCGTTACAGCCATTCAAATGTGAGTTTACGACTGACGAGTCCAACACGAAGCCAGAACTGAGACATTCACTTCTCAGTCGCCATAAAGAAAAGAAAAAAAGTATTTTCAAACTCCAGAACTCCTACTCCAACTTGGCACCATCGAGCGGGGAGCTTGAATATTGTGTTGGTTCGACGAAGAGGAGATACGCTAGACAAGTCTAATATTGACCCTGCCTTCTTGGGCGGAGAGCTCCATAGTTCGCAAGTGTCTCTTATTGCCAGCGGATTGAAGGGTTGTTCTGACGTCAGTGGAACAAAATAAGATAAAAGCCTTCGCGGCCATCCTTTTTTGAACTTACCGTCGAGGGGCGAAAACTTAGGACGTGGAAGTGAAAGCACAGACAAAGTGAGGCTTGAAGGACAACTTCATATTGATATGATGGTTGGGTCGTTAGTATGAAAGGTTGGAAATGTTGGGGGTTGGGGAAGAGAGTCCCAAATAAAATTCTTCATAAAGTTATCTAACGTGGTTCTGCGTTGCGTTGACAGTGTGTGTGATTCCTTATAAATTGTCCATCCATCCATCCATCCATCCATCCATCCATCCATCCATCCATCCATCCGTCCGTCCGTCCGTCCGTCCGTCTATCCATCCATCCATCCATCCATCCATCCATCCATTCATCCATCCATCCCATCCATCCATACATCCATCCATCCATTCATCCACCCACCCACCCACCCACCAGCCCACCCACTCATCCATCTATCCATCCATCCATATTTATCAATCTATATAATATATCTATATATTATAGTTATCTAATCTATAAATTGTGTCTATCTATTTATCCATCCATCCTTCTGTCTAAGTCTGTCTATAAATCTAAATAATCCGGCCATCCATCATCCATCTATTAGTATGTATAAATAAGTAAATAGGAGTCGTGTGCCCCGATGTCCATCTGTCCCATCCATTTATTCGACTCTGTTAATTGTCATAGCCCCATTCAAATCCATTAATTCCATGCATTTACAACAGTGTATGCTTGTGAGGTCTTAATGCACTGTCAAGGCGATACGGCGACGAGATTGTAGCTTCTGATGATCACCGTCATTTTGAGTAAGGCCGACGTTAAAAACTTGGCTACTCATAACTTGGCTCCCATATGTCGGAAGACAAGCCGTTTGATGGCTCACAATGATGACATCACAGGCCGACCTGATACCAGGGGCAGCTGTGGTCCCCGGGAGCTTATTACACAAACAAATACACCGCGTGGCTATACCAGGGGGGAGACGCAATAACAAGCTTAAAGTGAAGCGCTTCCATTCTTACACGGCGGGATTGGGGGGAGGGGTGGGGGGTTCGTTTGGGGGGGGGCGGTGTAATGTAATAAACGGGAGGAGAAAGAGGAGATGCGTATGATATCCGCAAAAAAAGATACCCCCTCCACTCACCTTCCCCTCGCCTCACCATAACCCACCCCTCCCTCTAATCAATCCCTTCCGATTCTTAAGGGGATTTTTTTTTAAAGTTGGATTTCATACATAGACGTCATTAACTATTCATTGGTTTCACACAATAGACCTGATCCACGTCCAGCTTAATCATGAGACACATCTTGCGTTGATCAGGTCACTATATGAAACAATGCACATCTTTTTTTAAAAAAATTGCCATAATCCACGTGTCACTTTTTTAAAAATCATCCATCAGTTATTAACGTTCATCCGCATCCATCAAATCATCCATCGTTCCACAAACCTAATCGTTCAATGTAATCCGATGTAATCCTAAATTCCGAGCAATGTCTACTTTCAGCTGCGCGGCTGCGCAGCCGCGCAAATATCTGACCGACGCCTATCAGCAGTTTAGAATTAACGCGCAGCAAATTTTTTATAAAGCTAATAAATTATTTTTCTGTTAATGTGGGGTGTAAAAGTTTGCAGAACAAAATGTATGCTGCTCAACTTTGCACACGAGGTTGTTATTTTGCAGACGAAGCTTTGAAGGACTATCGATCCCGAGAACAAGTTTTATTTTATCCATTTTTATCAAGGTACGCTTACTTTCACTTCAAGAAACATAATAGAATCGAGTTAACACTTCAACCAACTCCTTACAATTGCAATGAAACAACTCTTGTTCTTCCTTATTAAAATCACACCCCTCCCGATCTTTTTTTTAATTTGAGTCTCTTTTTCCTCAGTTAAGTCAAAGTCTCTTTCCTCTCCTGATGACCCATCAATACGTCCATTAATTTGATCAGTTTTTGTGTGTGATTTGACACTAGATCCATCAATTTACCTTTCGTTAAATAAAAAAAATAAAGAATCAATCAAGGATCCTCAAAATCTTTTAACGTTACGATCTCATCCATAAAACGATTTCTTCCAGCAGCCACTCGTCTGGCATGCCGACAGTATGATCTTATCAGGTATCTACACGTCTGCCAAAACTACGACCTCAGCCAATACTCACATACCTTCTTGCACAATGATCTATTCTAGTGTAATACATATAACTGCGTTACGGTTTATCAATCTTATCGAATTTGATAACAAAATTTTCACATTCAACGAGTTCACACAGTATCAACATTTCAGCATACACAACTATACTATCCACTATTCACACATCTGCCTGCGCAATCGTCTAACCATCATCAAAATTTAATCCCCATAACGCCTTTCAAACATGCTTTGAATTATTTTTTTAAATTAAAGATTTAGCTTCAGCCAACGAGACGCAACTGCTTTTGTCTCTGACGTGTTTTACACTATTTCAAGATGCCGTCCTGAATTCCGCCACGAGACGATTGCCTCCCTTATTTTGTGATGACTGCCCTTGCTTTGAGACCCCAACTGCTGATTTTGTATTTGTAAAAAAAATCGTGGATATATTTTATATTTATATATATTTCACGCATATATATTACAGAACCGCCCGTGGAACATTCTGGAAGTCTGTGAACATATGGAAGCATCATGCGGCCCACAGGTTTACGTATGAAGTATGCCGCTAGAGTCGGGTGTGAATTACAAACAATTTTCACCGATATATCACCTGCACACCTCACACCAGGTAACCAGCGGAATGGAATACTGGCATTCTTAGCCCCGACAGTGAGAGCGTGTGTGTATGTTGAAGGGGGGGGGGAAGTGAAGGGGAGGGAGGGGGAGGGGTAATGGAATAGAAGAGGGGGTGGAGAGTGGGGTGGAGAAGATGTCAGAATCTTTGGGGAGTCCTGACAAAAATAGTCTCAAATATTCTAATTAAACAACGTTTTTCACGTGTGGCCTTGACCGTGACAAGGTGAACAATGAGCTGCGACCGACGGGACGAAATAGACGAAACGAGCTAAAGTAAGATATAGAAAGAAGTCTCGTGTTGAAAGGTGTATTTCAATGAATATTCGTCTGAGCCAGTTTAAGAAATGGCAGTCTGAGCTTTAGTAAGGAATGCAACACTTAACTGAAGTCACAGAATAGACGCATGCACTTACGATTAATGTCAGAAATATGTTCAACTGCAGGGGCATAGAGGGGGTCTTGGTTTTAATGGGGCAGTTAACAGCAGGCGGTTTTTAAAATATAGTTTTAATGGGGTTGTGTTTGGTCTAACTGCCGAGCTTAATTTTTTTTCCTAGCAGGGTGGTTTCTAAATTCTCGTCTTACCTCGGTCGAATAAAAGGAGGCCTGAGTTAGAGGGAGAATAACCGGAAATGTAATCACAAACATGTAGTCACAAACATATAATGACAAACATGCAATCACAAACATGTAATCACAAACATGTAATCACAAACATGTATTCACAAAAATGAAATAAAAAACATGCAATCACAAACATGCAATCACAAACATGTAATCACAAACATGTAATCACAAACATGTAATCACAAAAATGCAATCATAAACATGCAAATTAGACGATGGAAGCTTCGCCCCAAGAAGGCATATAGTTATCATTTTCTTTTAGCAGTGAAAATTTAAAAAACCCATTCTTTTATATTCTATGAAAATGTATGACGTTTTTGGTAAACTTTTACATTCATATCATTGGTGGCCGATATGGAAACGAGGCAAGATATATATGTTTTTGTTTCTGTGTTTGTTTGCAATTTTTAATTTTGTTAAATATAACTCCATGGGAATCTAATAAAATACTCTGATCTTCAAAATGGTAAAAACACTTTTCTTGTTCCATTCGCAAGAACAAACACATACAAGTTCTCATTCTACCCGCCTGGCATTCGGGTGTGGAATGGTTTGCCTGAATAAACCATGAAAGCCAACACACTAGCATTTTAAACTTTCATAAAAATGCAAGAATAGACTTTAACCGCAGATAAGCAAAGTAGGCATTAACATTCTTTATTTTTAAAAAAAAATAATAAAGACAGGGCTTTTAAATACAATATTTCCACGTTTTCCTTTGCAAAAGTCAGGCGGTTAACTCAAGAGGTTGTTAATAAAAAAAAGCATTTTGCCCGGTTTCACATCGCGTGATCCCGGTTTGCAGGTTGATGTTTGTCCGATCGTGTGAAGATGTTAGTCCGATGGTGTGAAGATGTGAGTCCGATGGTGTGAAGATGTTAGTCCGATGGTATGAAGATGTGAGTCCGATGGTGTGAAGATGTTAGTCCGATGGTGTGAAGATGTTAGTCCGATGGTGTGAAGATGTTAGTCCGATGGTGTGAAGATGTTAGTCCGATGATGTGAAGATGTTAGTCCGATGGTGTGAAGATGTTAGTCCGATGGTGTGAAGATGTGAGCCCGATGGTGTGAAAATGTTAGTCCGAAGGTGTGAAGTCTCAATGTCGAAGCCCATGACGTAAGTCTTAAGGCTTAAGGCCAATCTTGTGAGGACATGAAAGTGAGTGTGTGTGTGTGTGTGTCGGGAGATGGTTTCATAGGTGCGACGTTATATGGCTGACATTATGTGGATGATTTTGTGTGGTTGATGTTATTTTGCTTACGTTATGTTGCCGAAGCTATACGTATTTTGATGTAAAGCTGCCAAAGAATCCAGCAAGCTGTGGCTCGGGGCCGAAAGTTCTTTAAATATTTTGTCAATTTTTTTTAGGCTGCCGCTTATGCATCTGCTCCGTCCCCTGTGATAAATGCGGCAAGGGATTCTTCCAATTGTTTTCCTGTCGCATTCTCTGGGAAATCCGACAGTAACGAGACCCTGACAGTTGCACTCGTGTCCTGCCCACCACTCTCGGTCTCACGTCACTTCTTTCTTCCTGTTGGCCTTGCGCAAGGGCAGGGATCTTGAGGTGAGAACCCGACACTAAAGAGCTTAAACATTTCTTTGTGTACGACTTCAACCATCTACACGACACGACACATTTGTGTACGACTTCAACCATCTACACGACACGACACATTTGTGTACGACCTCAACCATCTACACGACACGACACATTTGTGTACGACCTCAACCATCTACACGACACGACTCATTTGTGTACGACCTCAACCATCTACACGACACGACACATTTGTGTACGACCTCAACCATCTACACGACACGACACATTTGTGTACGACTTCAACCATCTACACGACACGACACATTTGTGTACGACCTCAACCATCTACACGACACGACACATTTGTGTACGACCTCAACCATCTACACGACACGACACATTTGTGTACGACTTCAACCATCTACACGACACGACACATTGTTAGATGTGAAAACCAACCATGGATTTCACATCTCAAGGTTCCTACAAACGGATCTTTAAAAAAACAACAACTTATTTCTAATATCTATACATATAATTCGCCAGAAATTAGGACAAGCACAAGACGCGAGCAAACGTGCATGACGAAAGACCCTCGCTCTGGTCAAACAATCACAGTTTATGATTGGCAAGCGAGGGTGGTGCAATGATAAAGTACAATTGAAGACCCGAGCGCCAAAGTACTTAAGTCACATATTTGTCCCATTGAATCTAAACAGTGAACGTTTAACATATGATTTAGACCTATCTATTGTATAAATTTGAAAACTATACAACGTAAGCAAGTGCAATTTTTAACAGCCTAAAAATTAAAATTCTTTCATCAAATAGATTTTTAAATTTTTTTATTACACGTCGATTATCTCAAAATGCGTATTTTGTGACTTAACTACTTTAGCACTAAGCTCTTCAATTGCTGTATCAAAAATACTTGTTTCACTTACTGAACGAAGTTTACGTTTCATTGTTCATAGAGACCATCAGTAGAGTAGAGAGTACAAGCAAGACATCGATGGTGACGCATGTGTGCATTTCCCGTCATCTGCAACTAATTTTAAGCAATAACGTGGAAACCTAGTGACTCACTTGATAAAAATTCCAATTAGTGAGGATTTCTGGGGATTTTAATTGGCTCGTTTATTGAACAAGACGTTTTATCCTTAAATAAAATGATGTAATTATTAACCGAATTAATGAAAGCTGCGACTATTGGTAATCAGCTACCAATAGCTTGTACCAATAGCTATTGGTAGTTGCGTACCAAAAGCCACAGCGAAGCTATTAGTACTCAGCCAATCAAATGAAAGCAACACAGAACTTTCAAAACCTGGGATATAACATAAAAAAATAAAAAAATTAAAAAAAATTTCATCAGCTTCTCTGGTAAGTATAACTTACAAGAATAAAACAATTATTTTAAACCTTGAAACACTAGAGGATAGAAGAACCAAGAGTAAAGTAGTAATAATACAAAAAGCAATAATTCTAATTTAGAAATACAACACAAAGATAACTTAATACAGCCCTCAGATAAGCATAAGGATAAAAAAACTTCCTTATTTCGTATGGAAGAACAAACACATACACAGTCTCGTTTTTCCCGCCCGGAATTCGGGCGTGGAATGGGTTGCCTGAAGAAACCAGGAAAACCAACGCTTTCTCAACATTTAAAACTCTAATAAGAATGCACGACTAAACAAAAACCATAGATACTAGCAAAATACCCGCTTTTCAGCGGAAAATTAGGATTTCAGTGAGCGATGAGAACCACGTAACACCAATCCAAAACACCAATGGATTAAATCTGTATCATTATGAATATACATGTTTGACAATATTTGTGAAGTCGTGTAAAATCAAATGGGGAATAAAAATACACTAAGGGCCCCCGTGGTAAATGGGTGCAGAATGTGCATATCTTATAAGCAGAAGATTTCAATCTAGGTCATTAAGGCGATACGTGTCTATATTTATTTAAATTGTTTAACATCTAATGGGAAATAAAGCTTTAAAAGTTTACGAAAAAATTATTTTTGGCCCCGCCCCCAAAGGAACGGAACAGATGTTTGGAGATCATTACCCTATAGAATTTAATTATTTTAAATATCAAATTTGGTCAATAATTCATACATATACCCAGTAGCCACTGTTTAAAATACCTTTTAAATAACTCATGTTTAAAAATAGCATTACGGGCCCCCGGCCCCTAATAATTGATGTTTTAACAAATTTAATGCCATAAACCTTCGCGGGGGCGTACTAAAAAAGTTTAATGGTCGTGAGATGAACAAAATAGTAAGATGCGGCTTTAAAAAAAAACTTCCATATCGGGGCCCTATCGGTGTAAGATGTAAAGTTCAAAACAACAGTTTATTTTAATCTGGAGCATAGACCTACTAATCTGCAATCATGACTACGTATTGAAATAAATGCAGACTAAATTTCTTTAAACTTTCAATAAATCAGTTCATGCTGTTTGTAAAGAAAAGAAAAACAGCGACGCGGTCAAAACTAAAAAAATAAATTTTATATTAAAAATATATTTATAATATTAACTATTATTTACTAAATATTTCATTGAAATCAATTATGAATCTGCTCATTTAAATATCGTTTGTTATTTTAAGTCGGATATTTTGTTTTTTTACATCAGCAGACGACAAGTTCCGAATGCTGGTGTAAGAAATCTTAAAGATCTATTTTTATGTATGGGCCAGTTCAAAACTCACATCTATTTCAAATTTACACACGCGCACGCGCACACGCGCATACACGCACGCACGCACGCACGCAAGTATGCAGACGGTAATATTTTATAATTTATTTATTATCCATGTTTGAATCTAATTGAGATCAGTGCTTTATGAAATAGAGGTATTGAATGCAGACGGCAACTTTTAATAATTTATTTTTTTATCCATGTTTGAATCTAATTGTCCACAAACTTCCATTGCGTAGTTCAATGTAAAGTATTTTAAAATCATTTTCTATTTTCAAAGAAAAAACAACAATATAAAAAAAGACTCTTTTCCCATTCTAGTTTTATGAATTTGAATTATCCAACGTATATATCCATTTAATTTCCAAACAACGAATACTTATAAAAATTACCGGTTTAGGCTTGCACCAACAGAGCTAACTATTACATTGTTTCAGTCTACATCCAATAACGCTACCTGTTGGAGAATATCCATTTATTTTATTTTTTCAAATTAACTTCAACAATTTTCATTAGTCTCGCGCTTTTCCTGTTGTTACAGACAACCTTCGCCAGAACCATAACAAAAAGTTAAAGCCCCGTGCTTTTCTTGTTGTCAGTGATAACCAACTCCGTCTGGCGGCCAATATTCAACATACTTTCATTCTCCCCGCTGCCAGCAAGACTCACCCACTTCCCAGAAAATTGTGTTATTCATCCAGCAATAATTATTTACACAGCTAACACGCCCCAATCATGACGCCATTTCACGAACTGTTTCTTTCGGCAAATTGCGTCTTTTCTTTAGGACTCGGGTATCATCACTGATGGGGTTTTTTTTTCGGTCTTTATTTTTACTGGGCTGGACTAAATAACAGGAGCAATGGTCAAACCAAAGCCATGGTGGGGCCACTGACCACTTGGGTTGGTGTTAAAGGACAAGAAGTCTACACCCCCCCGCCCCCCTCCCAAATCGAGCGTGATGCCGTGTTGACCCAGAGTCTGGGGCCCCAGTGTTTGGTTCGGTGTTTGGTCTTTTCCTATCGGGGAAGATATTGGTGGTCAGATGTTATGAAAAGTAGCGAGTGAGTGGGGTAGGGGTTGGGCTCAAAAGTTAGCGGTGTGTACGCGAGGGAGTGCGAGTGTTTATTTAAACCACTCACCGATACGATGTAACCAAAATGTTCTTGACTGGACACTTGGGATATAATATTTGATGGACTGTTGTTATATTAATTAAAAATAGACTTCCCACATGTATTTGGGTAGTAAGGGATGGGGTGGAATGGAGGGACAATATTTAAACTAATGCAAGGTTTTAGGCGTGGGTTGAGGGGAAGGAGCTACGAAAATCTAGACTCATGAGAAGAACTATAGACCTAGCTATGCCAATGGCTAGGATATCTAGACACAAGAGAGCACACATGGACCTAGCTACGCCAATGGCTAGAATATCTAGACTCATGAGAGGAACTATAGACCTAGCTACGCCAATGGCGAGGATATCTAGACCCATGAGAGCATCCATGGACCTAGCTACGCCAATGGCTAGGATATCTAGACCCATTAGGGCAGCCATAGACCTAGCAACCCCAATGGCTAGGATATCTAGACCCATGAGAGCAGCCATAGACCTAGCTACGCCAATGGCTAGGATGTCTAGACCCAAGAGAGCACACATGGACCTAGCTACGCCAGTGGTTAAGATCAATTTCAATGTGGACAAAACGTTGCATGGATTTCTTTTTAAAACTTTTTTTAAAATTTTTTTTGAACAAAATAAAATCAATAAAATAGAAATATTAATGTGAATGTCTTTAAACTTATTAACAATGATTACCTTTTTTTTAAAAAAAATCTATCGATGATCATATTCCATTTAATAGAACACTTATTTTCAAAGCATTCGCCTCTTTCCATACGAACTGGTTGTTTACACAATGCTCTTATAATAATATAATTTAAATTGTATGTCTTTTTAATAAGATAAAAATAAAAATAATGAAAATAATTCAATGGACATATGATTACACGAGATTAATTTTTTTTAAATTTAAAATTGTATTTTATAAAATCACTTTCAATTACTTATAATAAATAGTTGTTAATATTAAGCAATGTCTCTTTAAAATTATTGTTAACACCAACGCATATATATTCAACCTTGCTTTAACACTGTAAATAACAGTATTAATTAGGCCCGTTGAAAGTTAGTTTAACTTTTTAACAAGTATTGATGTTTGCTTGGATGGCACTCGAATAAATAAATATAAATAAATATGTTACTAAATATAGTTGTGGGTTACTGAACATATGGAAAATTCTTTTTAAAAGATATTTGCGAAACCAGAAAGAAGCTGGAAGACCACTAAAAAAAGCTTTAGGTTTTCACAGTAATGTCTTTAAATTATCCTAGAAGTTCGCTTACTGTCATATTTATATCCTACATAAAACATATAATGGCATTAAAGTTCATATAATGCAATGTTTATCATTTAAAGCAGGGGTGTGCAAACTTTTTCAACAGAGGGCCGCATTGAAAACTTTATTGTTATGGGCGGGTCACATATATATTTTGTCTACCTCAATTATAATTTACAACGTATAAGATATGAATTAATGATTATAACCGTGTACCTGTCATTTTATTTTAAATTCACACTCTATTAAACTTGTACATTACATTATAAAATACGAACTGAAACAGTTTCTAATTTGATAATATGATTTTACTATCCATTATTATTTCAACATCCACAGCACAAACGAGAACTCCATCAAAACTTCATAGACTTCAAGAAAGCATTTGATCGAGTATGGCACGAGGGACTTTGGCAAGTGATGAGAAGTTCAAAATTGAAGAAGGGCTGGTAAAGGTGATCGAAGAACTCTACAATCAGGCAAGCAGTGCAGTTTTATTTAAATGCTGCGTAGGGGACTTCTTCAAAACGACGATTGGAATCCACCAGGGCTGCATTCTCTCACCTGTCCTGTTCAATATCTTCCTTGAAAAAAATCATTCAAGAAACACTCAGTGATCACCAAACGACCATCTCTATAGGCGGAAGACCCTTATGCAAACTAAGATTTACTGATGACATAGATCTTTTGGCTGGGAGCAGTAAATAACTACAAGAGCTCACTGACAAACTTGCAGACAGATCAGGTGCATATGGGATGGAAATCAGCTCAGAAAAAAGCAACATTTTGGTTAATACCTCAGCTGCCATTACGGAAAACATCGCAATGTACCAACAAAAGCTGGAGGAGGTACATAACTTTAAATATCTAGGAGCCATAATATCTAGAGATGGTACCTGTGAAGCTGAAATCCGAGCTAGAATTGGGTCGGAAATGTCAGCAATGACGAAGTTAAAATAAATATGGAACCGCTAAACATTAGTCTGCCAACAAAGCTCAGGCTTTACAGAGCCCTCGTCAAAATCATTGTCCTTTACGGATATGAGACCTGGACAATAATGGCAGCCACTGAAAGCAAGCTGCAGGTAATTGAAAACAAATGCATTGAGGAAAAATCTCAAGATCTCCTATTTAGAACACAAGACCAATGAATATGTCAGGGACAGAATAAACTCTGTTGCGGGTCGTCAAGAAACCATTATAACAACAATTAAGAGACGTAAGATGGGATGGTTTTATCATGTATTGCGACATGATACCATGACAAAAATTACCCTTCAAGGCCATGTGGAAGGGGGCGGCGAAGAGGTCGACAGCGGAAAAACTGGCTTGAAAACATTAAGGAATGGACAGGGATGAGATAGAACGAATTACTGGCCGCCGCTCAAAATAGGCAAATGTGGAGATCCTGGTCTGCTGATGTGTCCATGCGCTCCCTCCAACGACCGCAACGGTTACGGGACTGATGATGATTATTATTTCAACAAATTTAATTGTCTATGATTGTGTGGTGTTGGGAAATATTTTGAAATATTTTGAAATCAAAAGCAGAGCAGCTCTGTACAAAGGCTGCTAACAGAGGTCGGGAAACTTTTGGTCTGAGAGAGCCATATACACACCACATATTTTGAAATCAAAAGCAGAGCAGCTCTGTACAAAGGCTGATAACAGAGGTCGGGAAACCTTTGGTCTGAGAGAGCCATATACACCACATATTTTGAAATCAAAAGCAGAGCAGCTCTGTACAAAGGCTGCTAACAGAGGTCAGGAAACTTTTGGTCTGAGAGAGCCATATACACCACATATTTTGAAATCAAAAGCAGAGCAGCTCTGTACAAAGGCTGATAACAGAGGTCAGGAAAATTTTGGTCTGAGAGAGCCATATACACCACATATTTTGAAAAGTAATTCTGTGAGAGCCACACATTATGTTTAAAAGTAAAAATTTAAGTAAATGTGTGCATTTTGTGTAATTTCAACACTAAAACTATTATAATTATATGTCTCTGAATTATTTTTAATAACATTGTTGTGTTGTTTTTTTATATGCTATTAATATAATGTAGATCAAAGGAGTCTGAATAAACTTTTTTTTAAAAAATATAATCGAACATTTGTTTGGGAGCCAGATGCAGCCATCAATAGAGCCACATCTGGCTAGCGAGCCATGGTTTCCCGACCCCTGGCTTAGAACCTCTGATCTAGGGGCACATAAACTTATCCGCCGAAAAATTAAATAAATGTCTTTATTTTAACTGTAAGGAAATCCGTGCTTGAATCACAATTCCTTTACGCCTGATCTTATCTCCATACAACACTACTAGTCACGTGATCATACCCCTCCAACTATTGAAAGTATATTGTTTTTTTCCCCCACCACAATTCTTTTGATACTTTTAAGCTTTTATCAAGAGAGTTCGATGGTTGAAGGGAGTGAGTGTGTGTGTGGATATAGATGTATGTGTGTAGATATATATGTATGTGTGCTTGGGGATATAAACAGTTTGTGACCAAACGCCCCAAATCTTGAGCCCCTGACGTGACGTTGGAGTCAGTACTTCACCACACACAAAAATTAGACCCCCCCCCCTTTTGGGAATCGACAGACCATTACAGGGACCCAATAACTAGGTCACATTTTGAGAACGCTTGATTGTAAAATGATAAATGGCCGCCATCTCGTTGAAAATTGTGCCACAAGAAAAGAAAAAAAAGTCCCGGGGTTTTATATCTAGTCCCTGGAGATGGTGATGACCAATAGAAGTCACGGACTCGCTTGGGTTTCTAGGTTAAGGGAGATGGAGATGACCTAGATAACAAAAAAATATTAGGTATCAAGTAGCATTATCTACAGGCGATTGTTGTGTTCTTATTTCCCTTTGACCAGGTCGAAATCTTTCACTGCTGCGGAACGATTTGGGGGTTCGTTGGCATTTCTAAAAATAAATAAAAGTCTTGCTCCGGTATCTTTATTTTAAATATCTTCCACGAATTGAGCGCAGTTCTCCCTCTTTGTTCTTTCCTGAGTCAGAACTTTTTAAACCTGTAGTTTACTTTTTTTTAAATATCCGTTAAAAATATTAAACACTTTAGTTATTGTTTCCATTAGCAATATTTATTCTGTCTATACATCATGAAAATAGGTCGCTGCTGGTTACTCTTAAAACCATTTCTTTTTACTACCAGGTCGACTGTCATATTAAATATACTCCTCTCATTTATGATTAAAGAAAATTACGCACTTAGCTTTTGTTACTAACTATTGACGATCAGATAATTGTATTAGAAGCCGAATTAGTTTCTGTCTATTAGCAATGGTATCCATTCCATTCTAATTTGAACTCATTTTTTTTCTACCTTCATCTGAACACCGTTTTGGATTATAGCGACTCTCCAAACTCCTTAATCCCTCAGCAATTTAATTTGTGAAAATTTGTTCACCAAGAAATATGCGCTTTATGATTATTGTTTATGGTAATCATAAATGACCGTCAAAATCATCATTTCCGATTGCCAACGTCGTTATTTCCGAGGGCAGAGGTCAACATTTCTGAGGTCAACGTCAACATTTTCGAGGGTCAAGTTATTCATTGCATCGAGGGTCAAGTTAGTCATTGCATCGTTTAAAAAATCTTGTTACTATGCTGAGATTTTCAAACCTAAAATCTTTATTTTAAGTTTAAATTATATCTGTCTCTTGTTTTCTATTCTCTGCTAAGCGGCAATCCTAGCAAAACTTTTGCTTTTATATTTTAATATTAATTCTTAGAGATTTAAATAAATAGTTTATTAACCTTTAACGGGTTTAAGATTTTCTAAATGCAGCTACCGCACGTTTTGAAATCTTTACTCCGATAAATATTGTTGTCAAAGTGTACATAATAAAACAAACCCGTAAAAACAAAGTTTTTGACTGTAAATCCTTTATATATGAGACATAACTAAAAGTATTGATTATGTTCAAATGCGACAAACATTTACAGACTGAATCTGTGTTAACTCCCCTTTGCTTTATAACCCGGGGGGCGGGTGGGAGAGGTGAAAGGTCTGGTCACCGATCGCTGGACCGAGCTAGGCGGGACACGTAAAATGTAAACAAAAGCACGCCGGTACATCGACTATGTGGCGTCAACGCGCGAACTGAGCTGTCACGTTAAAAAAAAACAATAACAAACCGTGAAATTGAATTACATATGTCGTATGTAGATAAACTAGAAATGCATTAAATTTAATTACGGTACGTTCGATCGATCTGCAATTTTGATACGACGCATTGTTAGGTGACACGGGTCAATGTGCCAAATTTCAGCTCGATGGCTTCACGGAAAGTAGGTCATTTTTAAATCCCTTATATTAACTTCAAAATCTTTTCGTCATCTCTTCGTACGTGGGTCGGGCGGAAAAACAAAAGTAAAAAATGACCCACTTCCCGTCATGCCATGGAGCTGAAATTTGGTGCATAGACTCAACTCACCGAACAATGCATCGTATCAAAAGTTCAGACCGATCGAACGTACCGTAATTAAATTAATGCATTTTTAGTTTATCTACATAAACTATATGTAGCGGTCGCTATCGTTTACATTTTACGGGTCACTTGACTTCACGCCAGCCAGAGGTGAACACATCTCGTGTTTTAACCAGGTGTGCCGGCGTGCTTTTGTTTACATTTTGCGTGTCCCGCTGAGCTCGGTCCAGCGATCGTTGACAAGACCTTTCCCCTCTCCCACGGGTTAAAAGCAAACGGGATTTAAGACAGATTCAGTCTGTAAATATTTGTCGCGTTTTAACATAATCAATACTTTTAGTTATGTCTCATATATAAGGGATTTATAGTCAAAATCTTTGTTTTTTCGGGTTTGTTTTATTAAATCCCTTACATTAATTTCACAGCAGTCTCTGTCGTCATCTCTCTCTGTCTTGGGCGGGTGGAAAAACAAATGTCATAAATGGCCCACATCTCGTGAAGGTATCGACTGCAATTTGGCACACATACCCCCCCCCCTTGCCCCCCCTTCCCTACGCCCATGGTCACCAACCCTAGTGACGCCTCTGAGTGATGAAGATGTATGTAGTCATGCTAATGAAACTAAACGAGCTCCCTTTTTATACACGTGCATCGAAATTTCACAATATATAGTAAATAATGTCTTAATTGAATAGTAACGTCAAATATTGATTAATACAGTATTATCTTATCAAAGTCAGCAGAAGTATCAAATGTAACTTCTTTTAATAATTCCATTCAACATAACATAATTTATTTGGGTAATATGAATGCTCTTGTTGTATTTCATTTGAAGGTATGAACATGTAACAACATTAAAGAGAATATCACATTTAATCACATGTTCACATTGTTCAACGATATAAGTTATGAATATAAACTTTCAGAAATTGATTTGAAGCGTTATCGCGTCTATGTTAAATAGATTACAAGATGTCATCTAACTCAGTGCTACTCACAGTGGTGGACCGTGGAATGGGTCCGCAGAAATTATCAAGAAAGGAAAGAAAAATATAATTATAATCTTCAATTTGAAGCCATTAATAACAACCCTAATAATATGTCAATTTTTCAACAATAACTTACACAATACCAAAATAAAATATATTAAAGTATATTAATTTAAATAATTGTTAATTAATTTATTATAAAAAGATTTTTTTTTAATTTTTAGTTTTTTGTTGTGTTAATTTGAAATTGATTGCGAGTTTTGAATTGGCCCATACATAAAATAGATATGTAAGATTTCTTACTCCAGCATTCGGTATTTGCTGTCTACTAACATATGGAAACAAGATATCCGACTGAAATTGACCAACTTTTTAAAATGAACAAATTAATAGTTTCTATTGTTTTCAATGAAACATTTTGTAAAGTTTAGTAAATATAAATACTTAGTTGTTTTGGTTTTTTTTAATAAAAAAAAATAATTTAATTTCGACCATGTCGCTGTTTTTTTTAATTTATTTATTTATTTTTTAAACAAACCTCATGAATTGATTTATTTAACGTCTTAATTAAAATGAGTCTGCATTTATTTCAATACGTAGTCATAATCACTGATCATGGGGGATGAAAGAGATGGCCCACATTTGGTGATTAGTTCACTTCAATCTACTCCAATAAAACAAACCCGTAAAAACAAAGTTTTTGACTATAAATCCCTTATATATGAGACATATTGATTATTGATTATTTTCAAACTCGACAAACATTTACAGACTGAATTTGTCTTAACTCAACCTTGCTTCATAACCCTGGGGGGTGTGGGGTGGGAGAGGGGGAACAGTCTGGTCACCGATTCGCTTGACCGAGCTCAGCGTGACACGTAAAATGTAAACAAAAGCACCCCGGTTCTTCGATGGGTCGCCTCAAAGCGTCAACTCAAACTTTCACGTGGGAAAAAAACAATAACAAACCGTGAATTTGAATTAAATACGTTATATAAGGAAAAACTAAAAATGCATTAATTTAATTACGGTACAATCGATCTGAAATTTTAATACGTTGCATTGTTAGGTGAGACGGGTCCGTGTGCCAAATTTCAGCTCGATCGGATCACTGGAAGTGGGCCATTTTCGACTTTTGTTTTTCCGCCCGCCCGCCCATGAGATGATGAGACGGCCGCGAAGTTAATATAAGGGATTTAAAAAAGCAGGGAAAAAGTATAGCACAGAATTATTATAAATATGTTACCAAGGGGGGGCGTCCATAAATGACGTCACATGATTTTGGACGATTTTTACCCCCTCCCCCTCGTCACACTTCGTCACAAAACCTTAGACCCCCCCTCCAATATGACGTCCTAAAGCTTCCCCCCCCTCCCTAACAGCCGTATTTTCTAATTGAAAATTAGCATGTTGCAATTATTTTTTTGTCATTTAAGTATGTATTTAGTGTAATATTTAAGTGCATATTTTATTTAAAGTAGCACGTTTTGGTGTGTCATCACATTTTTAAAACACCCCCTCCCCCTCGTCACACTTCGTCACAAATGCGTACCCCCTCCCTAGGCGCATGACGTCATTTATGGACGGCCCCCAAAACTCAAACGATAGATTTGCACTCCTCCTTGTTGTAAAATGTAAAATATAAATTATAAAATTTGATTTTCTTCAGAACTTCAAAAATAATAATAGATAGAATAAAGTTGATATTTGGTACCGAAAAGATTTATTATATTTAACCCAATTTATATATGGAAAAGAGAGGACCAATGGATATGTTTATAAGGAAAATAAATATGAATGCTGAGCATCAAACAAATTCTGAATCTTATTCACAATTATATGACGGAAACATAATTGAAACCGAAGCTTCATTAGCGAAACGAATTCGCTCTAGCCTCAGTCTCACTTGAAAATATCACCCTCCGTAAATTAAATTCGGTTTTGTAAGTGCGGATGATGCTGGTATTCCAAGACCTCACGGTGTTAGTTGCAGCGATGTTCAACTTATTTAAATTCGAAGTGATGATGATAGTCAATTAACAATAAGCAATCAATGCTTAACAGTGGCGTAACAACGGCTTGGGATTGGGGCAGTTGCCAAGGGCGCCGGCCCTGCGCCAGTTCAAAAGGGTGCCACTTAATCTTTATTGTATATTTTTTATTTAAACAAAGGGCGCCAAAAATAAATTAGCCAAGGGCGTCGAAAACCCAGTTACGCCTATGATGCTTAAGATTATTCTTTTTAAAATTGTTGGATGACATTTTTTTCTCTCAAATATACATAAATAAAACAATTATATTTTCAACTATATTGGTGTACAAATAGGCACTATATTTTGTCGGTGACAAAGAACACTTTATCTAAAAATGATTTATTGTCAACATCTGATGTGCATTACAATTTATTTACCCGTAATCGCTGCACCACAAAGCACCGGTACAAATATATTTATCAATTTTGTTGTCTTGAGAAAATTTAGGTGACAAGATAAGGATTGTTAAATTCTTTAAACTCTTTTGAAATTTAATTTACAGTACTGTGGACTGTGAGACATACTGTTATTAACTTGTGTTACTAAAAAAATATTTTTTGTAGCTTAAACTTACATTTACAACCAAACACAAACAAAATTTCAAAGAAAATATACATTTTAAATATTGCAATTATTTATACTCTCAAAAACGTTTAAATTAAGATATTAAATTTAATTTACATATATCATTAACCAATATAACATCACGCATATGTAGTATTATAAGTTCGTATGTAAGTGGCATGCCACTTGACCTCGATCCCTATATTTAGGGATGCAATGACAATGAAATCCATCGATTTGCATACCTATCGTTAAGAATAAATAAATAAATAATTTTAAAAATCTATTTTTAAGCTATTTCCCGATTTTTAATGTATTATAAGATTGGTAACTTGAACGCAGAAAAAAATAACTATAATTAAAATTGACTCTGATACTCATAAAATCAGGGAGACAATATTTGACTATTATCATTTAAAAAAAAAGTTTTGCCATTGATAAAAATGAGGGTCAACATTTAACACATTTTTCATCAAGCAACATTTTTAGAAAACAATTCTTAGTTCCAGCCCTTGACGATGAAGAACATAGATGAAGTAAAGTAGCTACCGCCCACGACCACCAAGACCAGTGAAGACAAGTAATTATTTTTTTCAAAATTTTTGGATTACATCTAGCATATAACTTTAAACTAACCGAATTCATGCCAAATGTTTTAGAGCTGTGGGGCTCATGTCACTACCTCGTCTGTACAGGAGAATAAAAAAAACCGTAAAAAAACCAAGTTTTTGACTATAAATCCTATATGTACGAGAAGTAACTAAAAGAATGTTCATTATAATACCATCCAAAAATACAAATTTGTAGTTGTGTCGTAAAACATGTTTAATATAATGCGCACTGATCAGGAATATGTTTATAAAAAGTGTTGTCAATAAAATACGCACCTAATTGCGCGACAGAAAGGTTGTTTAATATAATGCGCACCCTTACACTCTATCTCAAAAAATAACATGATACATTGGAATAAATAAAATAATATAAAAAATCAATAATTCAATTACGGTTCATGTGATCGATCTGAAATTTTGATACATAGTTTTTATCATCGCCACCAAACTGCCTGCTAAATTTCAGCTCGCTAGCTTACGAGAAAGTGGGTTAAAATCGATCCAAAGTTATGGCGACCGACAAGCAATCAAGAGTTCAACCAAGCAACCAGACACCACGAGTTAATATAAAGGATTTAAAAGTTTAAAAAACAACTTATTCCGCTATCAAAATGTGCTTAACAAACAGCAGTCACGTGAAGTTTTAATCAACCACACCTGGATTTTCGGTTTTATACGCCAACTTTGAAAATCGAATCTACCGTTATTTTTTTCCCGCACAACCCAATTTAGGGCCTATTATTGTTATTGCTGTAGGCCAGAAGGTGTGGGGGGGGGGCTTCGGGAGTCCGCGTCACCAGGCGTCGGCCCTGCATCAACGCTCTCAAAAGTATCAAAGAAATTTCCTTCTCCCCATCCCCCACACCAAGGACTTTCCCAACAACCCGAAGGCTGTATGTTCCCGGAGGGGCTAAACTAACAATCACCCCGGGTGCGACAGGAAAGCTAACTTTCGTAGTTCTAGTAGAAAATAAAACTAGCAGCGAATATGCAAGTTTTATCCAGGAGGAGACTCACCAATTATGTACCACTGCTGTCCACTGAAGAAAAATTAAACAACCCGTTTTTTTCAATAGTTTTTTTTTACTATAAATTTCTTATACATGAGACCAGTGGCGTTGCTAGGGTGGGGGGGGGGACGGTGGGGGTGGTCCACTCCGGGCGGCACTCATTTAGGGGCGGCTTTTGTGGGCATTTGAAAAGTAGAACCATTTCCGACAACCACCCTTTTTCTTTTGAAGGGGGAAAACCAAGGTGAAACAAAAATATTCGTAATTTCGAGTCTTAATTAACGGATTCGCACATTTGTTTGATTTTTTTTGTGTCCCGTAACCTCATGGTCGTAGGGGGTTCTAATGTTTCCATTAGAACTTTCTAGGGCTTGGTAGACCTTGGCGGCGTCCATCTCCTCTCAAGGTCAGCGGAGGACTTTTTAGCTATAGTCATTAATCAACATTTTTATTGTGGCTTTAACGAGGGCTAGATCCCACGCCCCTCAGCTTGTGAGGTGAGCGCACTATAGACTTCACTATCCAGCTACTTTCTACCGTCTTTGTTTGATTACATAGTGGATATTATAGCTAACGCAAAACCGTTAAAAAAATTTAATCGCTCAAAAAAACGTATCCATTTGTTTGGAAAACTAAGCGGTATAAGTCACAGATGATGCTTTTATAAGAAAACTACCCAAAAAAACATAACTGGGCCGGGCCGAATAATGTGTGCTATTAATATCGCCACGCCAGTTTTCGTGGAATTTCGACTTCGCAGAATGATGCGCGAACAAGTACTTACAAGGCATGGTGGTTCAAATATTGTGTATACAATAGGCACCGCGTGACTGACTAGCATAAACATTTACAGATCGGGAAAATATTATAAAAGTATGTTCAATATAATACGCACATCCCGATAGACTAGCATAAACATTTACTTGCAACATAGAGATACATAGAGATAATCTAAATATTAATTAATTTGATTTTATTGTATGGCAACCGTCCGTGCTCATGGGACGATGGCGTGTACTCCTGCTCCTCTGCCCCCTGCCCTTTCTCCTGGCCCTTCTCTCTTCACTCAAAGCTATGATGGATGCTTCCGCGACATGAATTCCCTCACGCACTTTGGCCCGCCAGGAGGTGCGCTCCTCGGCAATGGTCTCCCACGTTTTATAGTCTATCTGTGCCAATGACATGTATTTCTTGCAGACGTCCTTGAAGCGCAAGCGACCTCTTTTTCTCTTACCGGTTGCCACCTCACCGTAAAGCAAGGATCTAGGAATGCGCTCCGAGCTCATCCTGCATATGGCTTCTTCTGAGTACCTCGAAATTGGTGATCTTGTCCTGCCACTTGATGCGTAGAATCCTATGCAAGCATCGTAAGTGGAAGCTGTTGAGCTGCTTTGTTTGCTTGGCGTAGGTCGTCCAGCACTCACTGCCATAGAGGAGTGTGCCGAGCACGCATGCCTGGTACACAGTGATTTTCGTTCTATCTGTGAGCTGCGCATTTGCATTTGATTACAGTACATACAATCGATCTGAAGTTGGGATAGAATGCTTTGTCTTGTCTTATCTATACAGACCATTCAAATAAGTTGGCAAGAGACGCAGCGTTTACAGAGGGTTCCGCGCATTACCCAGCCGCCTTTGTTTCCCTAACTAGTGTTAGGTACACATTTGAAGCTGGGTTGACACCGGGACGCCCTTGGCCCCGGGAACAGATCCTTACCTACACATGGATTCGAACCCTTTACCATCGGTACGCCAGCCGAGCGAGCGCGCATGCCAGTCGACCACCGTGCCCCGTGTATTGTCAGGTCTATATGCAACATATCAGCTCGATAGGATCCCGGGAAGTGGGTCATTTTTGACAGCCAAAGTGGTGAAGTATAATTGATTTAAAAATGCATCACAGATATGACGTCATCAGTGCAGCCATTGAATTCTCGCCAATAAGATTCTTGTTGTTTTGTTTACTTTTTTCTTTTACAATATTCTTCAAACGTATTCCATTACCTGTAAAAATGTTTAAAGCGAGAATCTGAAAAATGTTGAATGATTTTCCTCTCATTATAAAAATAATATAGCATTTTCCGAGAGACGATGTGAAAGCATTAAATAAAACAAACCCGTAAAAACAAAGTTTTTGACTATAAATCCCTTATATATGAGACATAACTAACAGTATTGATTATTTTCAAACATTTACAGACTGAATCTGTCTTAACTCAAGTTTGCTTCATAACCCTAGGGGGGGGGAGGGGTGGGTGGGAGGGGGAGAGGGGAAAAGTCTGGTCACCGATTCGCTTGACCGAGCTCAGCGTGACACGTAAAATGTAAACAAAAGCACCCCGTCGCTTCGTTGGGTCGCCTCAATGCGTCAGCTCAAACTTTCCCGTGGCAAAAAAGCAATAACAAACCGTGAATTTGAAGTACATACCTCATATAAGGATAAACTAAAAATGCATTAATTTAATTACGATACGTTCGATCGATCTGAAATTTTGATACGATGCATTGTTAGGTCAGACGGGTCAGTGTGCCAAATTTCAGCTCGATCGAATCACGGGAAGTAGGTCATTTTTGACTTTTCTTTTTCCGCCCGCCCAGCCCATGAGAAGATGAGATGATAAGATGATGAGATGATGAGACGGCCGCGAAGTTAATATAAGGGATTTAAAAAACAACAAAATGTGGGTTAAAAGTTAGGAGTCTTATTAATTGTGCCGTTAGATGATACGTTATGTTTACATTTCTAGCATATCTCATTATAAAGTTTTAATGTCCTATGCCGTTATAACATTGGACAGTATTTTTACTGTTTATACAGAAAGAGAGAGAGAGAGAGAGAGAGAGAGATAGAGAGAGAGAGAGAGAGAGAGAGAGAGAGAGAGAGAGAGAGAGAGAGAGAGAGAGAGAGAGAGAGAGAAAGGGGAGGGGAGAGCAAATTCATAGATTGCAATAACAAACAAACATACACAAAATCTGCATCTTCTCGTCTGGATTTCGGTCGTGGACTTTTTTGCCTGAGCAAACCAGGAAAACCAACACAACATCAGCAATTGAAAAACTCTATTAAAAAATGCAAGACTAGACATAAACCGTAGATAAGAGTAGAAGGCAATAGTCGTGATAAGCTAAGATCCCCAATTTATGAGTTCTTCTCAAACCTCACAGTCGATTGAAATCCTCTTAAAGACAATCTAACGTTTTCCAATGGACAACTCTGCTCAATTATTTTTCGGTGGTAGGGGTTCTTCCTCCTCCAATTTGATCCTTTAGGGTCCCAAACTGTGTTTGTTTTGCCATAATTATTGTCAATCACTTTACACTTAACAGGAATTTATATCTAAAAATTTGTTGAAGGTTTATCAGTGGACGTAGGCGTCAGAAAGAAGTTTATCAGTGGACGTAGGCGTCAGGAAGACGTTTATCAGTGGACGTAGGCGTCAGAAAGAAGTTTATCAGTGGACGTAGGCGTCAGTAAGAAGTTTATCAGTGGACGTAGGCGTCAGAAAGAAGTCTATCAGTGGACGAAGGCGGCAGAAAGAAGTTTATCAGTTGGACGTAGGCGTCAGAAAAAAGTTCATCAGTGGACGTAGGCGTCAGAAAGAAGTTTATCAGTGACGTAGGCGTCAGAAAGAAGTCTATCAGTGGACGAAGGCGGCAGAAAGAAGTTTATCAGTTGGACGTAGGCATCAGAAAAAAGTTTCTCAGTGGACGTAGGCGTCAGAAAAAAGTTCATCAGTGGACGTAGGCGTCAGAAAGAAGTTTATCAGTGGACGTAGGCGTCAGAAAGAAGTTTGTCAGTGGATGTAGGCGTCAGAAAGAAGTTTATCAGTGGACGTAGGCGTCAGAAAGAAGTTTATCATTGGAAGTAGGCGTCAGAAAGCAGTCAGTAACTAAATTCCTTCAGTTCCCATGACGACGGCTCACACACGGAGAAAGGAAGTCACGTTTCTTCGACTGAGCTCATAACATACAAAATTAACCTGTTCCTTCCAAACTTCAATATTGTCTAGACACCAAAAATGTTTGGTCTAAATGAAAAAAAGGTACATATGTGGACAAGATGTAGACAAGCTGCAGACAATATGAAAACAAGTTGTGAAGAAGATATGGACAAATTGGGGAGAAGATATGGACTAAATGGGGAGAAGTTATGGACACATTGGGGAGAAGATATGGACTAATTGGGGAGAAGTTTATGGACACATTGGGCAGAAGATATGGACTAATTGGGGAGAAGTTATGGACTAAATGGGCAGAAGATATGAAAAAAAATTGTGGATAAAAGTTATAATATAATAATGTTTGAAAAGCAAAAAACGAGACAAATCCTAAAGTATTATATTTAAAATGGATGAACTCTGCATGCCCATCAAAACATCAACACCTCCCCAGTTTTAGAACAGCCATTTCGATGCTCTTTCGGATAAAACAACACCCACCCACCCCCTGCCGAGAGCAGACCTCCTGGTCTCACTCCTATATGTTTTCCTTGCATCCTAAAATAGAGAGTCATTTCCATGACAAAATATGGCCCTGCGTTCATGCAAGGGAAACACGTAGGATCCGGCTACGGCCCTGAGGGTCATTACCTACAACTAGACTCATACCCTGCACGACCTAAAAAAACCACCGCCACACACTCATACATTTAGTCTCCTCCTACCACCTATGCTCTATTCGGCGGCCCGACATCTTGCGGTGTTTATTTAAAATCATGGATCTCGGCCTTTGACTTTTAGGATCTTGATTCTAGACCGTCAAATTGATGCTAATCCTACCTGATGCGTTCAAATCAATCTTTTCACCGTGTCATTAGGACCTATTATCCACAAAATTACCATAATATTTCCATCTGCATATTTCCAGCTTAACTATACAATATTTCCACCTACAACTCACAAAATGTCTATCCTTACTAAATAATATTTCCAAATCACATATATATGTCCATCTACACTCTAAAATATTCCCATGTAATTAAACCATTTAAAATTTCCAACAAAACTATCTATTGATTTGCATTTACACTTCACAATATTGTCATATACACTATATAAAATGTCCATTTAAATAGTATAACATTTCCAAATAAAATAATAAATTTTAATATTTCCATCCAAGAAACTCCACCTCTGCGCCCTCTTAACTTGAGCACCACTCCAAGTCAAGCAGAACTATATTGCTCAAAGCTAAGTTTTCTCTCTCTCGTCTGTGTAGAGCTTCATGGTTTGAGAGCAGCTTGGGTTCAGACTTTAGGTTTTTTGTTTTACAAGGAGTGAAAAAATGGTAAGTTTATATCCCCGGGTTGGGGTAAGGGGGGCTCAAAGTCTGGATCTCCACCAGATGGCGACAATCTGCAAAGCTGCATCTGCGCACGCCTTCAGTGTAAGTGAGAACAGGTTTCACCGAAGGGCCCACCTTCAGTCACGAGTTGAACTTTTCTTAACGTTCATCAACGAAGTTTACAAGGGGTTAATAGGAATATGTTTTCTCTATGTCCTCTTGTAAGTCAGTTAAAATAATAGTATATCAGCCGCCTCAATGTGTGGGAATTGGAATAAAAGTGAAAGGTTCAGAGCGCCGAGGCAATATGAGTTTTTAAATCTTAAATGTTAATAAGCTGACCAGACAAGAGTTGCATTGTTATATTATTGCTTTTTAAAACTCATTTAAAATTTAGTTGTGTTTTTTGTGTGTTATTTTTTAATAGAAATTTATTATTTATTTATTTATAATAATTTATATCATTTGTGGTTGGGTTAATATCCAAAAAGAAAATAATGAGGCAGAGTTTCTAATTAAATTCATAACAAACAAGGGTTCTAAAAATATATAAAACATGAGCTAATTTAATGTACCGGGTATCATGGCTAGTGGCTTAACATGTATTGACAATAATCGTTTGAACCGTTCTGTCTGAATTCACTGCTACGTGAAGTCTCAGAGAGAGAGAGAGAGATGAAAAAATTGTTTAAAGAAACAGAAGTTTTCGTTCTTTCTTTTTAAAAATTGTCTACGAGGTTTCGCTCTGTCTTGTGTTGCTCCAACGTCTAAAATAAAGCTAAAACTTCATCCTCCAGGTAATAGTGAGTTAAGCGTTCTGTCATTGTGCACCGGTTGACATTTTAAGATGATTTACTTTCAGGGCGCCTGGAAAAGGGGGGGGGGAATTGCTTGGGGCAGGACATAAAGAAGTCATTAACAGAAGGCAACAAGAGAATTTAGCTTTGTTAGGTGATGTAATTTCTTTCGATAGTTTTAGCTTTAGAATACTTGATGCCAATACTCGATGCGAATATTCGATGTCAATACGTAGTACTTAGATGTAAGTGTAAGGTAGTATAATATGCTTGTCATTTTAGAAAGTAAGTCAATTCGACCAGGAACTCACATTCACAGCGGCCTTAAATATAAGACATGTGGCATAGAGCTATAATGTAAACATCGTCACTAGATAATGTTCAACATTTCAAACCAAAAATAAAAATAAACCCGTAAATAAAAGAAAACCGTAAAAAACCCAAGTTTTTGACTATAAATCCTTTATATAGGAGACATAACTAAAAGAATGTTCATTAGAATACGCAGCGCAAGACAATCCAAAAATACAAAATTTTCGTTATGCCTCGTAAAACAATTAAACATGTGTAATATAATGCGCACCGATCGGGAATCTATTTTTAAAAAGTATTGTCAATATAATACGCACCTTATTTCGCGACAGGAAAGGTTGTTCAATATGATACGCACCACGACACTCTAGCACAAAAATTAACATGTTACATAAATTTAAATAAATATAATCTAAAAATTCATTAATATAACTACAGTACATTCGATTTATCTGAAATTTTGATACATCATTTGTATCATTGGCCCGAGTCTGCCTGCAAAATTTCAGCTCCCTAGCTTACGAGGAAATGGGTTAAAAATTGATTCAAAGTTTTTTCGGCAAGCGAACAAGCAAGCAATCAAGTTTATATAAAGGATTTAAAAACAAAGTTTTTGACTACAAATCCTTTTTATACAAGACATAACTAAATGTATGTTCATTATATTAGGCATCGTACGACAATCCTAAAATCTAAAATTTTAGTTAGGTCTCAAATACAGTCAAAGAAACGTCTCATAACAAGTTTAATTCGTTCCAGAGTTGTACTCGTTTAGCGAAACACTCGTAATACGAAACAATTTATAAAATTTATTCAAATAAAATTATTCTGTGTTCCTAAGACACGAACTAAAACTTTTTGGCGAAAGGTCATTCTCTTTTTGTGCAGCCAAACAATGGAATTCTCTACCATTACACATCCGTAGTATTCCAACTACTAAAACCTCCAAGACTGCACTTAAGAGGCATCTTTTCAAAATGTATTTACAAAATTAATGAAACATTTCTTTTAATGATTAACGTAGCTTACGTGTAATGTACTGTCCTTTATGCTGTTATTATGGTATGAATGGCTATTTAATAATTATATGTATGTTATGATCTCCATGTAAAGCGCTGTGAGCCCGGTTCATTGCTGGAACACAGCGCTATAAAAATTATCAATTTATTATTATTATTATTAAAATTACTAATGAATTGTTGAAGAGGGAAACAACTATAATACAATTTAGATTTGAAATAAAAAAAACGTAAACAAAAATATGAATTTATGACGAATAATTTTTCTGTTTTAACTAGAAAACTGTCCAAAGATATTTGTTTTTGCCGACGCTTCAAAATTGGACGAAAATGTGTAGTAACCGTTTCGTAGACGTTCTTGACACTCCATTTGAAGTATCGTCAAAATAATACGCACAGCACCGCGCGACAGGAAAATATTAAAACGTTTGTTCAATATAACACTCACCGCTACAGTCTAGCACAAAAATGTACATGCTACATAGAGATACATAGAGATAATCTAAAAAATTCATTAATTTAATTACAATGCATTAGATCGATGTGAAATTTCGACAGATCATTTATATCGTCGCTACAAGTCTGCCTGCTAAATTTCAGCTTGCTAGCATTTGGCGAAGTGGGTTTAAAAGTCGATCCAAATCGAGAAATTAATCGTTTATTTCCGCAGTCCTTATATATATATATATATATATATATATATATATATATATATATATATATATATATATATATATATATATATATATATACACACATATCAATATACATAATTCCCGTTGTCTGTATGTATGGATTTAATTATAATGCTGTTAGGAGGCGCTGCGATCGATTTTGTATAATAAAACAAACCCGTAAAAACAAAGTTTTTGACTATAAATCCCTTATATAAAAGACATAACTAAAAGTATTGATTATGTTCAAACGCGACAAATATTTACAGACTGAATCTGTCTTAACTCCCCTTTGCATTTAACCCGGGGGCGAGAGGGGAAAGGTCTTGTCACCGATCGCTGGACCGAGCTCAGCGGGACACGCAAAATGTAAACAAAAGCACGCCGGTACACCTGGTTAAAACACGAGATGTGTTCACCTATGGCTGGGGTGAAGTCAAGTGACCCGTAAAATGTAAACGATAGCGACCTCTACATATAGTTTATATAGATAAACTAAAAACGCATTAATTTAATAACTGTACGTTCGATCGGTTTGAATTTTTGAAACGATGCATTGTTAGGGACACGGGTCCGTGTGCCAAATTTCAGATCGATGGCATGATGGGAAGTGGGTCAATTTTGACTTCTAATTTTCAGCAGTGCCTAAGGCAAAGAGAGAGACGGCGGTGAAGTTAATATAAGGGATTTAAAAATATAATATGACATCATTGTTTTAGCTTTTATTTTAATTTTTGAAAAGGGAACGATGTAAAAATTATTTTTGAGGATTTATAATTATTATGAAATACTTTTTGTACATTTCAGCAAGTTTAATATTTCGTATTGATAAAAAAAAGGATAAGTTTCTTATGTTAATTACGTATATTAATTCCCGTTGTCTGTATGGATGTAATTGCTGTTAGGTGGCGCTGCGATCAATTTTGTATAAAAAATATTATTTGACGTCATTGTTTTAGCTTATATTTTAATTTTTGAAAAGCGAACGATGTAAAAATAGGATTTGAGGATTTATAATTATTATGAAATACTTTGTGTACATTTCAGCAAGTTTAATATTTTGTATTTATCAAACACGGATAAGTCACTTATGTTAATTATTTATATTGATTCCCGTTGTCTGTATGGATGTATATGACGTCATTGTTTTAGCTTATATTTTAATTTTTGAAAAGGGAACGATGTAAAAATAGGATTTGAGGATTTATAATCAATATACATAATTCCCGTTGTCTGTATGGTTGTAATGTAGTGTAATGCTGTTAGGTGACGCTGCGATCGATTTTGTTTTCTTCTCTTGATGGGTTTTTTTAGGGCTTACCCATTACCCTGTTCAATAAATTCCTTTTCGCCTTTATTATAAAAGTTTGAGCTTATATTTTAATACAAGGCTTGCATCGGAAGGCGCGCAAAAAGATGTGCAAAATAATTATAAATTAAAGACGCGGTGTAAAAAAAAATAATTATATGACGTCATTGTTTTTAGCTTATATTTTAATTTTTGAAAAGGGAACGATGTAAAAATAGGATTTGAGGAGTTTATAATTATGAAATGCTTTGTGCACATTTCAGCAAGTTTAATATTTCGTATTTATTAAACAATTATGTATATTGATTCCCGTTGTCTGTATGGATGTAAGTGATGTTAGGTGGCGCTGCGATCATTTTTGACGCGTTATCTCTAGTATGTATGTATATATATCTTTATTATTATATATTATATTATTTATACATATAAGACGCATTTGTTGTCTGTCTGTCTGTTCCCTAATAACTCAAGATCCAGACAACCAAATAACGTGAAATTTGGTACACGTACACAAAATTATACCGGAAAGGTTATTAAACAGGTTTCGTTCCATATATATAAGATACTGGGGGCCGGGGGCCCAAAATGTAATTTTTCCTAATATGAGCTATATAAAATAAAAATTATTGAAATTAAGACGTAAAATAATGACGCAAAATAATAACATTTTGGTGTCGAGATTAACAAGAAGGCGATATCGCCTAAAATAATTTTTTTGTGTGTTGCTTTGTGTTGTTGCTTTGTTGTTGTTGCTGTTGTTGTAGTAGTTGTTGTTTTTACTTGTTTTTGTTGGAAGTCCTCTTTTAAAAACCTTTTTCTAAGTTAAAAAACCCTTTAAACTCAACAAAAAACACAAAAAACTATTTGTAAAGCTTTATCTAAATACTTTTTAAATCCTTTATATTAACTCGTGGTGTCTGCGGCGGACCTTGCTTGCTTGCTTGCTTGTCGCCAAAACTTTTGATCGATTTTTAACCCACTTGCTCGCAAGATAGCGAGCTGAAATTTTGCAGGTAGTTTCGTACCGATGATAAAAACAATGTATCAAAATTTCAGATCGATCGCATGTACCGTAATTAAATTATTGATTTTTTTAGATTATTTTATTTATTCCTATGTATCATGCTATTTTTTTAGATAGAGCGTCGCGGTGCGTATTATATTGAACAACCTTTCTGTCGCGCAATAAGGTGCGTATTTTACTGACAACACTTTTTATAAACCTATTCCTGATCGGTGCGCATTATATTAAACACGTTTTACGACACAACTGCAATTTTGTATTTTTGGATGGTCTTGCGCTGCGTGTTATAATGAACATTCTTTTAGTTACGTCTCATACGTAAAGGATTTATAGTCAAAAACTTGGTTTTTTACGGGTTGTTTTTATTAAATTTCTGATTAAGTGTTTACATTAGTAAAAGTAAGTTATTTGGGATTAACTATATATATAAATATATACTATATATATATATATATATATATATATATATATATATAAGGGTCCTACTGGGCCAGCCAGATTGGGATGGATTTATGAAGTAAAATCCTGCTGAAGCCGAAGCCGGATTTGAAAAAGGGGCCGGATTTGCCGAAGCCGAAATCCGGTACACCCCTAATATTAATGGTAAGTGGTTCCCTCATGAAAATATGGGCAAGCTTTTTGAGTTGAGTGGAGGTTTGAATGGGTAGGTCAAAAGGTAATAATTTTAAATTATGGTCAGGATAATAGCGACACCATTTGCTAATAAGTTAAAAGGGAGAAAGTGCCTGGAAAATCTCCATGATTAACATGTTAATTATAATAGTAACTTTTTTATTATGTATAGGTGGTACAGAATAAAGAAATAAACCCCCAGCTGTGTACAGCTATGATGATTGATTTTTTATATTTTGTTTTTATAGCTCATTTGTTTTTATGTCTTGATTTTTTAATCTACATATGATAATGAATGTTTGTGTAACGAATGTTTTACTGCTGAAGATTTCAATTAAATTATGTCATATATTATGGTGCTAGGGCATTGAAATGCTTTAAATCGGGTGTTATAGATGATAATTTATCATAATTGATGTTAATCAATATTTTATTTTGGATTTGCATATTCTGCAGAACTAGATTGTAATGGGGCGCCGTGGCGCCTACGGCGCCCCCTCTTTTAGGGCGCCTACGGCGCTCACTTTTTAAAAAAGCCTAATTAACGTGTCCTTGTTTGATAAATACGAAGTATTACTTTCTGAAATGTGCGCAAAGTATTTTATAATAGGGTTTTTTAGGGAGCCTACGGCACTCACTTTTTTTGGGGGTCAAAGCCCAAGTAATGTGTCAACCTTTAAAAGGAGAAGGCGTTGGAATTATATCGGTCATGTTATTCGAATGGACGAGAGAAGACTACCACGGCAGGCCTTCATATGGACACCAAAAGTCAAAAGAAAACAAGGAAGACCAAAAGAAACCCTACGTAGAACAATCAAAAGAGAAAGCTCAACCATGGGTCTAGGAAATAATCAAGACCTAATACAATTGGCGACGGATCGTCGTAAATGGAAATCAATGACTTCTGCCCTATGTGCCGTCTTCGGCCCGAGAGGAACTAACTAACTAACTAAGCCTTCATGAGTCCAGTTCCGCTTCATAGCGTCTATACTTTAACGATGGCTTCAAAATCTGCGTGAAGGACCCAGGATGTGGCGGGTGGTGAGCGTAAAAATATCCTCCACTGCCACATTGTGGTCATTATAATTATAAGGATACGATACTCGGCAAAAATAAAGCGGACGATTTGTGAGGGGGGGAGGGGGTATAGTGACTCAGAGGCGTAGCGACAGGAGGACACCAAGGTACAGGGGCGCCAAAAATGAGCCTGTATTAAATCCACAAACAACATGAGTTGTTAACTGATTTCGATTCCAATATTAGTGCTTGATGTGGTTTTAATCGGTAGTGATACTTCTACTAGTTTAGTGCACGGTGCGGACAGATTTTGGTGTTTTCTTGAGCGCGTCCACGTTGTTACGCAATGTTAGGTGTGTGACGGTTGGGAAGTATAGTGAAGCAGATGCACTACAGGAGTTGGATGACAAGGAAAACCATAAAGAGATATGCATAACGGAGAAAACAAAGATGTGTGTCTATCGAGCCTGCGTCATCAGTACTCTGCTATACGGGAGCGAGACATGGACCACTTATACATCCCATGAGCGCAAGCTTAATAGCTTCCACTTGAGGTGCCTGCGTCGCATTCTTGGCATTAAATGGCAGGACAAAGTGCCAAATAGTGAGGTCCTGAAGCGTGCCAATACCCATAGCATGTTCTCAATCCTTAGTGAAAGACCCCTAAGATGGCTAGGACATGTAAAAGGAATGAGCCCGGGTCGTATCCAATGACCTCTTATATGGAGAACTGGCATCGAGAAAGTGGAAGACAGGTAGCCCACGTCTCCGATTTAAATATGTCTGCCAGAGAGACATGAAAGCAGCCAGAATAAACACAAGTGACTGGGAATGTGAAGCAGAAGACCGATCTACGTGGCGCACAGTTCTCAAAGAGGGCGTCATAGTAGCCGAGGAGCAAAAGATGGAGGAGGCTACAGACGGAAGAGCTAGGAGAAAGGCCAAAACATTGGAAAGCACAGAACTCGTGTGCAAAAGCCGTGAGAAAGACTGCCACCCAAGGATAGGACTGCTCAGCCACACGAGGCAATGCAACCCAACCCGAACGGTGATGCACCATGTCTCGCGAGACTAAAGGATGTCGATGAAACGATATTATTGGAGTAAATTGTGTAATTGAGTTTATACAATGTCTTAAGTTGTAAGGGAAGCATTGCACTCTACAATACAAAATAATATACTTTCATCTTATTTTAATATTACTGTGGACGCTGCTCTGGTGGCGTGTACAGGATAGACGCTGTAACGATATGTTTTATAGCTAATTATTTTAGAAAGCGACCAAATTACTGCCCAGAAATACACGAGTCGCATAAATGCATATAAATAATAAAAACAGGGATATATAATAGGCCTGACAGGACTGTATACCACATACAGCGAACTTTTTTAAAACTTCAGCATGGGAGCCTATTTATTTTTTATCAACGGACAAATAGTACTACAGCAAATTAGTAGTGACGAATTGATATACAGCGAGTAAGGGGAGCATAATAGAAAAAAAATACATCTTAGCTGACGGTGATATCACAAGTAGTCCAGTAAAGATGCCTAAATCACACGAACGTTTATATCAAAATCTTCTACAACATATACATTTGATCTCCAATTTGAATGGTGTATGAACGCTGTTCATCTTTACCTTATTAAATATTCTAAGTCCTAAAAAAATGTAAAGCCTAAACCCCTAAGTTCCAGCTTCGCGACCGTCAAAAAAAATACCCATAAAAATCACGAGACTAATTCGTCACTTCCACTAATTAAGCCACGGATGAATTATGGGAAGGGGGAGACAAAATGGAAGCCTTCGGGCACCACCGATGACGGACATTTCAATTCCCTCGATGACGCTATCAAATAGCTAGCAAAGACCATTTCTTCATCTATAATGGAACACCTTGGAATGCTGCAGTGTTGGAATCGTCTGGTCAGACCTTGGCCGGGAAGGGGGTGGGATTTTTATGAGCAACACGACCCAAAACTTTCACCGACCCTTGAGTTAGCTCCCCTCATTTTCTTCATAGGGCAATCAATAAATAGTTGATGAACGTCGGGTAATGGGCCCGCGGTTTGGATAAAGGACAGCGGGTTTAGAATGACCGCATACAACACGACGTATAATCTTTCTCAAGTGTTAAACAAAAATGTCGTGCCTCTATAGTTGCAGTAATGGCTACCTGTTAAAAACAAAAACACCTCTCTGTCAGGGTCGAGTTTCTCGGTTTGGGAATGTCGATAAATTGAGAAACGCTGACTAGAGAAGTGGTGCTTTGTTGTTGTTGTTTTTTCTTTGTTAATAAGCTGACTAGACAAGAGTTACATTGTATTCTTTTTAAATCTTTTATATTAACTCGTGGCGTCTGCTTTATTGTTTGCTTGATTGTTTGCCGAAAAAACTTTGGATCGATTTTAACCCACTTCCCCGTATGCTAGTGAGCTGAAATTTTGAAGGCAGACTCGTGCCAATAATAAAAATGATATATTAAAAGTTGAAATCAATCGAATGTTCTGTAATTAATGTAATGAATTTTTAATTATCTTTATGTATCTCTATGTAGCATGTTAATTTTTGTACTTGAGCGTCGCGGTGCGTTTTTCATTGAACGACCTTTTTAATACTTTCATGTCGCGCGGAGCGGGTGTATTATATTGAAGACATTTTTTAAAAAATATATACCCGATCTGTAAATGTTATGCTAATCTGTCGTGCGGTGCGCATCATATTAAACATGTTTTTATAACCCCTTTTCCCGTGATCAAATTGAGCTGAAATCAAGCAGGCAGACTCTAGTAGTTTTTTTTTACTATAAATCCTTTATATGAGACATAACAAAAATTTTGGATTTTTGGATTGTCATGCGATGCGTATTATTATGAACATACTTTTAGTTATGTCTCGTAAATAAAGGATTTATAGTAAAAAATTTAGTTTTTTACGTTTTTTAAAAATTTGTTAATAAGCTGACTAGACAAGAGTTGTATTGTTGCGTTTTTATCAATAAGCTGACTTGTCAAGAGTTGTATTGTTACGTTTTTATCAATAAGCTGAATAGACAAGAGTTGTATTGTTACTTTTTTATCAATAAGCTGACTTGTCAAGAGTTGTATTGTTACGTTTTTAATAATAAGCTGACTTGTCAAGAGTTGCATTGCTTTCTTCTCATTGATAATTTCACAAGACAATCCTATTGTCAAACAATGTTTGTATGTATAGCACTGCACAACTGATGGAGCTGGTTGCCCAAGGGTTAGACAAAGCTTTGCGAGAGTCCAGCTACAGCTTTTAAGAATATATATATATATATATAATATGTGATTTTTTTTAAGGGGACGCGGTGGTCGAGTGGCAGCGCACTGGACTGTCGTACCGATGGTCACGGGTTCGAATCCGTGTGAAGGCAAGGGTTTGTTCCCGGGGCCTAGGGCGTCCCTGAGTCACCCCGCTCCGAATGGGTACCTAACACTACATGTAGTTAGGCGGCTGGGTAATGCGTGGAACCCACAAAGCCGTGGCCTGTGATTGCTGCATCACTTGCCAACAGATCATCTGTCATGGTCTGTGGACGCAACTATCTTCTGCATAGAAGGAGCGTCTGTATAGATAAGATAAGATAAGATTTAAAAATTCATCTTGATCTACTTTATTGACAATTCTTGATCTGCTCCAGTAACAAATCTAGGTCTATTATACAAATCTAGGTCTATTATACAAATCTAGGTCTATTATACAAATCTAGGTCTATTATACAAATCTAGGTCTATTATACAAATCTAGGTCTATTATACAAATCTAGGTCTATTATACAAATCTAGGTCTATTATACAAATCTAGGTCTATTATACAAATCTAGGTCTATTATACAAATCTAGGTCTATTATACAAATCTAGGTCTATTATAGTCATTAAAAAAATTTCGAGGTCCACTATGTTTACTATGTGAAAAAAAGAGAAGATTTTGGCGTTTATCATTCCAGCTTATTACACTCTGTGGTCCGATTTTAGAACATAGTATGGAGAAATGAATTAAAGGGACATCACCTAAATCAGGGGTTCCTAACCAGTGGTGCATGCTCCCCCAAGGGGTGCATGAGCAGGTTCCATTCAGAGAAAAAAAAAGAAAAAGATGAAGAAAAAAAAAGGAAGAAAAAAAAAGAAGAAGAAGGAAAAAAAAATAAAGAAAAATTGATAATCTGAAAATGTAAACCATAAGCAAGGCATGCCGCGTTAAAGGGCGCCCATATACAACCTTTTTGTAGGCAGATACTCGTTCACGTATCGTTCTGCGCATGTCGAAATGGACGGATTTTTTTTTCGCAAAATGAACGGTTCGCTCTACATGTTCCTCGGAATTTTGCGTTTTAAGTCACAGTTTTCTAAAAATAATATAAATTTGTCATCAAATACGTCAGATATATGTCTTCCGGTGACCGTCTAACTGTTTTGAGAGGATGTAGACGTTGGGATTTTTTCCCCTTCACTTTTATTGCTCGGTACGCTGCAAAGGTCTTAAAAACGTTAATTGTAAGCCAATATTCGTCATTGAATTTCAATTTGAAACCTAAAATCTTGAGTGGAGCATCTAATTCCGGTCATTAAAAACATCAACTTCATCAGTTAAAAATTTGCCTGTGACTGGTACGACTTTCCGATTGTCATCACCCCCTCAAAATCGTTAATAAATAATAAAAAAAGATAGAGAGAGACGGAACACAAAAGCCTCAGTGCTTCCTCTGTGGAAAAATCCTGTACAATGACAACATGAAGCCTGTTAGTTAGACTCCGAGAGCACTTGAGGAAAGTCCATCTATCCAATTCCAAGAACAGTGTTGAAGTCTTCAAGCAGAAGAGAGCTCGCTTCTTGACCTCAGGTACCTTGCAAAACCTTGGATTATCTTTGTCACAGAAACCTGCACTGGATGCATCATTCAAGGCTACATATCTTATTGCAAAGAACAAGAAGCCCCACACCATTGGAGAACTTTGGTGAAGCCTTGTGCTCTGGAGATGGTGGAACTGATGTGTGGTCACCAGCAGAGGAAGCAGGTTGAGAACGTTCCTTTGTCCAATGACACTATTCATTCCAGGATTAGTGACATGGCTGCAGACATTCTGTATGAAGTCTTGTGTGAGATGAGAAGCAGTCCTTTACCATTTAACATGCAGCTGGATGAATCCACTGATGTAGCACAATGTAGTGAGATTGTTATATTTCTGAGATATCTCAGTGGATTGCTGAAGGAGGAATTTCTCTTTTGTAAGCCACTCCTAGCTACTACCAAAGCTGCTGATGTGCTGCAGCTAGTCAGGGCATTCTTCACTGAAAACCAGTTAGACTTTCAATTTGCACAGGTGGTGCTCCCACCATGCTCGGTAATAAGTCAGGATTTTCAGCACTGGTAAAGAAAGAAGTTCCAGATATAGTCACTACACACTGTATCTTTCATCGTCAGGCCCTGGCATGCAAAACTCTACCTCCAATCTTGAAGTCAGTTCTTTCTACTGCAGTCCAAGTTGTAAATTGTATCCGCTCACATGCCTTGAACTACTGCCACTTCAAGTCATTCTGTCAGGAGGTGGTCTCTGAGCATGAAGCTCTATTCTACCACACTGAGGTGCGCTGGTTGTCCAGGGGACGGATACTTTCTCGGTTAGTAAAACTGAGAGTGGAGCTTGCCATTTTCTTGCGAGAAAAAGAGAGTGACCTTTCTAACAAGTTTGACTGTCCAAATTTTATTCATTACTTGGCATATCTGGCTGACATCTTCACCATCTTGAATAAGTTTAACACAAAGGACCTGCTGTGACTGTAATGGATGCTACTGTGAGATTGGCAGCCTTCCTAAACAAACTGCCACTATTCCAATGACGACTAGAAAAGTCCAACTTGACCAACTTTCCACTCTTGGATGAAGTTGTAATATCTGCTGCAGAAGGAAGCACTGAGGGATCACTGCCTGACAAAATCAAAGGGGAAATTTCAGAGCACCTTTCAACATTGCAAAAGTCCTTTGATGGGTATTTCTGTCAAGAAATTGCTAGGAAAGTGCTTTTGACAACATTGATGACAGTGACCTTGCTAAAGATGACCTGATTGATTTGAGAACCAGAGAAGTACGAGTGCCTTCAGTTGCAATACCGTGATTGAATTTTGGTGCGCCCAGCTAGATTCCTACCCACAACTAGCCAAGAGGGCAGTACTGACTCTACCTCCATTTGCCACAACCTATCTCTGTGAATCAGGATTCTCCACACCTGTGACGATTAAAACCAAGGTAAGGAATAAGTTGAATGCAGAGGATGACATGAGAGTTGCTTTGTCCAAAACAGTCCCCAGATTTGAATCGCTGATTGATCATAAGAAGCAGCAGATCTCTCACTAAATTGCCCGTTGCCTATGGTCAAAACTTTTGTGTTCCTAAAATAAACATAGTTTATTAAGCATTTTCTGAAAGTTTCACGAGGGGGTGCATGAACTTTTTTGGGCATCTGAAGGGGTGCATGGACCCCAAAAGGTTAGGAACCACTGCTAAATAAACTGTCGCAAGCCTTCGATAGCCTGAGAAACATATGGGAAACGCGGATCTAAACGTCCGTGTATTGTCTCTCCGATCTATCATCTCAAAGTGAGCGCTAAATTAAATGAATTTTCGATTTTATAAGTACATTTCCCCTTTCTGTCCAGGCCATTTCATTTTATGGCGAAAATCTATAAATAGATAATTGAATCTAGGGTATTCAGTTTGAGCTATTTCATTTGCATATTAATCAATTATTCGTTTAATTTTTTTTAAAGACCAATCTAAACAGATATTTGAATCAGCTTATGTCAACTATAACATACGCTTCTTCTATACAGAAGAGTAATGGCCAGTGGAAATGGCCTAGACAAACACATATTACAACTTTATAGAACTCACAAATTGTGAGGGGGGGAAAAAAGGTATTGTTACTTCTATGCTCTGGCTGATAAAACGTTTTTCTTTTTACAAAAATTCCTTATCTAAAAATAGCAACATTACGTTTTCCGGTCTTAAAAATTTTATGACAAGACCCTAAAGTGTCCCAAACTATGGGTCAGTTTTCCAGGACGTCCCCCCCCCTTTTACCCACAACTCTTGATATCCCCAATGACCCGCCCCCCCCCACACACACACTTTTAAAAAAAATAATAATGCATTTCAACCACGTCACCATTTAGTCAGCACTAACGCCTCTCGGCACTTTCCAATCGTTCAAGTCTCCGTTACAAGCGCGAGGGGCCTGCTATTTCGGATGGTATCCCAGCAGGCCATCAACTCTGCACCGGCTGCTGCTAATTGTCCAGAACGCCACGCATCATTACCGGCGCCCGACTTACACACATTGAGCCTCGACACCCCTTGCACCTCTCGTCCACAAGGTTGTAGAAAAAAAAGCGACGGGGAAAAAGGGAGGGGGGATGTTGGCTGTTGGGATTGCTAAAGGCATCACGCCGTGGTATGTTTTTGTTAGGCCGCTCTCCAACGTTCGATCTGGGAGTTTAAAAAAAAAGCAACACTCACTCACACACTTTGTTGGTCTTTAAGAACTCGAGTGTGTCTGACGTGTACTTATTTTTTTCCAAGTTGGTGTGTGCCTGATGAGTGCTGCGGGGACCGCCCCCCCCCCACCCTCTCCAATACCCCTGTTGCATGTTGTGAAAAGTGTTTAATCAGCACGGAAAACACACTCTAGCCTGGGCACTTCATTATAAGAGAATTTAAAAACAAAACAAACAAAAAATTGCAAACCGTTAAATGACGAAAGAAGAATAACTCTCGACCCTCAAGAACATTAACTCGGGGCAAGCCATTACAAGAACGATAAAATTTCGTGTAGCGCTTTTTAAGATATAATTTAATCACACTTAACGAGCATTCGATATCTCATGAAGTGGATCGCTTCCACTTCACGGGGCAGTATATCCGTGCAGATATTGTATACTTCATTGTAGAGTATTTTTGAACAGTTTTTACTTGAGACCCGAAGGAGAAAAGGGAAGAGCGCTGAGACGTTGTTTTTTCTTCTGGTGATATTAAACAAATAAATTAAAATAAAGACATCCCGATGGCAAACTTGAATGAACTGTAATATAAATCTTCGTCATCACCTTTAATAGGTCTCACAACATGATGTCTGTTTACATGAACAACATTCAACTCAAGTAAAGGGTTGGAGTCTAACAACAATTTAAAGCGTGAACTTGAAAATACAAATGTGTAACAAATTGTAAACAACGATGCAGGAAATAAGTTAAAAACTCCTCAAACATTTGTAACAGAATACGAGGGCATTTTAACACTAGTGCTGAACTCATATTTATATCAAATTTTGGAGAACAATTTAGCCAAGCAGCATTCCCCATTTATTTAGGACATTCGAGATTACTTGTAAAACGTGAAGCGCATTCTGTTAAACTTCTAGAAGGTTTAACCATATAAACACACATAATCCCTACATCAAAGAGACCGTAATTTAAACAAAAACAACTCATCGCAATAAAACATAATAAAAAACACATACATAGCACATACTAATAATAATTGTGATTAAAAACACTGACCAATACTGATAACTTGACCGGTCTTTTCCTTTAATCTGGATATTGTAGAAAGCTGAAGGGCAATCGTGTTGAGAATTTTGAATATTTTAACACCAGAATGAGCCTCTTGATGTTCGTTTTGATGCATGGTGATGCTAGTTCAGATGCCTATGGATGTTACGTGTTTGTGCCTACGGATGTTCGTTTTGATGCATGGTGATGCTAGTTCAGATGCCTATGGATGTTACGTGTTTGTGCCTACGGATGTTCGTTTTGATGCATGGTGATGCTAGTTCAGATGCCTATGGATGTTACGTGTTGTGCGCCTACGGATGTCGTTTTGATGCATGGTGATGCTAGTTCAGATGCCTATGGATGTTACGTGTTTGTGCCTACGGATGTTCGTTTTGATGCATGGTGATGCTAGTTCAGATGCCTATGGATGTTACGTGTTTGCGCCTACGGATGTCGTTTTGATGCATGGTGATGCTAGTTCAGATGCCTATGGATGTTACGTGTTTGCGCCTACGGATGTTCGTTTTGATGCATGGTGATGCTAGTTCAGATGCCTATGGATGTTACGTGTTTGATGCCTACGGATGTTCGTTTTGATGCATGGTGATGCTAGTTCAGATGCCTATGGATGTTACGTGTTCAGTGCCTACGGATGTCCACTTTGATGCATGGTGATGCTAGTTCAGATGCCTATGGATGTTACGTGTTTGCGCCTACGGATGTTCGTTTTGATGCATGGTGATGCTAGTTCAGATGCCTATGGATGTTACGTGTTTGTGCCTACGGATGTCCGTTTTGATGCATGGTGATGCTAGTTCAGATGCCTATGGATGTTACGTGTTTGTGCCTACGGATGTTCGTTTTGATGCATGGTGATGCTAGTTCAGATGCCTATGGATGTTACGTGTTTGTGCCTACGGATGTTCGTTTTGATGCATGGTGATGCTAGTTCAGATGCCTATGGATGTTACGTTTTGCGCTACGGATGTTCGTTTTGATGCATGGTGATGCTAGTTCAGATGCCTATGGATGTTACGTGTTTGTGCCTACGGATGTTCGTTTTGATGCATGGTGATGCTAGTTCAGATGCCTATGGATGTTACGTGTTTGCGCCTACGGATGTTCGTTTTGATGCATGGTGATGCTAGTTCAGATGCCTATGGATGTTACGTGTTTGTGCCTACGGATGTTCGTTTTGATGCATGGTGATGCTAGTTCAGATGCCTATGGATGTCCACTTTGATGCATGGTGATGCTAGTTCAGATGCCTATGGATGTTACGTGTTTGTGCCTACGGATGTCCGTTTTGATGCATGGTGATGCTAGTTCAGATGCCTATGGATGTTACGTGTTTGTGCCTACGGATGTTCGTTTTGATGCATGGTGATGCTAGTTCAGATGCCTATGGATGTTACGTGTTTGTGCCTACGGATGTTCGTTTTGATGCATGGTGATGCTAGTTCAGATGCCTATGGATGTTACGTGTTTGCGCCTACGGATGTCGTTTTGATGCATGGTGATGCTAGTTCAGATGCCTATGGATGTTACGTGTTTGTGCCTACGGATGTTCGTTTTGATGCATGGTGATGCTAGTTCAGATGCCTATGGATGTTACGTGTTTGCGCCTACGGATGTTCGTTTTGATGCATGGTGATGCTAGTTCAGATGCCTATGGATGTTACGTGTTTGTGCCTACGGATGTTCGTTTTGATGCATGGTGATGCTAGTTCAGATGCCTATGGATGTTACGTGTTTGTGCCTACGGATGTCGATTTTGATGCATGGTGATGCTAGTTCAGATGCCTATGGATGTTACGTGTTTGTGCCTACGGATGTTCGTTTTGATGCATGGTGATGCTAGTTCAGATGCCTATGGATGTTACGTGTTTGTGCCTACGGATGTTCGTTTTGATGCATGGTGATGCTAGTTCAGATGCCTATGGATGTTACGTGATGTTGTGCCTACGGATGTTCGTTTTGATGCATGGTGATGCTAGTTCAGATGCCTATGGATGTTACGTGTTTGTGCCTACGGATGTCCGTTTTGATGCATGGTGATGCTAGTTCAGATGCCTATGGATGTTAGTGTTTGTGCTACGGATGTTCGTTTTGATGCATGGTGATGCTAGTTCAGATGCCTATGGATGTTACGTGTTTGTGCCTACGGATGTTCGTTTGATGCATGGTGATGCTAGTTCAGATGCCTATGGATGTTACGTGTTTGTGCCTACGGATGTCCGTTTTGATGCATGGTGATGCTAGTTCAGATGCCTATGGATGTTACGTGTTTGTGCCTACGGATGTCCGTTTTGATGCATGGTGATGCTAGTTCAGATGCCTATGGATGTTACGTGTTTGTGCCTACGGATGTCCGTTTTGATGCATGGTGATGCTAGTTCAGATGCCTATGGATGTTACGTGTTTGTGCCTACGGATGTTCGTTTTGATGCATGGTGATGCTAGTTCAGATGCCTATGGATGTTACGTGTTTGTGCCTACGGATGTCCGTTTTGATGCATGGTGATGCTAGTTCAGATGCCTATGGATGTTACGTGTTTGTGCCTACGGATGTCCGTTTTGATGCATGGTGATGCTAGTTCAGATGCCTATGGATGTTACGTGTTTGTGCCTACGGATGTCCGTTTTGATGCCTGTGGTTTCCATTGTGATGTCACAGCTAATCAGGAACCCCACCCTCCCCCAATTTCTTTTTCTGACGTCTGCGGTGGGTCATGTCCGCAGGATGAGCTCGGAGCGCATTCCAAGAGCCCTGCTTTACGGTGAGCTGGCAACTGGTATGAGGCAAAGAGGTCGCCCCTGCTTGCGCTTTAAGGACGTCTGTAAGAAAGACTAGTCGCTTGCGCGGATAGACCATAAAACGTGGGAGACCATTGCCGAGGAGCGCACCTCCTGGCGGGCCAAAGTGCGTGAGGGCATTCATGTCGCGGAAGCATCCCTCACAGCTATGAGTGAAGAGATAAGGGCCAGGAGAAAGGGCAGGCGGGGCAGAGGAGCAGGAGCAAAAGCCATCGTTCCATGAGGACGGACTGATGCCATACAATACGTACAGAGTACCAGGCAGAAAAAAAAAGATTTCGTACTTATGAAAAACATTAAGCATCTCTACTACTGTAGCTGCCATATCCCTTTGCTGACTTTCCTCAGAGATAAACGTGCATCAAAACATTTTTTAAAAAATAGCAATGTATTTCTAAATTAATTTGTTATATTGATATTATTATTTGATAATTTATATAACGAAGTACCCCAGCAAGCATATGGGCTCACAGCACTTTACATAAAAATAATAACATATAATTGCCAACGCATTCAATGTAAGACATTCTTAACCTATACACAACTTATAATGACATTACGGTGGTTTATATATATAAGCTATGTTTATCATTTTGATAAATGCTTCATTATTGTTTAATTAATTATTTTTTGAAAGGTTTGAAGATATGCATTTTGGTGCATTCTTGAAGGCCTTAGTTGTTTGAATACTGCAAATGTGTAATGGTAGAGAATTTCAATTACATGTATCTTCTTTCATAGATAATCATATGTTCCCATCTGTTGATCTTACAGTATCATTTACCAAATCAGGTCTTATGCCTTATCACACGGTATTCCATAATTCATTACATTGCAAATCCCAACAAAGTCCTACACGCTTCTCAATATCACACAGTTTGTTAGTCACTTGTAAATGAAAATCTCACGATATTTACCTATTTTTAAAAGCTATTAAGTTGATCTACCAGTCAAATTTTGTCATTGTCAAGTCATCCCAAAATTCTTCAATTTAAGCATACGCCACACCGTATGCGCTTCAAGGATAACAAAATGAGCACTCCGCATTCCAACATCCCACGCTATCTCATCGCGCAAATCATATTCAATTTTTTGCATCCCTAATTACAATTCTCTGTTGACCAGCAGTCAACACCTTCTCACCACTCACCTGCAGTCAACACTTTCTCTCCACTCACCAGCAGTCAACACCTTATCTCAACTCACCAGCAGTCAACACCTTCTCTGCACTCACCAGCAGTCAACACCTTCTCTCCACTCACCAGCAGTCAAAACCTTCTCTCCACTCACCAGCAGTCAACACCTTATCTCCACTCACCTGCTAAAAAAACTCCTTCGCAACATTCGCCTGTAGTTGCTATGGCTACAATCACCAGGCCAACTAGTTATTTCCTGAATAACATCCATATGCTTCAACCCATCACGCTATATCTCATATTTCCTTTTAACTCTCCCAAAGAACTGGTCTATTAAAACCTCAGCCATTTGCATAAATCTTCTCCTTACCCGCCTCAACAAAGCAAATGACCCCAAAACTATACTCTCAAGACATGACGACATTTCTGGGTTTTGCCATACAGCATACGAGGGAAGCGATGCGTTCCTAGAATATCAATATTTACAAACTCCCATTTCATGTGTTGACTCAACTCAAGTTTCGCTTCGTTTCAAGCAATAATTACACTTTTTAACAATAGATGCCGTCTTCTGCCCGCCTCGAAGCAGCCACTTCGTGTTTTGTTTCGTTTCGTATTTTTGTTTTTTGTAAACATAATATATGTATTCTCTCTAAAGCAATGGTTACTAGACTTATAGTTATGATATGCCCGCTAGCATATATTCTTAGAACATTTTTTTAAAGAGAGACGAATCACAATAAAACAATGAGAGATTATTCCAAATTGTCTTACTGCCCTCCCCCCCCCACAAGACGATTGAACTTGAAGAATTTCAGAGAGTCCTTATTTTAATGGGTATTAAGTTACTTCTGATGATCATTTTAAACCTACCTTGTCTCGCCAAAAAAGGATACGTTACTGGGGTTTTCTCCCTGGTCAAATACTGGTCTCTGAAATTTGAGTTGGTATAAAATATAGTTGTTGTAAGTGAACAGTCGTTAGACACAGACATAACAGAATATAAAGTTAATTCATTTTCTCAAGATTCTTGCGAACTACGTTCTGATTGGAATCTTGCCGGTCTGTTGGGCAAGAGACGCGGCGTTCACATAAGACGGGTTCGAATCCGTGTGAAGGCAAGGGTTTGTTCCCGGGGCCTAGGGCGTCCCTGAGTCACCCCGCTCCGAATGGGTACCTAACTACGTAGTTAGGCGGCTGGGTAATGTGTGGAACCCACAAAGCCGTGGCCTGTGAGCGCTGCATCACTTGCCAAACAGATCATCTGTCATGGTCTGTGGACGCAACTATCTTCTGCATAGAAGGAGTGTCTGTATATGATAAGATAAGATAAGATAAGACAAGACAAGACCACGGCTATGAAGGAATGGTCCCAGCCGCCGTTGTTTCCCTTACTATTGTCAGGTACCCATTCGCAGCTGGGTAGACCGAGGGACACCCCCTAGCCCCGGGAACAGGTCCTTACCTTCACAGAGATTCGAACCCGCGACTCTCGATACGGCGGCCGAGCGCGCATGCCGCTCGACCACCGCGCCCCTTTTTATTATAGGAAATCAGGAGTAAAGTTTGAACAAAGAATTTTAAGTCAAGAAACTAAGTGAGACTTGGTTCTTTGTAAGACTTGGGGAATAATAGAAACAAGGAGACTTCCACGGTAAAGAGCTATGCGTTTAGTCACGTGTATGTACGACGTGGAAATTAGGCTCCGTTACTTTTGCCGGAAAATGTCTGCTTGTGGGGCTGGGGCTGGATGTCCACTTCACCTCTCTCAGACTCAAATACTGTAAGTTCTTAACTCTAATACTTTTTTTATATTCAGGAAACGGGGATGGTTGTTTTTATAAGTGGTTACAGCAGCACTCGGGAAACTTTTTGTTTGAGAAAGCCATAAACACCACATATTTTGAAAAGTAATTCTGTGAGAGCCATAAACACCACATATTTTGAAAAGTAATTATGTGAGAGCCATAAACACCAGATATTTTGAAAAGTAATTCTGTGAGAGCCATAAACACCAGATATTTTGAAAAGTAATTCTGTGAGAGCCATAAACACCAGATATTTTTGAAAAGTAATTCTGTGAGAGCCATAAACACCACATATTTTGAAAAGTAATTCTGTGAGAGCCATAAATAGCACATATTTTGAAAAGTAATTCTGTGAGAGCCATACATTATATTTAAAACTAATAATTGAAGTAAATGTGTGCATTTTGTGTAATTTCTACACTAAAAGTGAAATATTTATGTCTCTGAATTCTTTTTAATAACATTGTTATATGCAATTAATATGTAGATCAAAGGAGTCTAAATAAACTTTTTTTTAATAATCGAACTTTTGTCTGAGAGCCAGATGCAGCCATCAATAGAGCCACATCTGGCTCGCGAGCCATGGTTTCCCGACCCCTGGGTTACAGTAACAAAGGTTTGCATTTATTTAAAAATAAAATTAGAAAAAGTATGTTGAAAGTACATGTGTCTTTCAATTCAACAGATAACATAACCCTCCATAACATATGTGTCAGCACTGACTGGTTTTTGGCAGATGTTTTGTGTGGTTTTTGTTTCTGCTCGTGTTGTAATCTATGATTTCGTTTTGTCATTATATTTTCAAATCCCCCATCATTTGTATTAAAACATGCTCAGAGCACTATAACCTTTTCTATCCAAATTGACAGAGTCAACACGACTGAATACAACAAAGAACTGCGTCAGCGTTTGCTAATGGGATAAACCTATATTTAAATATGATTCTTATCTTATATTATCTTATCAATACAGACACTCCTTCTAAGCAAAAGATAATTGCGTCCACATACCATGAAAGATGATCTGTTGGCAAGTGATGCAGCGTTCACAGGCAACGGCTTTGTGGGTTCCACGCATTACCCAGCCGCCTAACTAGTGTTAGGTACCAATTCGGAGCTGGGTGACTCATGGACGCCCTAGGCTCCGGGAACAAATCCTTGCCTTGACATGGATTCGAACCCGTGACCATCGGTACGCCACGCGAGCGCGCTGCCACTCGACCACCGCGTCCAATTCAAAAGAGTTGTCACCCCTTCACAATTAATCTTTCAGTAACAAAAACTTACTCACCGATTCTCGCGCTTACAACCTCACTAAAGTCATAAAAAGTGGGAAACTTTCTTTTTCCTAATTAATTACCGATAAAAAAAATGAGATTCAATAAATACTTTAAAAATGGTCAGATTGCTTCCAAGACTAAATAATAAATAACTAAACAAAAACAATTCTCAGGTTTAGTACTACATGCATGAGATTAGCCCACTTTGTAGTTCATTGTAGACCCTCATGTTCCCCCGAAGACTTCTCCCTACACCCCGAAGGCCCTCATTACACAAAGGCCGGGGCTGCTACTGTTATCATTTATTTAATGACCAGACACGAAAACTGACCACCGCGGCTAATGCCTGGCACTCGCCGGCAAACGGAAGATGAGAAGACTGGCGCGACTTAAGCGGAAAGAAAGAGTTAAGTTGTCCTGTTCATAGTCTGGATCGAAAACCTCGTCCCAGAAGCTCGCGTGACAAACAGGAAATATATCTGTCTCTAAATACAATAGCAATATCGAAATATATGAAGTGGGGGAGGGGTATAGAATAAATACTACAATTATTGTAGAAATGGCGAGGGTTTTTTTTTCATTGCTTAATTTAAAAAAAAACAAATAGAAAAGGGAAAAAAGTAGTTCTATTTGATACCGGACCGGAAACACGCCCTCACCTCAATTCAGAGGGCCGCACGGCAGGACTTCCAGGAGTTGGGAGATTGGTGCGTGATTAAGGCTGACCAAAGAGCACGAGTACAGTGCCCTTGAATGTCCCACCTATTAATGCAATAGTTTCGGGCACTTCCGATGTTATTTTGTGATTTAAAGGTGCACGTTTTTTTTAAATTTTTTTTAAAATAAATATTTTCTTTAAAATAAATAAAAAAGAAATAATACATTAAAATAAAAAAGAAAGTGGGTGTTTGTGGGGGGGTGGGGGTAGCACAGTAACAGAAGGAGCAATAAAGAGTTGGAGAGAATGCAGAGACGGGAGAGGGAGAGCAAATAATGAAGAATGATGAAGAAATAGAGTGAAAGAGTGGGAGTAGGGGAAACAGAAAGAGACACAGAAACGTTGAGAGACGGGTGAACAGAAACGTTGAGAGACGGGTGAACAGAAACGTTGAGAGACGGGTGAACAGAAACGTTGAGAGACGGGTGAACAGAAACGTTGAGAGACGGGTGAACAGAAACGAAAGTGGCAGGAACTCTGGTTATGAAAACATTTTTTAAAATCTTAGATTCCTTTAGATTCTGAGGCTCATTTTTAGCTCTCGAATTCCAGCAAGGGCCTTAGCTTAGTCTCTTAAATACTCGGCAACTTGCTTTGTCAGCTTGGAAGTTGTATATAACAACATTTTTGGAGCTGAAGACTCCCACCACGACGTTTAACATAATAATATGCATATGTTACTGTTTCAAAGGCTGCTATACCGACATGTCGGGTCCCTGTTATCCGTTGACTTCTCGGCTGCGCCCGGTATATAACGGTTACGAATTTTTCTTGGAGTGGCTTTTGTGTGTGTTACTGTAGACCAGAAGACCCAAATTAAATATTGGTCCATGCTATCTTCTGGTCTATTAAAGTAAGAGTTGTAGCCCTTGTTGTTCTCATTTCGGCCAACAAGATTCTGGCGCCAGCGATGTAACTTTCATCTAAACTTAGTTTAAGATTGTTAAGATCAAATGGTACGGGCTGGTTCATTCATTGATATGTAGAGTGATAATAGGAACGACTAAATGTATTAATGGATATTCCCAACCATTTCCACTTGCATATTGCAGTCCCCGGGAATATCATCGTCTAAGTTATCCCCCTTGCCTCTTCTTCCTTCTTCTACTGCCTTTCTTTTGTTAGGAGGGGAATGAACTTACGGACTAAGGGGCCGTCCATAAAGTACGTCACGCTCCAGAGGGAGGGAGGGGGTGTAAGAAAGTGTGACAGTTTGTGACAGGGGGGAGGGGGGGTGTCCGGCCAAGTGTGACGTCACGCTGTTTTATATTAAATTTTGATTATTTTGTTAATAAAAAACATTTTTGTTCGAAAGTGTGACGTACTTAAAGGGGGGGGGGTCTAAGATGTGTGACAGTTTGTGACAAGGGGGAGGGGGGGGGTAAAAATGGTCAAAAATAGCGTGACGTACTTTATGGACGGCCCCTAAGTATTCGCTATTCCTTAATTTCATAATACAAGGTTTGGAGTTTTTTTTAATAAATTATTCTTTGCATTAGTTAATTCAGTTGCATTAAAAAATAATCTTCCCACAACAATCAGTGTCTGCTGGTGTGTAGGCATGCGTGTGAGGCAACACGCGTGGACTCGGGCACACAATTAGAGCTAATGGGTACGCCGTTGATGACGCTAGCCGTGAAACCTGTGTTTGTCTTGGAAGGCGCGGCCAGGCGAGGAAATGGAACTAAAATGGCTGCCACCCACGTGTATGACCCTTCGAAGTGGAGTACATTTCCCTTTAACTCCCCTCCGCACGTAATCCCCCCCCCAAACCAAGAAGAGCTCCGAGGTCTTCTTATCGATACCATGTGATGGGGAAAGGATAATCCCATGTTACATCGGCGGTAATGTCATCGTCGGAAAAAAGTGGGGGGGGGGAGGGGGGGGAGGTCATCCTCGGACTCTTTCGTTTTCAATGACATCAGTCTGGGCAGTTTGTGTCGAGGGGGAGAATCCCTGACTGTGAGGTACCGAGGCGGTCCAGAAATGATGACCAGCGTAAGATGAAGGGGGCGGGGATAAGAAGACCCTTTCACGCCTCGGTACCACACAGTCAGGGATTCAAACCTCGACAGTTTGATATTGTAATATTGTTACCCCCAAGACTTAAGGCTCTGAAACTCACGTCAACAAATAAACCAAAAAAAATTAAAAATAGTTCATTTCCGTTTTCAGATCACACTGAGCAGTGGGAGAAGGGGAAGCAGCGTTCACAAGTTTCAATTGCCATGACATACGAGTTGATTGTGTGGATACAAACCCGTACCCGCGACTCTCGTTAGCCTGAGAACGCGCATGTCACTAGGCCACCATGCTTACGCGCTTACTTATAAATACATGTTTTCTAATTTTTCTCATAATTTATTGGAATGTAAACCATTCATGCACAACTACTTTGATAGAGGGAAAACATGCTACTCATTATGAAACATGGTTATTTCCTGTTAACAGACAATTAGTCAGGAATTAAAAGTCCAGGATATTTTATTTTATTACTAGGGGTTGTAAGGAGGCTACGGCGCCCCCTTTTTTCAAAAGCCCAAGTAACTTATCCTTGTTTGATAAATCCGAAATATTAATCTTCCTGAAATGTACGCAAAGTATTTTATAATTGTTTGGATAATTGACGTCATATAATATTTTACAGCGAGAAACACCACACGCTCTGTTAATCTCTTTTTTAACTGCTATGGACTGTTGAACTATGTCCCTCGGCGTTACGGAATAAGATACTTGGGCTTATATTATATTAGTTGTAGGGCGCCTACCGCGCCCACATTTTTTGTCAAAAGCCCAAGTGACTTATCCTTGTTTAATAAATACGAAATATTAAACTTCCTGCGATGTGCACAAAGTATTTTATAATTATAAATCCTCAAATCCCCTTTAAAATTAAAATATAAGCTAAAACCATAACGTCATATAATATTTTTTTACGGCGAAATTCTTTAAATTTATAATTATTTTGCACACCACTTGACGCACACCTTGTTTAAAATATAAATAGCGTTACGGTTCCGCCAGTTTTAAAAGTATAGAGTTAAAAGTCCGGAGATACATAATTTTTGTCTAATCGGAACAATGCCCTCTCTATAAATATCAGAAATTGTAGCCCTTATACACAATCCAAACCAAGTCGCATTTAGACATCAGCAAATGCTAGCGAAGTCATCCGACGGACACAAGAAAATATTTTAAATAAGTTGAGGAAGTTGACATGCTGGCTAATTTTTAGTCCTCACCTTATTACAAGATTTAGTGCCAAATGTCTAGACATTTCTAAATATGTAATGTGCGGTTTATAGGATATTGGTCTTCTTTCTGTTCTCTCTCGTTTCACCTGATTCTGGATATCCACCGAAAAAAGGATGGCAAATTTTGCATGGGACAAAAAGCAAACAAGCCACAACACACCACTTCATTTATAATGGGATAACGTTTAAATAAAGAATGTAATACATGAACAAATTGTGTGATCAAAACAATAATTTAAAACCTTTCTTAATAGGCTAATACACAAGTAGACGTTTTGGCAAACCCCTTCATCCTGTATTTTTGAAAAATAAATTTGTGTATCTTGTGCTTCATTTAAAAAGTTGTTAGGGAAAATTTTAATGGACGACGGATTAAATACGTCATGGTTGCCCCCCCCCCACCCTACCCCTAAACACGAGACGTCATTATGACGAGCGCCTTTCTTATTCCCACGTGCAATCAGACGCGATTGTCCAGACACTTCAACTCGTCAACTCTCCGGGTAGGGCGGGCTTGACCACACCAGGAAGTGAGCTCCTCCAGAGAAGCCCCCTAAACTCCTAGCATCTTAGCGCATCCATTAACCACCGTCCACTGTAGAAAAAGAATGTACGGGAAAAAAAATTAAGAAAATAAAATTCTGAAAGCGAGGCTTTTACATGAAATTTTCTTAAAGACAACTGCAATTTTTGGGGCTGGAATGTTTCCTCACTACGGCTAATTGCGTTAGCTGGAAGCCCATTGAATGGGGAAATCCCTCTCTGCTCGTCTCCACACAATCTCGTGTCGCTTCAATGGAATGCCGGGAGGATTATCTCAATGTAATAACTGTTTTGACAAGATCGAATGAAAAGAAAAAGATGAACATTATATTTGTTGTATTTGCGAGGGTCTTCAGAGGAGATCATGAGAGCGCTGCGAGGCTGTGACGAGGGATTTATTCATATATTCGGTAAAAGGGGAGCACGGGCAATCAACGGAGTAATTATATGAGGAGATCACATTTAGATTATTTCGATAAGCTTCCTGGGAGAGAATAAATGACCACGGACAAAAAACCAGGCATATTCCAGCTGGATGCAGAGAAACGCGAAGGGCAAGGCAAACCACGACTAGCCGTAATTTTGAAGAGCTCCTCAACAAACAGGAAAACTTTAGCTGAACTGAAATGCTTATACTACGGATGGTATGCAAACCATAACATACATGTTTATAGCGTGTTGAAAAGGGGGGGGGGCTGGGTCAACATCTGTGCTATACATGGTTCCGCGTCTGACATATTGTTACCCGTCATATTGATATATAGATGCATACAGTCGGGTCTCGTAAAGACGCTATGGTCAGGGTCCAATTTTATCCAATCGCGACTTGAGTGAACCGCGATTTACACGGGATATGTGTAAATGGGCGATAATACCACTTATTAACACTAGTAAATAAGTAAAAGTAGGCTACTACTTAGGTGCTATAATACTAATTATTAGGTGCATTATATGAAAAAAAAATATTTCTTACAATGAAATAAAAACTACTTTGGAATGAGTTTAAATGTTAATTTAAAGGCTAGATACAAAATCTACGTAATTCCGTTGTAGCTGACGTCACAGTCAATTACGCATTAATATTTCGGAGCCATGGTACTACTGCGAGTTAAGAAAGCGGACTCGCGAGTTACTGAACAGAGCCTTAACGGGACCCGGCTGTAGCAAAGGATCATATTTTAAAAAAGCGATTTTCTCGATAATTTCATTTGATTGCATACATTTAACAATAAAAACTAAATTTTTCAAAATATGATAAAAAATCTCCTTTAAAAAAATTTTTTTAAAAAATAACGAAAGAACCCCGCAAAATTAAGTTTTAGCACAATTGGCCGAAGTATACTCAGGGAAAACTGCCGCAGTGTAAGAGAAAAAACAGTGAACGTGTCGAGGAGGGAGGGGGGAGAGAGGGGGAGTGGGGGAGAGAGTGGGGAGAGAGGGGAGCGGGGGGGAGAGAGGGGGAGATGAGGATAAAGGAGCTAAGGAATTTATGCAGGCAATTCAATACTTTGAATAAATGAAGTTTCAGTGGATTGTTAAAAATCCAAATATCTTCCTAAGTTAGCTTCTTAACCTTTTAGTGACTGTCAGAGGATTCCTAAATAGCGCATCTTGCTGCATTTTTTTAAGCTTCTAGCACACGAAAGCCTGTTGTTTATCAGATGAAGGAAGACAAAAGCGAGATTTGAAGCAGGACCGAAAGCAATAAGTTTTCAGTTAGGATAGTTAATCCGATAAGTAATGCGATAGGTAATGCGATAAGTAATCCGGAACTGTTCTCTTCATCCAAGCGTCAATTTGTAAGTTTAACAATCCCATTTGCTAGTATAGCTGTATTCTGAAGTCTGTTTAGAATTATTTAAGGACGTCATTATTTTCAGGACTTGATCTCCTCTTGGTGTTTCAAACGGCACATCTCAAGTTTTGAATTTTTATTTTTGATTTACTGTGGTTTTGCAGGAGATGGTTTCCTTCCGAAATTTGTTTTTTTTTCTTTCTACATTTTAAAAAAAAATTAATCCTCCTAATTCTTTAAAATTATTTCTTACGTCATGAAATATTTTCTTTATTGCCGTTAAAACAAAAAAGTAAAAGGGAAACAATGATAAACTAAAGGCATGCCCAGAGATCTAGGTTCTAGGTGGTTGATCTCTTCTCACACACGAGGGTCAATATAATATAGTTTAACCAATTATTTTTCTCCTTTCTGAACACTCTTCTACACTCTTCTACGTTGCAAACAATAATTGAAATTTTACATCTAATATCATTGATCCCTTGTAAGTAAGTTGTTATCGGTTAGTCACGGCGGACGGAGACCAATTAATATCATCCTCGGACAAACCACAACTGATGAGTTTGGACTATGTTGCCAGTTACGTAATCGGGTGGCTATTTGTATGTTCAGATTACTGATTAAGAATAGACCGAGACCGGACGACAATCTCAGAGGCCGTCCATCATCAGTTAAAGAAGAGTTGCCCGACTTTAGTTAATGGATTTATGGTTTGTCTACGGATTTTCTTTTTACTTTTTCCGGCTCTCAATCACGGTTTGAATATCTCATGTCTCCGAGTTTTATTTATTTATATTATGATCATTGTGTGTGTGAGTGTGTGGATTTTATTTTATTTTGGTTGTACACTATAAAAAAAGAAAGATTATAGCTTTTATACAGCTGAAAATTACCATTTCTTTACTAAAACGGACCAAACGGTTCTCTAATCCTCTTAATCATCTTAATCAATAAACTTATAAATACAGCTCCTTATTTTTTCTCCTGGGTGCTTTATGTTTCATACAATTGAAATAGTGTAATAATTTCAATGGCACACATAATGTATGAGTGTGTTTATATGAATATGTATATATGTATGTATTTATGTATGCATGTTTGTATGTATGCACGTATGTATATATGTGTATATACGTATGTGTGTGTATGTTTGTAAATGTATGTATTTGTGTGTATGTGTGTGCGTGTGTACGTTTATACGTATGTATATATATATACATATATATGTATATTTACATGCATATATATATATATATATATATATATATATATATATATATATATATATATGCAAGTATGTTTTTGCGTGTATATATGTATTTACCTATAATTTTAATCAAGAGAGAACTGGTAAACAATTAATCATTTGTCAGATTTTCTCTAATAACTTCTACATTTCTAATAATCACTTACAATAATATTAAAACGTTAATTAATATTCATTTAAAGAACTTGAATCTAATGTAAGATGTAAATAATTTAATCCATGGAAATACCTTCATTTAAAATAAAACACACAGCTAAGAGGGTGGAATACATTCAAAATATCGGTGGCGTTCGGCGTTAAACGCTAACGGTCTGTTAGCAACATCCAAAGAAAAATTATGTAAATCTTTGATTTCTCTAAACGACGAAATGAACCGAAACAACTGGTTCCGGAAACCAATATCGTAACACAGTTTTAAAAAAAATATAAAACAACTACTTTGCCCGGTGTTAACATGCATGGTCGCACCGGTATTAACGTGGGTCACATCCAATGTTATAATGCAAAAGAATACGAGTTTTGGATTGTCGAAAAAAGTATGTCTTATTTTTTCATTATTTATTTAATGCTATTATAAATGTTCCACACACTTTCAAGGCCGTACCCAGACTTTTTCAAGGGGGGTTCGCAAATTTGTCGATAAGGCATTTCATGTTAAAATAAGGCAAACCTCTCATAACGAGCACCTCTCATAACGAGATTTTCGCCAAATGAGCAACATTCTTATGGAAACAGTTACTCCCTGAAAACGAGCGAAGATTCGCATAACGAGTGACGCAGAGAGGGAAATTCCCTTTTTCCTGAAAATTCATTAGTGTGCCGGTGTCACGAAATAAAGTCTCCCCCAAAATAAAGTCTCCCCCCGGAGAGTTTATTTTAAAACAAAGTCGCCCCCGGAGACTTTGTTTTAAAATGAAGTCTCCGGGTTAAAATAAACCCTCCCCTTAATTATTGGAAATTATAAATAATTGTTTTATTAAACTTTATGACTTAAAACATAATTTGTATTTGTTCTATATTCATTTCTGTATGATTATTGGCAAATTGAGCAATCTTAAGCTTTGTCAGGGGCGTAGCAATTTGCGGGCTAAGGGGGTGTATGCCCGTATAGACACATATTTAGAGTTGGTTAATTGCCCAGAGTTATTTAAAAGAATATCAGACAAATGAACTGAAATACAAAGATGATCAAGTAATACGAGAACGTGACACCGATATTTCGGAACAAGAATTCACTCTTTACGTTTGTGGGTAGATCACGTGTTAAGGACCTAAACGAAATTACCGATTTCTATGTGTGCATTAAAATAATTAAAAACATTATTACTGTCTATTATCGGTAGCGTTTACTAAAGTTACTGGAGAAAATTTAACAAATCAAATGTAGCCAAGGTTTTTAAATTTAGAAAATAAAGTAAAAAAACAGGTTACACGATTAAACAATCAGTGTCTTAGCTAGGGTTGGTGATACCCATTGCGTTAAATTCACAATATAACCCAGATCAAAGTGTTGTGGAGATCTGGGTTGAGATGAGGCGCTTAGTTAGCTTGAGATTCCCGTTTAGGTGTGCCGCTGAATTAGTTAGGCATAAGGTCAATGACCTTACGGAATGTTAGAATCCTGGAGACCTAAGGGGTAACACAGAGGTGGGCTTGTTTATTGATGAAATGCGACAGGAAAACATGAAGCGTCATTTGTTGAGCGGGTAAAGACTAGCTATATGTCTTAGTAGATAGATTGCTTCAAGGTGGGCACGTATTGGCCATTTAAGTTGTCTATCGAGTCATAGTTAGCTGAGGTATGAAGAAGTCTGCTTAGGAAACCTTCACGTTCTAAGCAACGGTGGTCAAACCGCGGTTCGCGAGCCGCATGCGGCTCTTCTGTGTTCACATTGCGGCTCGCGTGCAATTTATGAAAGATATATTAAAAGGATTACTGAAAGATTTCCAAGTCAGGTTTTATGACTCATAATTCTTCAATGCAACTATCAACAATTTTTATATATTTTAAAACGGCTCTCAATTACTAAGGGTCTGGTCACCTGTAGTTTAATAAGTTATTATAATGTAATAATCATGCAAAGGGAGGCATTAGGGAGTAATTTATATGAGTGTGTATGTGTGTATGTATGAATTTATGTATGTACGTATACATTTATGAATGTATGTATGTATGTATGTATGTATGTATGTATGTATGTATGTATGTATGTATGTATGTATGTATGTATGTATGTATGTATGTATGTATGTATGTATGTATGTATGTATGTATGTATGTATGTATGTATGTATGTATGTATGTATGTATGTATGTATGTATGTATGTATGTATGTATGTATGTATGTATGTATGTATGTATGTATGTATGTATGTATGTATGTATGTATGTATGTATGTATGTATGTATGTATGTATGTATGTATGTATGTATGTATGTATGTATGTATGTATGTATGTATGTATGTATGTATGTATGTATGTATGTATGTATGTATGTATGTATGTATGTATGTATGTATGTATATGTATGTATGTATGTATGTATGTATGTATGTATGTATGTATGTATGTATGTATGTATGTAAGTATGTATGTATGTATGTATGTATGTATGTAGGTATGTATGTAAGTATGTATGTATGTATGTATGTAGGTATGTATGTACCTATGTATGTAGGTATGTATGAGGTATGTATGTAGGTATGTATGTATGTATGCATGTATGCATGTATGCATGTATGTATGCATGTATGCATGTATGTATGCATGTATGCATGTATGCATGTATGTATGTTATATATGTATGCTTGTATGTTTAATATTTTGTTTAATAATATTTTTTTTTAATATTTGAAAGATAAATTTTGCAATACATGTACTAGTTTTGTAATGAAAGTATTGATCATTTTTTAAAAAAAGAATCGTTTCTCACTATGCGATTTGCAATTGTAGCTTAATTGTTATCCTCGAAGTATTTTATACCTACTAAAATGAGAATAATAACCTGTAGTTGTGATTCTCTTGTGTTAATACTCTTTTTTTATATCCTAAAGCTTTCTAATATTTTAGAATATCTAGCAATAAAAATAGTAAAATCAAAGTACCATTTAAAGACTTTGTAAAATGTGTTAACGGATAGATACAATTTTCTTAATTATTTGTTCTCTTATGGACACAACTCTAGATTGGGCTGTCCAGTCCATAATGTCATAATTAGTTTAGACACTCTAGAAAGGGGCGGTATAAATTATAGGCAGAAAATTTAATGTTAGTCATGATTATTGGAGCCAACGTCTAAATTTTTTGTAACATGTGTAAAATGCTTTGAAGTTTTAATATATTCGTTGTATTTAAAACTGTTATGGCAGTGAAACATTCAAATTCATAAAGAAAAATAATACACGTGTACAGTAAAAGATAATTTCACAATCGTGATATGAGATAATCTATTCGTGCATGGTGATGTTATGAAAATAAGGTTCAATAATTGCTCTGTATTTCTGAATGTTTACAAAATAATTTAATTTTAAAAATCTATGTCTGTGTGTGTACGCAAACTTTTGACTAAATAACAGTAACTGAAACTGAAATCACGTTTATTCCGTACAAAGCATTTGTAATATCTAACGCACACACACACACACACACACACACACACACACACACACACACACACACACACACACACACACACACACACACACATATATATATATATGTATATATATATATATATATATATATATATATATATATATATATATATGTATGTATATAAGCTCAATATGTCCCCCCTCACGACTAAACTCATAGTCCTCCTCCGAGTCTTCCAGTGCCAAATAACGGGAACAAACTTAATTTTAGATTTTGTTTTACCCCTTGTGGTAGTGTCAGCTAGTGCAGTCAGCACCACCAGTACCCCCCCCCTCCATTGACGCCTCACCTCTGCGTCTCAAAATAACAATGCATAGCCCACAGAGTTTTTTAAAAAAAGACTTTATAATCAGGTCATAAGTTAAACAGGTCAGTGTCGTAGCCCGATTTTTGTTCCCTCCGTGCGGTTACTTAATTGGGTCACTCCCACCCTTTCCCCCCGACTCTAGATATTAAGAAACCTTCTCATCGTCTGAACACCCGACGTTGTACAAACTTACTATTTATAGTAACAACACAAACCCATGCCTATAAAGACATAATCCTTGCTTTATGAAACAAAACAACTGCCTTTTTACACCCCAAAACTGCCTGTACGTCAATTTGTACAGCGGGAAAAAATCAAGTAATTAAGTAATTTTTCAAATTATATCACGCCCATGAGAAGTGTCAAATGGAATCGTCCGCTCCCCCCTCTTATCTCTCTATATCTACGCCACTACCATAAATAGTATTACAGTTAACATGTGTGAATATTATGTCACGCCCCTGAGAGGTGTCAAACGGTATGGTCCACCCCCCTCTTATCTCTCTATTTCTACGCCACTACAATAAATAGTATTACAGTAAACACGTGTGAATATTATGTCACGCCCCTGAGAGGTGTCAAACGGTATGGTCCGCACCCCCCTCTTATCTCTCTATTTCTACGCCACTACAATAACTAGTATTACAGTAAACATGTATGAATATTATGTCACGCCCCTGAGTGGTGTCAAACGGTATGGACCGCACCCCCCTCTTATCTCTCTATATCTACGCCACTACCATAAATAGTATTACATTAAACATGTTTGAATATTACAGCAATACACAAGTAAGCATTCTTTATTCTTTTGATTTTTAATTATCTCTTTGTTTTATATCGAAAGTATGATGGGGCGAGAATTTATTTTGGGGGAGACAATATTTTACAGGGTAGGGGCGACATTATTTTAATCGGGAGGAAAACATTTTCTCCCCCCGGAGGATTTGTTTTAAAACAGAGTCTCCGGGGGGAGACTCTGTATGGGGGAGGATTTATTTTGCAACACCGGCACTTCCGCCCTGATGTATTATTCTGTGTTAAGCCCTCGGTCTGTTAGCGTATTGTTTCCGTGTGTGATCAACCGATTTTACAAATTTTGTATTAAGACAGTATTTGTAATTTTTGTATGTTCAAAGTTTAATAAACCGATAAATTATCTTCGAAAAAAAACCACAAGAAGACGATCACAGTAGAGGGAAAAAAATAACTGTTTAAATAAAACGAAAAAAACATCGAAAAGCGAGAACAAGTTTGCGAATCTAGCACGCAATTACAGTTGCCAAAATCAAAGATCTGCACTTTTCTCAAGAACAATTAAGGAGATGGATGCTTCAAATGTAGTGTCAAGAATATCTACGAAACGGTTACAAAACATTTTCGTCAAATTTTGAAGCGTCTGCAAAAATAAATATCTTTAACAGTTTTCTAGTTAAAAATCAATAATTATTTGTCATAAATTCATTATTTGTTTACGTTTGTTGTTTCAAATCTAAATTGTATTCTAGTTGTTTCACTCTTTAACAATTCATAAGTAATTTTATGTGAATAAATGTTAATACATTTTTTTGAAAAATAAGTATTTTTTTCAGCATAGAACGGATTATCGTATTTTACATTGATTTGTATGGGAAAAATTGTTTCGTATAATGAGTGTTTCGCTTAACAAGTAAGGCTCTGGAACGAATTAATCTCGTTATGAGATGTTTGACTGTATCTACAATATATGGTGCTGTGACTTCAAATTTGGATGATAATGTTTAATCAATAATTCTGTAACTATGAATTATTGAGGGCGTTGATTAAACTTCTCGTCTTTTTTGCCTCATTTTACAAAAAAATAAAATAAATAATAATAATTTAAAAAATAAATAAATTAAAAAAATTCAGTGCATACAGTGACAAAAAAAGTAGGTTTCCATGCAATAAATAATTAATACTGTAAATAAAAGCTTCCAAAATAGTATTTTATTTAAAAATGCAAGTACTCGATCATTCATTTCTTTTCTTATTAATAATGAAATCTGCAGGCGCAAGCGTTAAAGAATTTGAATTACATACATTATGGTACAGAACTGACAAGGCGGAAGACCACAATGCTATGACATTTATTTTAGAACATCTTCGATGTAAACCCTTCTTCGATTTTGTTAACAAATATATGTATTAATACACTGTTTTCGTTGATATTGAAAGCGTAGTGATGCACCAAAGCAAGCTCGATAAGTCTTTCCTTTACCATTGAACATCTCATGTAATTGTGCAAACGTCGAATTGCACTGAACCTTTGCTCACACGCGAAGGAAGTCACAGAAATCACACACGCGATTTTCAGTAAGCAATAAATATTTGGATATATCGATTCAATGCAATCTCTTATAGCGTACGTGCAATTGTTTTGGTAGCTTTGATTCTTCCCATTGTCTGAACCTCAATTTCTACCCGGTAAACTCTTCTGGCATTTCTGGTGAAGGCAGATCTTGCTCATATAAATCGACATCGCCTTTCAGATCTTCATACATACAATTTCTAAAATCACTTGACACAAGAGCTAACAGTTGTGAGGATGTCCTGGTTAAGCCAGAGAACCGCATATCTAGTTCAGCAATGATATGCACAAGAAATAGATTAAATAAGTTCTGCAGATAATGTTGCATTGGCGTTTCTACACACACATTGCTTCAGTAGATTTGCTGCTTAGCAATTATTGGAATTGAAGCCTCATCTCCTACAGACTGCGCCATGATAATGATATGATCATAAGTGTTTTGAAAATAATAATCTACATTTATTCTAATCTCTCTAAACTCTTGTTTGACGTTTTCGATAAGTGGCATAGCCTGAATTATGTCAATCACTTTTTTCTGAAGTTTGACTGTTATTAATTCCAGACTAGATAAAAGTTGGTACGTTACGACAAAGGTCACAATAAATGTGAAGTAACACAAGGAATGAAGAAGTGACGTTGCTCGAGACTTACTGTCCGTGTCCCAATCACCATTTGTAGTCAAAATTGGATCAAATCCTTGGTCGTTGTGTTTTCATCGTGGCAGTGAAATTATCTCAAGAGAGTGAAAAATGTAAACATACGATTGATAGAAGTGTTTGTATGCTTTGTGGCGCTCAGCCCATCTTGCTTTGCACAAATCTGTAAGTGCCTTCCGTTTAGCGCTGTCAAAGACTTGTTTGTATGACGTTTTTCAACAAGGCTTCGCCGCTTTGGGCTGTTGTTAAAAAACATGCATGTTTCTTTTAATTTTTCAATCATGTTACGCACATCGGAAAGTCTTCACGAATGCGTGATCACTAGGTTTAAAGCGTGATTGCTGCAGAGTGTGTATACCACCAAAGGGGCCTCTCGCAGAATACGCGCTTGAACTCCCGAGACAGCGCCCGACTTAGATGCAGCTCCATCATAACACTGGCCCCTCATATTCTGTAGTTGGATCCCCAAATCTCTCAATACTGTCAAGATCTATTTTTTACCACAAAAAAAAAGGGCACACATTCTCAAAAGGGGGTTCGTTCGAACTTACGAATCCCCCCCTTGCGTACGACCATGACTTTAAGACGTAGGATGCATATTATTTTATTGAAATTTCAACCGCTCTTCAAATTATAGTTTGAGCTGCAAACCCAAAAACATTAGTATATTCCAACGGTGGCCAAACCGAGGCTCACGAGCCGCATGCGGCTCTTCTGTGTTCGCATTGCGGCTCGCATACAATTTTTAATAAATATAAGTAAAAAAAGAGAAAAGATTTTTAAAAAAACACGTTTTTATAAGCGGACTAAAAAGGAGAAAATAAAATTTAAAACTTTAAAATTTAAAATAAGTACTAAGATGTAATATGACTGAAAACGTGGGGCGGGCGCTTCTCGGGCTTACTTAACTAATTAAATTCACTCATTTTCTTACACGTCATTTGTAAACCCTCATCATTTTAGCCAATCGCCTAAAAAGCACCGGCCCACGTTTTTAGTCATATTACATCATAGTACTTATTTTAAATTTAAAATTTTAAAATTTTATTTTCTTCTTTTTAGTCCGCTTATAAAAACGTGGTTTTTAAAAATCTTTTTTTTTAAACTTCTATTTCTTTTATTCTTTTTAGTCTCAGTGTTTGCTATGGTTATTTTTGAAGTATTGATTATGTTCAAATATAATACGCATTGCCCGACAAACATTTACAGACTAGAAATGACTGATCTCACCATGATGTTAAACATGGTTTTTGTGGTCGGGGTTGGTGTGAACTCGGCACGTGAATGTAATGTAAACAAGAACAGACGGATAGGATAAGATATAGACTTATATATAGATAAACTAAATAGTTCAATAATTTAATAACGGTACATTCGATCGATCTGAAATTTTGATACAATTCACTGTCATCCAAGATCTATCTGTGGTAAAATTTTGAGATTTCTAGAACCATCAGAAGTGGCTTAATTTTACGTTGGCAGATTTGAAAAAATTTGGACAGACAGGAACGAAATCAAGTTAATAAAAACGTATTTAAAGATGTGTTACAGGGATTACTGGAATATTTTCAATCCATACTTAATAACCCATAGTGCTTCAATGCGGTTCTCAACAATTAGTTTAAATTTTAAAATTAGCTTTCAGTGACTACAGGTCTGGCCACCCCTGATATATTCAATCTCAGGCCAATGCTAACTGTTTTAATACATTGGAGGTGCTATTTGATAAACACTCGCTATCCCATGGCCAGATATGACTATTTTATTCTAACCCAAACACCATCAAAATATTATACTCAATCTCAGGCCCACTATGTTGTATTATATTACACGCCAAATTATTACGATTTCTTTCCAGCCCAAACACAACAGAAAGTTATATCTAATCCGGGGCGCAGTATGACTATTATATTATACTAGTGTATTACCCGTCAAAAATGGCGGAAGTTTTCAGCTGAAATATATTTAGTTTGAAAAAAATGCACTTTTTTTAGGGTGCCTACGGCGCCGACCTTTTTCAAAAGCCCAACTAAATTGTCCTTGTTTGATAAATACGAAATATTAAACTTTCTGAAATGCACACAAAGTATTTTATAATAGGGGTTGTAGGGTGCCTACGGTGCCCCTTTGTTTTTTTATTTTATAATTAACCATGATCAAATCCTCTTTTTACATTGTTCCCTTTTCCAAGATTAAAATATGAGCTAAAACAATGACGTCATATAATTTTTTTTTACAGCGCATCTTTAATTTGCAAACCTTTTGTTGCATTGGTGCAGTAATTTGGTGCGCTGCTTTCTAAAATTAGTATAGCGTTACATCCACACATATATACATACACACATACGACGGGAAATATGTATATTGATACTTTGTGTACATTTCAGCAAGTTTTTAATATGTCGTATTTATCAAAAACGGATAAGTTACTTATGTTATTATGTATATTGATTCCCGTTGTCTGTATGGATGTAAGTTAGGTGGAGCTGCGATCGATTGTGTATAAAAAATATTATATGACGCCATTGTTTTATGCTTATATTTTAAATTTTGAAAAGAGAACGATGAACAAATAGGATTTGAGCTGACCCACAGCGTAGCATACGCCGCTAATGATTTAGTGACGGGTTGTCTGTATGTATGTATGGAATAATGCACACTAAGTATTTTATAATAATTATAAATCCTCAAATCCTAATTGTACATCGTTCCTTTTCAAAAATTAAAATATAATCATAAAACAATGACGTCATATAATAGTTTTATACAATCCATACAGACAACGGGAATCAATATACATAATTAACATAAGTAACTTATCCTTGTTTGATAAATACTAAATATTAAACTTGCTCTGAAATGTACACAAAGTATTTTATAATAATTGTAAATCCTCAAATTCTATTTGTACATCGTTCCTTTTCAAAAATTAAAATATAAGCATAAAACAATGACGTCATATAATATTTTTATACAATCCATACAGACAACGGGAATCAATACACATAATTAAAATAAGTAACTTATCCATGATTGATAAATACGAAATATTAAAGTTGCTGAAATGTACACAAAGTATTTCATAATAATTATAAATCATCAAATCCTATTTTTACATCGTTCCCTTTTCAAAAATTAAAATATCAGCATAAAACAATGACGTCATTTAATATTTTTATACAAAATCGACCACAGCGCCACCTAACATAACCTAAAAATATTATATTACGTCATGTCCGTTACATCCACACATACATACATAAAGACGACGGGAATTATGTATATTGATTCCACGCCCAATTATGACGATTTCTTTCCAGCACGAACACAACAAAACGTTATATCTAATCCGTGGCACAATATGACTGTTATATTCAAGCCCAAACACAATCAGCCACTTTTAAACTCATCCAAGATCAGAAAATTCTTATCCCCACCCAATGTAACCATCCCTCACAAACATTGCTGACATAATTACTAGACCGTTTGAACATCACGTCATCCTATTATAACGCCAACTACGTAACGATTGTTCCGTTGAACGAAAATTCACATTTACTGTTAGACAGCGGCGTTTGTTTGACTTGGTCACAGGACACAGACTCTATGGTCACGTGTCGACGTTGGAGCGGATATGATGTTTGCCCAGCAGGTTTGACCACGGGTAACTTTAATAATAAGTATCCTTTCTCTCTCTCTCTCTCTTTCTCTCTCTCTCTCTCTCTCTCTCTCTCTCTCTGCGTCTCTCTCTCTCTCTCTCTCTCTCTCTCTCTCTCTCTCTCTCTCTCTCTCTCTCTCTCTCTGGCTTTCATGTTCTTACTTTCTATTCTCCAGGGTAACACACTTTTTTGTGGGTAATCAGATTTGGTGTCACGTGAGGGCAAAGATCATTTAATTTAGAAGGGTCGAGCTGTTTGATTTCTCGCCTTCATTTAAATGAGTTCTACGTCAGCAGCGCGAATTTAGGACAGTTTGGTTTGAGAGTAGAAATAGACAGTAAAGATTTAAACTTGAATTCCAGCACACTTTTGTGTTAGGGAGCCGGGGCGAAAGTTGACTTTGATTCCTCCAATATTGACTGAGGTCTATATACTTGGAACGTCTACATACTTGGACTGTACAGTAGTGAGGTCTACATACTTGGACTGTACAGTAGTGAGGTCTACATACTTGGACTGTACAGTAGTGAGGTCTACATACTTGGACTGTACAGTAGTGAGGTCTACATACTTGGACTGTACAGTAGAGAGGTCTACATACTTGGACTGTACAGTAGTGAGGTCTACAAATTTGGACTGTACTGTACTGAGGTCTACATACTTGGACTGTACTGTACTGAGGTCTACATACTTGGAATGTACAGTAGTGAGGTCTACATATACTTGGACTGTACTGTACTGAGGTCTACATACTTGGACTGTACAGTAGTAACTCTAATACTTGGTAATTTATTACTCTAATCTGGTAATTCTATATACCTAGTTTGTACAGTATGTGATTTCACATAATTGGGCTACACATGATTGAATATTACATATGTGTTGAACATTAATGAATTCCCAATTTTGGGATGTTCGTAATGCAATATCAGACAATCGGAAGGTGCCTAACCTGAACTTAAGGCTTTAAATTTAAAACAAAAAACAAAACGACAACACAAATAGTATTAATGTTTTTGCATATGAAGCATTCTTTAGGTTAAAAAAGATAATTTGATAATGAATGCAATTGTATTTCTGATATCTGGGTACTTCAATGCCAATGGGAAAGGTCTGGTCACCGATCGCTGGACTGAACTCAACGTGACACGTAAAATGTAAACAAAAGAATGCCACTACATATAGTTATAAAGAGATAAACTAAAATTGCATTAAATTAATAACGGTACTATCGATCGATCTGAAATTTTGATATAATGTATTGTTTTGTAACACAAGTCTATGTGCAAAATTTCAGCTCGATAGCATCACGGGAAGTGTGCCATTTTTTACTTTTGTTTTCCCGCCCGCCCGTGAACGACAGACAGAGAGAGAGAGAGATGACGACAAGATTTCGAAGTTCATATAAGGGATTTAAAAAGTATGTTTCCGCTGAGGCTTGAAACCAGTACCTCCCGCATGTAAGACTGACGTGATTTAACCACTACTCTACGAACAACATTTTATTCTGTGAAGTAACAACGCAAGAGAACAAAAGAAGCATTGTTGGTCTTGAAACATGCCCACCCACTCCCCTCCCCCTTTTTTTGAACCCCCTTCACTTGATTGGTCGACCCCAGCTAGGGTCATTCGTCATGCTCATTTGCACACTACTCGCTTTTGATCTTGTTCTGGTGACTTATATATATACTAGCGTATCACCCGTCAAAATGATGGAAGTTATCAGCTGAAATCTATTTATTTTATTTAAAAAATGCACTTTTTTTAGGGCGCCTACTGCGCCGACCTGTTCAAAAGCCCAACTAACTTGTCCTTGTTTGATAATACGAAATATTAAACTTTCTGAAATGTGCACAAAGTATTTTATAATAGGGGTTGTAGGGCGCCTACGGCGCCCCCTTTGTTTTTTTTTATTTTATAATTAACCATCATTAAATCCTCTTTTTACATTGATCCCTTTTCCAAAATTAAAATACATGTATGAGCGAAAACAATGACGTCATATAATATTTTTTTTATAGCGCATCTTTAATTTGAACACCTTTGATTGCATTGGTGCAGTAATTTGGTTTTCCCTGATTTCTAAAATTAGTAGCGTCATGGACAGACATTGCAAATTATATTGTTTAATAATATAGATTACTAGTTTGTGCCTACGGCGCCGAACTTTTCCAAAAGCCCAACTAACTTGTCCTTGTATGATAAATACGTAATATTAAATTTTCTTAAATTTACACAAAGTATTTTATAATAGTTTGTATTTTTTCATTTTATTTTTTATGTCAAAAGCCGAGGTAACTTATCCTTGTATGATAAATATGAAATATTCCTGAAATGTACACAAAGTATGTATATAATATAGGTTGTGCTGCGGCGCCCACTTTTATTTAGGGCGCCTACGGCGCCCACTTTTTTCAAAAGCCCAACAAACTTGTCCTTGTATGATAGATACGAAATATTCTTGAAAATTAAACATAGTATTTATATAATAATTTTTACAGTGCTAATCCCACACGATTTTTTAGCTAATTTTAGAAAGCAGCGCACCAAATTACTGCACCAACAAATAACTATTTGAGTCAATCAGCACTGCCTACAACTCAAAATTTAAAAAAAAGCAGAGTGATGCCCCTTAGTGTTAGGCATCGTACATAATTGAGCTTAAATATATATATGATGATTAATGAGATACCATGTAATTTTTTTAAAACTATTATTGGCAATTGTAAAGTTTGAGCATCAAATATTTTTATAAATAAATGTATATGAGGATAACGGAACGTATTTTTAACAATCTTTAATTTAAAATTGCGCAATAAGTAGCCCGAATTTACGAATAGGGGGAAGTAATCACTTAAATCTTGAATCATCAATAAATGTTTGGTTGTCTCCTTGGCCATCTAACGAAATCTCTGGTGTTAAACTGAAACAGACGATGATTTTGTTAATTAGGAATACATATAATAAACCTTTCTAGTTCAAACATATCAAAAATACTCCATTACAGTTACCAAACATTTTTAATTGTTCTGTACAAATTGTAAACACAATTTTGTAATCAACAGACCAACAATTCTTATCTTATCTTATATGTTTACAGACGCTCCTTCTATACAGAAGATTATTGCGTCCTACGCTTATCTATGGTTTGTGTTTAGTCCTGCATTTTTAGTAGAGATTTAAATGTTGATAAAGTGTTGGTTTTCCTGGATTCTTCAGGCAACCCATTCCACGCCCGAATTCCGGACGGGAAGAAGGAAAACTTGTATGTGTTTGTTCTTGCATACGGAATAAGAAAGGTGTTTTTATCCTTATGTCTATCTGAGGGTTGTATTAAGTTATCTTTGTGTTGTATTTCTAAATTAGAATTAATTGCTTTATGTATGATTACTACTTTGCTCTTGGTTCTTCTATCCTCTAGTGTTTAAAGGTTTAATGATTTAACTAATGGTGTTATTCTTGTCAGTTTCGAATATTCTCCAGTAATGAATCACCTAGCCGTGACTTATGAACCATATCGAGAATCATTCTCTAAAATTATGTGAGTTTTTAAAAAAATAAATAGAAGTACTGACTGTTTTAAAAGTGCTTTTTTATATGTCTTGTGAATACTTATCATGGCATGCAATCCCGGTATTTCAAGTGATCATTGTTAATTTCAAGTGATCACTGCTCATGTCATGTTATAAATGTTCACTTCACGTGTGTAATGTCCATGTCAAGAGTCAAGTGATCAATGATCATATCCTGTGAGACACGTTCATTGTCATTCATGTCATGAGAGCAATGTTCATGTAACGTTATAAATGTTCACTTCGCGTGAGCAATGTCAATGCTAAGTGATCAACGTTCATGTCATGCGAGCACTGTTAGTGTAACTTTTCGCCCCCCCCCGATGGGAAGGTGTCACTTTATAGTTTGAGGTGGAAGTATTTTTAAATGAACTACAGTGATTTTTTCTAACGGGTATCGACGTCTGAAACACTTTGCTAGCCCAGGATTGTTTAAGTGTGGCAGCTATTGTAATTACCTTTGCTAGCCCAGGATTGTTTAAGTGTGGCAGCTATTGAAATTGCCAATCTCTACTCCTACAAACCTCAACATGGCCTCTCATATCACTGATGGACTATGAAAGCTTTATTTATAAGAAAAACAAGAGTATTTATCTAGTTTTGTTTCTTTGATCTACATATATATTATTCATCTGCCAACTTCTTTATTTCTATGCAAGTGGTAAAGTTGCTTTAATATGGATTGTTATCCCCCGTAAGAGATTCGGCAAATAGAATCACAACTCACTGACAACTTCACAAAGACGATGCTTAGATACAAAAGAGTTTTTGGATCAATTTAATAGCACTGTTTGTGCCATATTGGTTTAAAAAATTCAAATTCAAATTAATTGATCTATCTTGGTTTAAACCCAAATTAATTTTTATATATTTTGCTTTAATACAAATTAATTGTCCTATCTCGCTTGAAAACCAAATTAACTGTACTATATTTGTTTGAAAACCAAACACACTGTACTATCTTGGTTGAAAACAACATTAAATATATTATGTTGCAAACCACATTTAATTTGACGTTTACTGAAATATTGGTATAACCATGAGCGACCGAAAGTTTTCGGCTCCAATAAGGAAACATTTTAATAATGATAATAATAATAATTTAAGAACTATAGCGTGGTACCCCAGTAAGAAGCTAAACTCATCGCACTTTACATAAAATAGCGTAATTTAGTAACCTCTTAATTTCTTTTCTAAAAAAACATCTAACAGCAATGTTTGCTAAAAATTCATGACATTGTATTTAGCGGCGTAGCGTTGGTATGTGCCGCCGGGACAGAGACCAAATTTGCCGCCGCGAAAAATATTTTAAAGCTATAAATTTTAAAATAATAATTTGAAAGTAATAATAAGAACACTATATATTTCTATGTTAAAAAGAAAGGCTTCATTTCTTTAATAAATTAAAGTTTTATGTTTTTCCCCATGGCTCAATCTTTCATGTATCAATGTTTTCAGCCATGGCATGCTCAATAGCCAAAATAGCAATAGATTATACAATTTTGGTGTATTCGTAAATGATCGTCATTAATTGTTTCATTAAAATAATTTTAGAGACGCCTTTTTAACACTTTGCATTACTTAAGACAGCTGTAAGCATTGTTCGAATTAATTATATTATTTTAGGTAGGGTAACTTCGAGCCTAAATATCTTTATAAACTTAAAGAATCCACCTAGTCTTGAATTCATTTTTTTGTCAATTCATGGGGTTAACATATTTCTTGCCTAACTATGTCATGTGGGATATTTTAATGCTCTAATTTGAAGACAAAATTTCAAAGTCCAGTAGATTAGCTGGTGTACAAAAATCATGTCTGTTTTCTAAATTCTATATAACTGCCAAAGCTGTACACGAATTTACACAATAATGTCATCTTATGAAGAAACAAAATTTCTTCTTAACGGTTAAATTCTACATAGCATGGATACATACATATTCGCTTCGATCATCAAAAATTTGCTCTCTTGTTATTTGATTGGAAGTTTCGATTAAAATTATGAGGTCTCCCACATAAAATTTTTATCAAATGTCAAAGCATGCCTGAAGTATTCCATTCCATTAGTTTCTCTGGGAGTAGCCACTGCTAAGAATTTTTTTTGTTGAGCACTATACGTTTGTAAAGAATTTCGAGCATTTTTAAAAAATATAACTTTGAAAATAAAAAAGATTTTATTGTGACTAGCAAAGTTCCTGAGTCTGTTTGTGTGTTGAGCTTTTTGTCTGCATCTTTCAGTTCTATCGCTTACAAAGTAACCTCAAAATGGCTCCATGGTATATTCACTATTTTGTATCCTGAAGTTCCCCTTTTACCTTAAAATTTTGCAATAAAATCTTCTCAACGTACGTTATTTTTGTTAATTATCTTAATCCGGACCCACAAACATTTACTTCATTGAATATGGCCTGCCATACAAAAAGTTTAAACGCGTCGCTAGGCAGGGCACGTAGTCCGAATGCCAGACGAGAGACTGCCAAAGAGACTCTTCTATTGCGAGCTCCAGCATGGCCAGCGGTCCCACGGTGGACAAAAGAAACGCTTCAAAGACACGATGAAAGCCTCATTGAAAGCGTTTGCCATCAACCCAGACACGTGGGAACAAGCGGCAATGGACCGGTCCACCTGGCGCTCATCCATCCACGAAGGTGCCAAGACATGCGAGGCAAACAGGATCACCACCACAGATTAGAAGAAGCAAGCCCAAAAGGCCCGTGCTGTCAACCCTCCTTGTGACGTCCCACTCGTCCCATGTCCCTTCTGTTCCCGAACATTCCGTGCCAGGATCGGCCTCGTCAGCCATCGGCGCACGCATAGTCAGAACCAGTCCCAGCAACCTTCGGATGACTAGAGTGGTCCTCGTCGACTCGACGGACGAACACACACATTTTGAAGTCTGAATGCCTTGCTTGTAGGAGCAATTAGGTATTTCCAACAGTGTGTGGATTTGGAAAAGAATGCGTAACAACCCTCAAGTGTACTAAACTATTTTCAGATTTCGTTTCAGTTGGAGTATCATGTTAACAAATTAGGTTTCACTGTTTGAACGAGTTTGACATGAGATTTTATGTTTTTGCACCATTTTTGCACTCTTGTATACTTTCCAGCCCTTATGAAGTATTAACACACGTTGAGCCTGTGCAATCCATTATTTTAAGATCATCATTTAATCAAAATCATTTCAGAAATGTAAGCAGATTCACTTTTACTTGAATAAAATCTTTGAAAGATTCCACCACGTATACTTTTGATTTTCAATCTTTACATATCACACAACTGGACTTGTTTGATCCTTATGTCAAATATATAAAGAGCTATCAAATACAATGGAACAATATTTGGTATCTTTTTATTGAAGAAAGATCATTCTTCGTGAACTGTATCTCCTAAAATTGCTATGAGCACAGTTTGAATTTTAGATGACAAGTCTTTTTACCCCTTTTCCCACTATGTTCTCGGAGTGCTCGAACGTACTTTGCAAGCTAATGAATTAGTTCCAGAATATGGCCTTTATTCGCAACAGTATTGCCATCACTGTGACCTCAAAAAGTCACATTCAATTTCGCCAGGATTTAATAATGTGAAATATTCTAACAAGAACTTCTGTCACTTTGTTTTCTCTTTTATAACAACTAATTGTCAGTCTTTTATTAATAGTCTATTCTTATTTATCCAATTGCTGTTCCATTTGCAAAAAACTTTGGTAATGTTGAGTACTTATTGAGTACTTATATGTTGGCTTTTCTTTTCTTTTATTAAAATTTATTTTCACATTTTAACAATTAGCTTATTAACAACGAGGAATTTGCCGCCCCCCCCCCAAATTAAAAAAAAATGTGTGCCAAGTTTTACTCCCACTAGATAAGCAATTGTTTTCATTATTTTTGTTTATGCTAGCAATCAAAAGACATTAAAATTCAAATAAGCCATATAAATACGCCAACAATTTTTTCCAGTAGTTCACTTACGTTAAAGTCAAACTTGAATCAATTATATATACCAGCACATTATTGACATACTGTCAGCCCCTATGTTTTCCAGCTCAGTAACATTAGTATCAGAAGACTTTAGATTTATAAAGGTGTTTGAAGTTTTGCATTAGAAGATCTCTGGTATTTTAATATAGTTCTTCATTTCGTTTAATTTTTTTTCTTGGCTTTTCTTTTATTGTATTAAAACTTATTTTCACGTTTTAACAATTAGCTTATGAACAACGAGGAATTTGCCCCCCCCCTCAATTTTTACAACAGGGGCGGCTGTCAAATTTTAAGAATCAATGAATTTATCAACACATCAGTGTCACGTTCTCATACTAATTTGTTTTGTTTTTTTTAAATTACAGTAGTATTAGTATCAGAAGAATTTATATCCAATAAGGAGTTTTAAGTTTTGGCAGTTAAAACGTTCACACGCTTTTGGATAGTTCCTTTATTTCTTTTATTAATTTATTATTTGGCTTTTCTTTAATTTTGATTTTAAAAAACTCCTCTTTCTTTTAAAAATTTCATTTAAAGAAACTAATTAACACCTAGGAATTTGCCGCCCCTGCCCCCCCTCTTTGCCACTGATTGTATTAGAATATATTGATTGTATTAGAATATATTGATTGTATTAGAATATATTGATTGTATTAGAATATATTGATTGTATTAGAATATATTGATTGTATTAGAATATATTGATTGTATTAGAATATATTGATTGTATTAGAATATATTGTTCAAGAAAGAAAAAAGGTAACGACAACAATAAGTTTTTCTTTGCTCTCTGAATTCTTTTTTAAATACAGCTTAGTGACAACATTAATTCGATATTAATTTTCACATGGGAATCGTATTGATAATATCTAGACTCTTATAATACATTGTGTGGTTTTAGTTTAATTGTCTGATCGTCTACCTAAGGACAAATGCTTCAACTTGAACTTTATTTTTCTTGGAGTATTCTAAACAGATGGTGGTGGTGTTGTTGAGCCTTGTGGTCCATGAGGGGCATCCACCGACAAGGGCATAGGCCACCTATGAGGGACCTCCAGACATCCCTATCCTGGGCAAGCCTCTCAAGGATCTTCCAGTCATGGCCAATTCTCTTGATGTCTCTCTTCAATTCTCAAGTGTTTCTTGGACGGCCTCTTTTTCGCTTACTCTGAGGGTTCCATTTTAGGGATTGCCTTGTTGTACTGGAAGCAGGTTTTCTTAGTGTATGACAAATCTAACTCCACCGCTTCTAGAGAATCTTTTCCTCAATTGGCTTCTGCTTTGTCCGCTGCTGCCACTGTTCCCGTTTGCTGACTTTCTGCGGCCAGTGAATTCTGAAAATCCTTCTTAGACAATTGTTGATGAAGGACTGGATTCTGGTCAGGTTTACTTCCGTTGTTCTTCACGTCTCGGCTCCATATAGCAGCACAGGTTTCACCATAGCGTTAACAATCCTTACTTTTAACTTGCTGCTTTGATTTCTTGAAACCCGTACATTCTTGAGTTGTTGGAAGGCTGCTCTTGCCTTCCCAATCCTTATTTTGTCATCAGCGTTTGTACCATCTTGTTTATCTACCACGCTGCCAAGGTAAACAAAACTGTCCACCTCCTCGAGTGCTTCTCCTTCAAGCATGATGGGTGATGTACTGGTGACATTAACATTGAAGACTTTACTCTTCCCTTTGTGTATGTTGAGACCCATGCTAGCAGAAGTGGGTGCAAAAATGTTTGTTTTTTCTCCTGCATCTGTTGTTGGGTATGTGCAAGAAGGGCAAGATCCTCAGCAAAGTCAAAATCATCAAGTTGATCCCACAAGGTTCATTAGAGGCCATTCCTTTTTTGCTGTGTAGATGTTTTCATCACCCAGTCAATGGCTAACAAGAAAATGAAGGGTGACAGCAAGCAACCTTGTCTCACACCAGTCTTCACCTGGAAAGCATCTGTCACCTGCTGACAATGGACAACTGGGCAGTTGATTCCTTCATACGTGTTCCTTATTATATCAGTAATTTTCTGCGGCAATCCCATAATGTCTTAGTAACATTTTAATTTTTTTTTAAAATCCTTTATATTAATTCGTGGTGTCTGTTTGTTTGAGCCCTTGCTTGCTTGCTTGTCAAAAAAACTTTAGATCGACTCACTTCAACGTAAGCTAGCGAGCTGACATGTTGCAGACAGTTTCGTACTGATAATAAAAACGATGTATCAAATTTTCAGATCCATCGCATGTACTGTATGTAGTTAAATTATAGAATTTTTAGATTATTTTATTTATCTCTATGTATCATGTTATTGTTTGAGATAGAGTGTCGCGGTGCGTATTATATTGAACAATCTTTCTGTCACGCAATAAGGTGCGTATTTAATTGACAACACTTTTTATAAACATATTCCTGATCGGTGCGCATTATATTAAACATGTTATACGACACAAAACACCCTTGGTCCCCAATTGTCACTCAGCTCTCACCAGTGGCTCCTAGAAACTGTAGCGTGCACAGTGGCCACACCCCGGGCAACGGCTTCGACTAGCTGGCTAAACCTGGTGAGGGTAGCCGACGGGTCTCAAATCCTCGGTGATCTAGGTATGTCTACCTATGCACGTAAAGTCTGGATTCGGTGGACAGAGCGGAGGAACCACTAGTTGGTCAACGGTCAAAAAGGCGATTCTCAGCAAAGCGTTGTGGAACGCTAAGGGCATGACAAGACACACAGGACATCATGGCCATCCGCTGCACCCGTCTCCATCACCAGCCGTCTCGACTTTGTCCTGCTGCTGGATCAAGATGGTCTTGGGCGAGAGAGTGAGATCGACGAACTGCGCAACTCTTTCTCACTTAAATCCAAGTCATCGCGCAAGTCACTTTTGTCATCCATCCCATCCCATCAGTCACCGACAAGTCCTGTGGCGACAGGCAAGCGACGAAGCGGCAGGTGTGGGTACACTGGGAGCCGTAGCCGCAACCCTGCACACAGGCGGCCCAGGGCATTGGGTCGTTCTTCGCTGACACGGAGCAGCGGTGGAGTCCGGCAGCCCCCTGGGCGACTGAGCAGCCCTCTTCAGGAATGCACTGCTCACCTCCATGGCATGAGGAAGGGGCTAGAAAAGGTGCCCTAAACATTGCCTGCTCCAGCTTACCCTAGCCAGCATACCACGGCTGGTGGGGACCCTATACCAGCGGTCGAAACCAAAAAAAGCAAACGAGGATAGTTCCTCTTATATTGGGCGCATGGAATGTGCGCACACTCATGGACAGGGACGATGCGGACAGACCCCAGAGGAGAACAGCCCTGATTGGAAAAGAACTCGCTAGATACGGCATCGACGTCGCAGCCCTGAGCGAGACCAGGCTCGCGGGAGAAGGAGAGCTCTGTGAAAGAGGATCTGGCTACACTTTTTACTGGAGTGGCAGACCAAGCGAGGAGAGGCGTGAAGCAGGCGTTGGTTTTGCAGTTAAGACAACTCTTGTCGGAAAGCTGGCTGGACTTCCCAAGGGAGTGAACGACAGGCTCATGACCATGAAACTCCCACTGGCTGGAAAGAAACACCTCACCATTATCAGTGCCTACGCTCCAACCATGACCAATACAGATGAAGTGAAGGCAAAGTTTTATGAAGAACTTCACACTGTCATTGCCGACGTTCCAAAGGCGGACAAACTCATCTTGCTAGGCGACTTCAACGCAAGAGTTGGCAAAGACAACGTTGCCTGGGAAGGAGTCCTTGGTCATCATGGAGTGGGTCACTGCAACAGCAACGGTCTTCTTTTACTCCAGACCTGCGCTGAACATGAACTGCTAATCACCAACACGATCTTCCGCCTCCCAACCCGTAACCGGACGTCATGGATGCACCCCCGCTCGAAGCACTGGCATCTTATTGACTACGCCATCGTGAGGAAGAGGGACAGGCAGGATGTACGTGTGACCAAGTCCATGTGCGGGGCTGAATGCTGGACAGACCACCGCCTCATCATCACCAAGCTCAACATCCGCATTCAGCCGAAACGGCGCCCGCAAGGGAAGAAAGCCCCCAAACGGCTAAATGTTGCCAAACTAATGACCGCCAGCTGCAAGCAGTCCCTGGTGGATGCTCTGGAAGAGCGCTTGAAATCTACCTCTCCAGGCAACCAGAACGTGGAGGCAGACTGGGCGTCACTCAGAGAGCTGATTTACACCACAGCTTCAGAGACTCTGGGGCACCAGACCAGGAAACATAAGGACTGGTTCGATGAGAAATGCGAAGACATCAAGCAGTTATTGGATGAGAAACACCTCCTACACCAAGCTTACCTCAATAATCCCAGGTCCACGGCAAGGAGAGATGCATTCAACAACATACGCAGGACTGTACAGCAAAAGCTCCGTCAGATGCAGGACGATTGGCTCAGCAACAAAGCCGACGAGATCCAAGGCTATGCAGACAAGCGTGACTATAAAAACTTCTACAACGCTTTGAAAGAAGTGTATGGCCCCACGCCCTCAAGTTCAAACCCCCTCCTCAGCGCAGACGGTAACACTCTCATCACAGACAAAGAGAAGATCTTGAAGAGGTGGGCCGAACATTTCGAAAGCATCCTAAATCGCCCTTCGACAATCAACGAAGAAGCCATCAATCGTCTTCCCCAAGTGCCCACAAACAAAGCACTGGATGACCCCCCAACCTTGCTCGAGACCCAGAAAGCAATTTATCTTCTCTCCAGTGGCAAAGCACCTGGTTCTGACGCCATACCAGCTGAGGTCTACAAGGAGGGAGGAACAGCCCTGACTGAAAGGCTCCACCATCTATTTCTCTTGGTGTGGCAGCAAGAGACGATCCCGCAGGACTTCAAAGATGCCTCCATCATACATCTTTATAAGCAAAAAGGAAGTAGACAGGCTTGTGACAACCACAGAGGCATATCCCTGCTATCTATCGCAGGAAAGATCCTTGCCAGAATCCTGCTCAACCGCCTCACGGTCCACCTTGACCAAGGACTCCTGCCTGAAAGTCAGTGTGGCTTCCGAAAAGAGCGAGGGACCATCGACATGGTGTTCGCTGCCAGGCAGCTGCAAGAGAAATGTCAGGAGCAGAACGTCAACCTGTTCTCCACCTATGTCGACCTGACCAAGGCTTTTGACACCGTTGGCAGAGAGGGTCTGTGGAAGATAATGGCCAAGTACGGTTGCCCAAGGAAATTCATCGTCTTGGTGAGACAATTCCACGAGGGCATGCACGCCAGAGTCCAGGACGGCGGAGAGTTTTCTGATCCTTTCACAGTCACAAACGGGGTCAAGCAGGGCTGCGTCCTGGCACCAACACTATTTAGCCTCATGTTTTCCGCCATGCTGACAGAGGCCTTCAGAGACGAGGGTGTTGGTGTTAACCTGAGGTACCGCACAGATGGCAAACTGTTCAACCTTCGGAGGCTCCATGCAAAAACCAAGGTTATGACAGACATCATCAGAGACCTCCTGTTTGCTGATGACTGTGCCCTCAATGCTGCCTCAGAAGCCGACATGCAATGCAGCGTTAACCTGTTCTCCAGCGCCTGCACAAACTTTGGTCTGACGATCAACACCAAGAAGACTGAAGTCCTCCATCAGCCTGCGCCTGGAAGGCCCTACGTTGAGCCCAGCATCACTGTCAACGGCCAGAGACTCAACACAGTGAAACGGTTCTCATACCTAGGCAGCACACTGTCGCAAAATGCCACCATCGATGACGAAGTGAGCGTCAGAATTGCCAGAGCCAGCTCCACTTTTGGCAGGTTGTACCCAAATGTCTGGAACAGAAGAGGCATTACCATCCAGACCAAGCTGAAAGTGTACAGGGCGGTGGTGCTCCCCACACTGCTATATGCGTGTGAAACATGGACTGTGTATCAGCGCCATGCTAGGAAGCTTAACCACTTTCATTCAACAAGCCTCAGGAAGATCCTCGGCGTAAAGTGGCAGGATAAAATACCAGACACAGTGGTACTGACCAAGGCAGGTCTCCCCAGCATCTTCACACTCCTGATGCAGTCCCAGCTTCGTTGGGCAGGGCACGTGGTCCGAATGCCAGACGAGAGACTGCCAAAGAGACTCTTCTATGGCGAGCTCCAGCATGGCCAGCGGTCCCACGGTGGGCAAAAGAAACGCTACAAAGACACACTGAAAGTCTCACTGAAAGCGTTTGCCATCAACCCAGACACGTGGGAACTTGCTGCAAAGGACCGTTCCACCTGGCGTTCTTCCATCCACGAAGGTGCCAAGTCATGTGAGGCAAACAGGATCACCTCCGCAGAAAAGAAGAGGCAAGACCGAAAGGCCCGTGCTGTGAACCCTCCTGGAGATGTCCCACTCGTCCCTTGTCCCTTCTGTTCCCGAACCTTCCGTGCTAGGATCGGCCTCATCAGCCATCTGCGCACGCACAAACAAAGCCAGTCCCAGCAACCCTCGGATGACTAGAGTGGTCTTCGTCGAATCGACGGACGAACAACAACATAATAAACATTCTTTTAGTTATGTCTCGTTTATAAAGGATTTATAGTCAAAAACTTGTTTTTTTACGGGTTTTTAATAAATACTTTGTGTACATTTCAGAAATGTTTCGGATTTATCATACAAGGATAAGTTACTTGGGCTTTTGACCCAAACAAGTGGGCGCCGTAGGCGCCCTACAACCCCTATTATAAAATACTTTGTATACATTTAAGGAAGTTTAATATTAGGTATTTAACCTACAAGGACAAGTTAGTTGGGCTTTTAAAAAAGGTGGGCGCCGTATGCGCCCTTAAAAAATTGGGCGCCGCAGCACAACATAGTAACATTTATATTTTGTTTGGCTTTGGTGTACCAAGCAGTGGCCTTTGTTACGGGTACAGAGGCGTAGCAACGACTAAGCATCGGGGCAGTTGCCAAGGGCGCCGAGGGATAATCCTTCAATAATCAATTTATTCTGTATAATTTATCAAAATGTCTGCTGCTACGTCAACGTAGCAGCAGACGATTCAACGGGATGTTGCTAGTTCTACAAGGGTGCGGAAAACCCAGTTACGCTTCTGTACGGGATACTTTCTTTAAATTAAAGATGAGTTTAAAAATATTTCATTACAATAATCACACGATGCATGGGATTTATTTATTTATTTATTTTTATTTGTGCATTAAATTGAGAATTATGTTATGTTATGATTCATAACTCGACATTTGAATTTTTTTTAAACCAACTAATTCTATAATAAGAGAGTGATTTTATGTGGATAGCGATGTGTTGAGTGTGTGTGGTGTGTTTTCTAATTCCCAATATCAATTCAAATTTTAATGTGCATATAGATCTACAGCTTAACACTTTGCAAGTGGTCAAATTAAACTGATATTATTTATATAATATTGGATACCTCCTTAATATTTATTTTTTTATTTTTTTTCTGTACCATTAAATGCATAATCCCTGAATCACTTATCAAGATTTCTCCTACTTTAGTTTTGCTTGCTCATTCCCTTAAATATACTTAATAAAGTTCAGCATCAATGATCTTAACATATATAGGCCTAGGGCAAATGCGTACATTTTTTGTTTACACGCGCTATACAAATATACAATTTAAACTTTGGCTAATGGACATTAACAGAAGAAGATTAAACTTAATACAAGTGCACCTGAAACCCCTTAATTAATTTGTATTGTGAAATGAACATGTAGTGTTTAGTCCTTTGAGGTCTGAATAACGCAAGGCCATTTTAAAAATCAGTTTTACCACGTTTTTATTAACTTGCTTTCGTTCCTGTCTGTCCGCATTGTTTTCATTCCTGTCCGCAAAATTTCAAATTTTCCATCGTAAAATTAAACCTTTTAAAATGGTCTTAGAGATCTCAACATTCTACCACAGATAGATCTTGGCTGACAATGCATTTTATCAAAATTTCAGAGCGATCGAATGTACTTTAATTAAATTAATGCATTTTTAGTTTATATATGTATAAGCATCTGTACCAGTCTGCTTTTGTTGATATCCATGAGTTCACCCCGTGACCACATCACCGTGGTATTAAAACGTTGGCCGGGCGCTTATGAGGTGTTTGGTATTTTAAAACAAAATAGAGGTCCAAATAATATTTTTAAAAACAACGTTTTTTATAAGTGGACTAAAAAGAAGAAAATAATTTAAAACTTATAAGTTCAAGTACTTTGATTTAATATGACTAAAAATGTGGGGTCAGGCGCATATGACGTTTTACATATGCAGTTCACTCGTTCTCTCACTTATAGATCTCTCTTTAATTTTTATACGAAACACCCAAATCCCCTCGTTTTTGTCATATTAAATGAAAGTAGGCCTACAAGTACTTGAACTTATTAGTTTTAAATTATTTTCTTCTTTTTACTACACTTATAAAAACGTGGTTTTTTAAAATCTTTTTTACCTCTATTTATTTAGTCATTGTTCCACAAGCGTTTATAAACAGACGGTTGAATTTTTTTAAAGCGGTTGACAAATATATAAAAAATTTAAATATCATTTCCATATTGAAACAACTATAAAGACATTCAAAACTTGGAGTTATTTTTGGTGCAGTACTTTATTACTTATCTTATCTGATACAGATGCACATTCTATACATAAGATTATTGCGTCCTATTTCTGCTAGCATGTGTCTTTATATAAACAAGGGGAAGATTTAAGTTCTTAAGGTTAATGCCACCAGTACATCACCCATCATGCTAGAAGGAGAAATACAGGAGGAGGGGACAGTTTTGTCTACCTTGGAAGCTTGTTAAACAAACAAGGTGGAACGGATGCTGATGTCAGAATAAGGATTGGAAAGGTAAGGGCAGCCTGGCAACAACTCAAGAATGTTTGGATCTCCAGAAAGCTTCAATTTAAGAATAAGGATCTTCAACGCCATGGTGACGCCTGTTCTGCTATGTGGAGCCGAGACGGGGAGAACGACGCCCGTAAACCTGAACAGAATCCAGTCCTTCATCAACAATTGCCCAAGAAGGATTCTCGGGATTCACTGGTCTAGCAAAATCAGCAACCTTGAACTGTGAAATGAACAAGAGATTATCCAGAAGCGGTGGAGATGGATTAGCCATTAGGATTTTAGAAAATACAAAGATTTCATTGTGACTTGCAAAGTTCTTGCGACTGTTGGTCTGATGAGTTTTGTTCTGCACCTCTCAGTTCTTTTATAGCTTTCAAAATAATCTCAAAATGGCTCCATGGTATATTCACTATTTTGTATCCTGAAGTCTGTTTAATGTCTTGCTTGTAGAAGCAACAATTAGATATTCCAAACGGTGAATGGGCATGAATAAGAATGCGTAACAATGTTATAGTGTACTAAAATAGTAGAAAAAGCTAGAGAATTCGTTTCATTTGGAGTTTGGAGTATCATGTAAACAAATTAGGATTAATGAACTGTTTGTACGAGATTTGTAATTGAGATTATATGTTTTTGCGTCTTTCTTAAACTCCTGCATACTTTCCATCGTTATTATATATATACTAGTTTGTGCTGCGGCGCCGTGGCGCCTGCGGCGCCCCTTTTTTTAAGGGCGCCTACGGCGCCCACCTTATTCAAAAGCCCAACTAACTTATCCTTGTATGATAAATACATAATTTTAAACTTTCTTAAATGTACACAAAGTTTTTTATAATTTTTTTTAAATTTTTTAAATATTTTTTATGTCAAAAGCCTAAGTAAGTTATCCTTGTATGATAAATACGAAATATTCCTGAAAATTAAACAAAGCATTTATATAATAATTTTTACAGTGCTAATCACCACACGATTTTTAAACTAATTTTAGAAAGCAGCGCACCAAATTACTGCACCAAAAAATAACTATTTGAGTTTTTTCCCGCTCTTTCTCTCACGTGACCTCTCCGTCACTAATCATGTGATTCGCACGTGACACTACTTTTGGATTTATGTGTGCAATGTGTTTATTCCATTAAATAAGCAATTTAGCTCTTTTTTTGATGCCACAAAACACAAGACATTAAAATTAAAATAATGTTTGTATGGGTGAATAAACCATATAAGTATGCCAACAATAAACCATATAAGTACACCAACAATAAACCATATAAGATAAGTACGCCAACAATTTGTTCCAGTAGTTTCCTTAAGTTAAAATCAAACTTGAATCAATTATATGTATCAGAAACATTATTGTCATGTTCGTAATCTACTTACTTCAGCCCCTATGTTTATCAATTCAGTAGCATTCGTATCAGAAGACCTTACATTCATAGCAGAGTTTGAAGTTTTGGCATTAGAAACGTACCCGTATTTTAATATAGTTTCTTCATTTCTTTAAATTTTTTATCTTCGCTTTTATTTTATTTTATTAAACTTTATTTTAACGCTTTTCATTGTTGAAGATAATTAACGAGGAATTTGCCGCTCCCTCCTCCCCCCCTCACACACACAATGTGCCACTCCAAGCTTTCGATTGGCTCATGTTTCATGTACAGTAAGTTTTGCTTTTACAACAGGAGTTGCTGTCGAATTGTAAGAATTTATTTAAGCTACCACCACATCAGTGTTACGTTCTCATACTACTTAAGTTTTTTTCCAGTAATATAGCTTTAGTATCAGAAAAATTTTGATCCCTTTTAGGAGTGTTGAGTTGTGACAGTTGAAACATTCACATGCTTTATGACAGTTCCTTTATTTCTTTTATTAATTTCTTATTTGGCTTTTCTTTTATTTCGATAAAAAATCTCCACTTTCATAGTTTTTTTTTAAAATTGTTATAAACTAATTAACTACTAGGATTTTGCCGCCCCTGGCAAAGTGCTGCCCGGGGCATTTGCCCCCTTGCCCCCACCCCTCGCTACGCCACTGTCTGGAGATCTGTCGTAGCTGGAATATGCCCTTGGAGGAATCGCAGACGCCGACAATGATCGGCGGATGCTCCTTGTGGACGAGAAGACTTAACAACAACTTTATTACAAGACTTTAATTTTAAGCATCCCGCCATCTATAATTTTTTTATTGTCTAAATACGGTGCGCAGATTTTCTTAATACTATACCTTTTGTTTCTTTAAAGTCTTTTACTTTTAGAAACTACATGTAATTTATAACATTTATAATTATTGGCGCTATGGTGTAAGTAGCTATTGCTTTTCTAAGAGGGAAGTGCCATACGTTCGTTAATAGACGCTGTTAATTACAAAAATAATGTAATACTTTCAATAGTGTGGCGTAAATATTTATGCTGCCCAACTCTAAGAGTGGTTATGATTGTTTGAAAAACTGTCAATAATTTAGTACATTTGGGAATAAAATTGTGAATTTAGTTTTTTGGCCGTCAAAATTCATAACTTAATAAAACGTACCTTTTAAATAATGATGAAATTTTATAAGGCACTGCTTTAAATGAAAACAACCCACGCGATAATAAAGTAAAAAATGAAAAAAAATGTGGGTTCTGTGCGTGTGTATGTATGTTTGTGAGTGGGAAGATGAGCTAATTTTGAAGACAAGTGCGTCATTGCCGTCCTAAATCTAAGCCCGCCCCTTAAACTTTATAACACCCAAATGACGCAATGGACTGATGTTTGAACAATTCGACGACACCAATCCCCATTCTTCGCGTCTGCATTCGGGCGTGGAATGTGTTGAAAAATAAATCAAGTTTTTAATCACCTTATATTTGGCTACAACAGAAATCCTCAACCTTGTATGGAGACAAGTTAACGCTAGTTTTCATACCTGTACGACATACACAGCTGTAACAATTTTTACCTGTAGCGTTTCTGCGCATGACATCTGTACTAGATCGTAACAGCTGTGAAGGGTGGGCTTGGAAAAGTTCTTGTCAAAAAGATAACAGCAATTTATGGCATATATGTTTTAGTTAATTAACTATTTCAACGTTTGTTTTATAACTTTACTCACATGGATTTTTTCTATTTAAAAAAGTTTGTTTTTTTAAAATTGATTTTTGTGTTAAATTGTTTATTAAGATGTCTCCACACCGACGGCTCTCAAATCATTATCACGTACAACATCCGAAAGAGCGTCAAAAAATAATTTGCTTAGCTGGTCCAATAATTCAACATAATTTATTATTTGTTGATATATTATATATGCGCATTTTTCATATGCGGATTTCATATTAGTCAATATATATATATATATATATTATCAATATATATATGGCAAAGTCTATTTCCTAAAACTGCAAAGAGCTCATTGTGAATTTGACGAGTTGTTTTTTTTTAAACCTCTTTGTATATGATGTTCTCGAAGCACTTAATCTTACTTTGCTGGCAGATGCATTAGTTCCAGACTATTGCCTATATTTGCACTAGCATATTTCTCTCTTTGTAACGCGAAAAGCATAATTCAATTTTGCCAGGAATTAATAATGGCAAACATAAAAAGAACTTCTTGCAACTTTGCTTTTGTTTTTATTTTACAGCATATTGTTGTTCTTTTTTAACAGTCTATTCTTTTTTTTAAAATCCTTTATATTAACTCGTGGTGTCTGGTTGCTTGATTGCTTGTCGGTCGCCAAAAATTTGGATCGATTTATAACCCACTTCCTCGTAAGCTAGCGAGCTGAAATTTTGCAGGCAGTTTCGTGCCGATGATAAAAACAATGTATCAATATTTCAGATCGATCGCATGTACCGTAATTAAATTATTGATTTTTTAGATTATTTTATTTATTCCTATGTATCATGTTATTTTTTTTAGATAGAGTGTAAGGGTGCGCATTATATTGAACAACCTTTCTGTCGCGCAATAAGGTGCGTATTTTATTGACAACACTTTTTATAAACATATTCCTGATCGGTGCGCATTATATTAAACACGTTTTACGAGACATAACTACAATTTTGTATTTTTGGATGGTCTTGCGCTGCGTATTATTATGAACATTCTTTTAGTTACGTCTCATACATAAAGGATTTATATTGAAAAAATGGTTTTTTAGGTTTTTTTTTATATTAATTCCGATTTCTGATTCCTTGCCTCTGCAGAAACTTTGGTATTGTTGAGTTCTTGTTCATGAGTGGCTGCTTTTGGATTTTTTTGGTGCCAGTTTTTAATTCCATGATATAAGCTATTTCGTTCCTTATTTTTGCTTATGCCACAAAAAATACATTAAAATTAGAAAAATGATAATTTAGGTCAATAAGACATTGAAGTACGCAAACAAGTTGTTTCTAGTAGTTTACTTATATTAAAATCATTCTCACGCTACCCTTTTCATCTCTATATTGCTGTTAGGTCCGAGTCTAATTTGGAAAAATTAACATTAATATGCTGGACCCTCTCTCAATCTCGCTGCACTTATAGTTAGCAACCGCACATTTTCATCTGTACGTAAAGGGAATTTATTTATATCAATTAAATTATTATTATTATTAAGTCCATGAATGTTGTTATAATGTTATTGTTTGTTGTTGGAATTGAACGGATACAGCAATTTTCGCTTCTACAAGATAAGTGGCAGAAAAACTTGAATCAATTATAGGTACGTCAGTGTCATTTTTCTTAACTACTACTTCAGCTCCTTTGTGTTTTGAGTTCGGTAGTATTAGTAGTATTAGAATCAGAAAAAAATTAGATTCATAATGGAGGTAGACAAATTAGAGGCATTAGAAAAATTCACGTATTTTAATATGGTGACTACATTTTAAAATTACTTTGACAGTGGATTTTCTTCTATTTTATTTGAACGTTTTTCATTGTTAAGAGCTAATTAAGAAAGAGGAAGTTTCCGCCCCCAACAATAAGCCGCTCGGAGACATCGATTGGTTTGAATTGATAGGGTCCAATAATTTTCGTTTTCTACAACAGGATCGGCTGTCGAATTTGTAGAAACAATTAAGTTAAGCAGATCAGTGTCCTGTTCTCAAACTTCTTAAACCTCTTGATTTTTTCAGTTCAGCAGCATTAATATCAGAAGAACTTTTATCCAATATGGAGTTTGAAGCTTTGGTAGTAGAAACGTTCACATACTTTAGGATAGTTCATTTATTTTTAACACAATTTCCCATGGGAAAAAATGCGTTTTATATATTTGTCTGTGCTGTCTGTTCGACCTTGCACAAGCAACTCCTGAACCATACCGGATAGAGGGTTCGGGTTATTTTGCAAATATGTTAAGGAGGTCCCAAGGATGTGCAAGGGCCAAAAAGAATACCGAAAAGGTTTACTGGATTTCCTGGAAAATCCCCCCCCCTCCTAAAGAATTTTTCAAAAATCTCTTTTCTTTCGACTCCCGTAATTTTAGCAACTATTTGTGGATAGCAATTGTTTTGTTTACTTTCAGAATTATTGACTTGAAATGACTTTTAATGTAATATATAGAATGATAGTTAGTGGGGTTTTCCCGCTTTGTGAATGCTAATGTTAGACTGTTTCGCGGTGCGCATTATATTGATACATTCTTTGTGTGACGTAGCGTGATGGGATATTACGTCATAGATAAAATATATTTTAGCAGCAATTTGTAGATAGCATATAATTTGTTTACTTTCAAAATTATTGATTTGAAATGACTGTTAATGAAATCTAGAATGATTACCCGTGAAAAAAAAATCGGAAATTCTTTGTTGGAAATTGCGTTTAAATAGGCCTAATCATTCGAGTTGTTTTTTTTACTTTTTTTTATGAATTTCTTATTTGGTTTTTATTTTATTTTTATATAAAAAGATTTTTTTTTAAAATACTCATTCTTAGAAGCAAAGTAACAACGAGGAATTTGCCACCCGGGCTTGTTCCCTCACTTGCCCCCTCCCCCGCTACGCTACTGCACTAACGATTCTATTACATACCTTTTGATTGAATAGGGTATTGGGTATGAGTGAGCCTGAATAGACAACAGAAGACAACGAAAGTGTCGACAAAAAAGCTTTTGACAGGGAACAAACAATAGCAAAACGAAGAATGAAAATAAAATACAACTTATCTGCAATCAATTTCTGTTCAAGAAGACAACCAAAAAAGTAATTTCTACAAATTGAACTGTCATTACAAATGTACGACTAAGCAAAAATTGAAGCTTTTTCAAGAAAAAAATAAAATCGTTTCATTATAAATATTTTCCAAAACACTGCGAACGCTTCAAAATCTCTATATTTTATATATTATTATATTCAGTCATTTTATCTTATCTGTTTACAGACGCTCCTTCTATACAGAAGATAATTGCGTCCTACGCTTATCTATGGTTTATCTATTTTCATCTTTTAAAACGATCATTTATACGTATTTTTATTTCCATGGCATATGTTAGAAATTATATCCAAATACTTGTGCAGTTAATTAAATTACATCAGACCTTCATCGTCCAGCTTAAGCCATGCGGCTTAGAATTGAGCTTTAATCTCATCGGCAAAGAAATCACTTGAATACACGTCACAGGGATAAAAGTCTTGGTATTTTTAATTAGATGGATTTCATCCAGATTCAACTGGGGATTTTTAAGTTTTTTTTGTAAAAATCACTTTTTTGTTTTTTCCGAGAAATAAATAATCTCCTGAATGATGGCGATAGATTAGCACTCATAAAAATTACGTTCGAAAAATGAAAAACATGATGGATTATCATGTAAAATGGAATCATGAATTTGGTTTTGAATGAGTGTAATTTCAATTTAAGTTCGAAACCGATTTCCTTAGCATACCAACTAATTCATTGGTAATTTTTTTTATAAGGGTGTATATTTCAGGTTCTGTGCTATCACATGAGTTGATTTAACAACAAGATTTTTGCGAAGACAGACAGAAACATAAAGAAAGCTGAAGTCTTAAGATAATTTAAGTCTTTAAGAGAGGTGGGGTTCGGAGGGGTGAATCAGGAATAATTAACAATCAAATGAAGAGGAAACATGCCGATATTGTTATGCCCTTGATTAACAAGTGCTGACTTCTAAGTATATACTATTTTCATCTGCGCGGATAACTTTTCCTCAGTATAATTAAAAAATTTACACTATTAATTAAAAAAAATAATTTAATAACAAGTTTTTAAAAAAATATAATCTGATATGATTACAATAATAATAAGAAGATTAACTTAAACTAAATCATCATCTGCACTATTATATAAACCTAGTAAATAATTCAATTATATCGTTTCGTAAAATCAGATTCTAGTGATGTTTTTTTTTCAATGCGGTAACTTTAAAACAAATAACTTTCACCTGACGATACAAGAAGATTAGCTCCATGAACGCAAACTTTTCTCTTCCCTTTGACAAGTATTTTCAGACTTTTACATCGATAATATTGTCTACATTTACAAAGGTGAATACTTTGATTTCCTTTTTTTAAAAAAAAATCTTCCTATTTTAAACTCGGCTTAGGAAGATGTTGGCAAGGGAGGGGTCAATGATGCAGTCCACTCCTGTCAGCATTGTTCTCTTTAAATTAAGGACACCATTTTTTGGCATCTAATTTAATTTCTACTTTTTATTTGTAGTAGCAAAAGACGGAAAAACCGTTCGCCAAACCACCGAGTCTGCTGAGTTTGCGTGCTCTTAAAGTCGAAATATGTCCTCCGAGTATCAACCAAGCTTCGGTATCTTTCAATTTACTTTTAAAAAACAACTTTAAACAGGTGGCCTATCCTTCATCGTCATCATCAGGTGCCAGGTCTTGTCAAGACGTTTGAGATCACGACTTTCCTTTTGTCGCTGTTGCTAGCTGTTTCGAGGAGATTGTTATCCCTTACACCAGGGGTCTCCAAACTACGGCCCGCGGGCCAGGTGCGGCCCGTGAGGCCCTCTCATCCGGCCCCTGGAGACCTTTTAACCTCCAAAAACAGACACTATTTTTAACTGTAGTTTACCACAAAACTGTGTTTAGTCTGCCCACAATCTGTTGTTTGACATTTTATGCGGCCCTCCGGCAGAAAAGTTTGGAGACCCCTGCCTTACACCATTGCTTGTAGCCCATTCGTTCAAGCTCTCTACGTAGGTTTTTCTCTGTTTTCCCCTGTCTCTCCTACTCCTATTATAAATCATCCCACATGAAGCTAGTCTTTTTATTCCATTTTATCCTATTGATGTGTCCTTCCAATTTCATTTGTCTTTTCATTGCAGATTGGATGAGTGATCTTGTGGCACATGCTGTTCAGCATCATCACCACAGTATTTTAATTGTTTTTCTTTTCAGTCTATGCACTCTCATCATACTTCTTGAAGACATTTAATCTATCCCTAACGCATTCAATTTTTTAAACAATAAAAGGAGGAGTGATGGGTTAAATTTCAATTTATTTATGCCAACAAGCAATTGTCTTCTCTACTCAACGATGTCTTTAACTTTTTTTTTAAATTGTAACTTTTTTATAAGTGCTGCGTCATTCAAATCGTAACAACCCTCTTCTACGCTTCAACTTCAACCAAAATATGTTCAAGAGATCAATGACGCTATTGTTTAACCATTTCCTTATGGGAACATCTGTTCGTGCGTTCTGTTTAAAATACATTTTGCGTAGCTACCCCGCCGGCTGGGCGTATCTTATGTCCTCCTTCAAATCAAGAAATACTGCCGCCAGTATGGCTCGAGCTTTTAGGGTTGGGTTGTTTTTTTTACTTACAAATTGCCACTTATTCCTCTTTATCTTCTGTGGTGGATGGATGCATGGCAAACACGTGCGTCCTGGATAAATCCACTTATCTGACATGGCGATAAGATGGTGTGCAAGGATATGATGATTTATTGCCGGGCCAATGTAGAATTGAACAACTGATTAAGATTTGGTGGAGGGTAGGGACGATGTGGTGGGAGTTTGACGAGATATGTGTTTTCATTTTTTGGGATAGAAAGAATTATTTTAAAATCTTTTCTTTTTTTTTATAGTTTTTCAACATCGTTGCAAACACCAGAGTTAGATGACTCAAACGGGAACTAAGCATTATCCTATCAATTCATACTTTAACAGGCTAGACCAGAACAGGGTCTCGAACTGCCGGTGTCACGAAATAAAGTCTCCCCCAAAATAAAGTCTCCCCCCGGAGAGTTTATTTTAAAACAAAGTCGCCCCCGGAGACTTTGTTTTAAAATGAAGTCTCAGGGTTAAAATAAACCCTCCCCTTAATTATTGGAAATTATAAATAATTGTTTTATTAAACTTTATGACTTAAAACATAATTTGTATTTGTTCTACATTCATTTCTGTATGATTATTGGAAATTGAGCAATCTTAAGCTTTGTCAGGGGCGTAGCAATTTGCGGGCTAAGTGGGTGTATGCCCGTATAGACACATATTTAGAGTTGGTTAATTGCCCAGAGTTATTTAAAAGAATATCAGACAAATGAACTGAAATACAAAGATGATCAAGTAATACGAGAACGTGACACCGATATTTCGGAACAAGAATTCACTCTTTACGTTTGTGGGTAGATCATGTGTTAAGGACCTAAACGAAATTACCGATTTCTATGTGTGCATTAAAATAATTCAAAAACATTATTACTGTCTATTATCGGTAGCGTTTACTAAAGTTACTGGAGAAAATTTAACAAATCAAATGTAGCCAAGGTTTTTAAATTTAGAAAATAAAGTAAAAAAACAGGTTACACGATTAAACAATCAGTGTCTTAGCTAGGGTTGGTGATACCCATTGCGTTAAATTCACAGTATAACCCAGATCAAAGTGTTGTGGAGATCTGGGTTGAGATGAGGCGCTTAGTTAGCTTGAGATTCCCGTTTAGGTGTGCCGCTGAATTAGTTAGGCATAAGGTCAATGACCTTACGGAATGTTAGAATCCTGGAGACTTAAGGGGTAACACAGAGGTGGGCTTGTTTATTGATGAAATGCGACAGGAAAACATGAAGCGTCATTTGTTGAGCGGGTAAAGACTAGCTATATGTCTTAGTAGATAGATTGCTTCAAGGTGGGCACGTATTGGCCATTTAAGTTGTCTATCGAGTCATAGTTAGCTGAGGTATGAAGAAGTCTGCTTAGGAAACCTTCACGTTCTAAGCAACGGTGGTCAAACCGCGGTTCGCGAGCCGCATGCGGCTCTTCTGTGTTCACATTGCGGCTCGCGTGCAATTTATGAAAGATATATTAAAAGGATTACTGAAAGATTTCCAAGCCAGGTTTTATGACTCATAATTCTTCAATGCAACTCTCAACAATTTTTATATATTTTAAAAACGGCTCTCAATTACTAAGGGTCTGGTCACCTGTAGTCTAATGAGTTATTATAATGTAATAATCACAAGGGAGGCATTAGGGAGTAATTTATATATGTGTGTATGTATGAATTTATGTATGTACGTATACATTTATGTATGTATGTATGTATGTATGTATGTATGTATGTATGTATGTATGTATGTATGTATGTATGTATGTATGTATGTATGTATGTATGTATGTATGTATGTATGTATGTATGTATGTATGTATGTATGTATGTATGTATGTATGTATGTATGTATGTATGTATGTATGTATGTATGTATGTATGTATGTATGTATGTATGTATGTATGTATGTATGTATGTATGTATGTATGTATGTATGTATGTATGTATGTATGTATGTATGTATGTATGTATGTATGTATGTATGTATGTATGTATGTATGTATGTATGTATGTATGTATGTATGTATGTATGTATGTATGTATGTATGTATGTATGTATGTATGTATGTATGTATGTATGTATGTATGTATGTATGTATCTATGTATGTATGTATGTATGTATGTATGTATGTGTGTATGTGTGTATGTGTGTATGTGTGTGTGTGTGTGCATGCGTACGTGCGTGCGTGTGTAAGTGCGTGCGTGCGTGTGTGCGGGTGTGCGGGTATGCGGGTATGCAGGTATGTATGTAGGTATGTATGTAGGTATGTATGTAGGTATGCATGTAGGTATGCATGTATGTATGTATGCATGTATGCATGTATTCATTTATGCATGTATGTATGCATGTATGCATGTATGCATGTATGCATGTATGTATGTTATATATATATGCATGTATGTTTAATATTTTGTTTAATAAATTTTTTTTAATATTTGAAAGATAAATTTTTCAATACATGTACTAGTTTTTGTAATGAAAGTATTGATCATTTTTTAAAAAATGAATCTTTTCTCACTATGCGATTTGCAATTGTAGCTTAATTGTTATCCTCGAAGTATTTTATACCTACTAAAATGAGAATAATAACTTGTAGTTGTGATTCTCTTGTGTTAATACTCTTTTTTTTATCTCCTAAAGCTTTCTAATATTTTAGAATATCTAGCAATAAAAATAGTAAAATCAAAGTACCATTTAAAGACTTTGTAAAATACGTTAACGGATAGATACAATTTTCTGAATTATTTTTTCTCTTACGGACACAACTCTAGATTGGGCTGTCCAGTCCATAATGTCATAATTAGTTTAGACACTCTAGAAAGGGGTGGTATAAATTATAGGCAGAAAATTTAATGTTAGTCATGATTATTGGAGCCAACGTCTAAATTTTTTGTAACATGCTTTGAAGTTTTAATATATTCGTTGTATTTAAAACTGTTATGGCATTTAAAAATTCAAATTCATAAAGAAAAATAATACACGTGTACAGTAAAAGATAATTTCACAATCGTGATATGAGATAATCTATTCGTGCATGGTGATGTTATGAAAATAAGGTTCAATAATTGCTCTGTATTTCTGAATGTTTACAATTTAATTTAATTTTAAAAATCTATGTCTGTGTGTGTACGCAAACTTTTGACTAAATAAAAGTAACTGAAACTGAAATCACGTTTATTCCGTACAAAGCATTTGTAATATCTAACACACACACACACACATATATATATATATATATATATATATATATATATATATATATATATATATATATATATATATATATATATATATATATATATATATATATATATATATATATATATATATATATATATATATATAAGCCGCATTTGTTGTCTGGATGTCTGTCTGTCTGTTCCCTAATAACTCAAGATCCAGACAACCAAAAAATTTGGTACACGTACACAAAATTATACCGGAAACGTTATTAAACAGGTTTCGTTCCTTATATATAAGATACTGGGGCCCGGGGGCCCAAAATGTAGTTTTTCCCTATATGAGCTATATAAAATAAAAATTATTGAAAATTAAGACGTAAAATAATGACGCAAATTAATAAACATTTTGGTGTCGAGATTAACAAGAAGGCGATTATCGCCATAAAATAATTTTTTTGTTGTTGTTGCTTTGTTGTTGTTGCTTTTGTTGTTGTTTTGTTGTTGTTGCTTTGTTGTTGTTGCTGTTGTTGTTGTAGTTGTTGTTGTTTTGTTGTTGTTTTGTTGTTGTTTTGTTGTTGATGTTTTTGTTGTTGTTTTGTTTTTGTTGTTGTTGCTGTTGTTGTTTTTGTTGTTGTTGCTGTTGTTGTTGCTGTTGTTGCTTTTGTGTTGTTTTTGCTGTTGTTGTTGTTGTCCACATCCCTTGCCCTGCGACGACAATGTCCTTCATGTTGTTGTTGCTTTGTTGTTGTTGTATTTGTTGTTTTGTTGTTGTTGCTTTGTTGTTGTTGCTGTTGTTGTTGTAGTTGTTTTATTGTTGTTTTGTTGTTGATTTTGTTGTTTTTTTTGTTGTTTTGTTTTTGTTGTTTTGTTGCTGTTGCTGTTTCTGTTGTTGGTTTTGTCGTTGTTGCTGTTGTTGTTGCTGTTGTTGTTGTAGTTGTTGTTTTGTTGTTGTTGTAGTTATTGTTGTTTTGTTTTTGTTGTTTGTTTTTGTTGTTTTGTTGCTGTTGTTGCTTTGTTGTTGTTGCTGTTGTTGTTGTAGTTGTTGTTGTTTTGTTTTTGTTGTTTGTTTTTGTTGTTTTGTTGATGTTGTTGTTTTTGTTGTTGTTGCTGTTGTTGTTAAGCCCGGGCGAAGCCGGGTACTTGCCCCTAGTATATATATAAGCTCAATATGTCACCCCCTCACGACTAAACCCATAGTCCTCCTCCGAGTCTTCCAGTGCCAAATAACGGGAACAAACTTAATTTTAGATTTTGTTTTACCCCTTGTGAAAGTGTCAGCTAGTGCAGTCATCACCACTAGCACCCCCACCTCCATTGACGCATCGCCTCTGCGTCTCACAATAACAATGCATAGCCCACAGAGTTTTTTAAAAAAAGACTTTATAATTAGGTCATAAGTTAAACAGGTCAGTGTCGTAGCCCGATTTTTGTTCCCTCCGTGCGGTTACTTAATTGGGTCACTCCCACCCTTTCCCCCTGACTCTAGATATTAAGAAACCTTCTCATCGTCTGAACACCCGACGTTGTACAAACTTACTATTTATAGTAACAACACAAACCCATGCCTATAAAGACATAATCCTTGCTTTATGAAACAAAACAACTGCCTTTTTACACCCCAAAACTGCCTGTGCGTCAATTTGTACAGCGGGAAAAAATCAAGTAATTAAGTAATTTTTCAAATTATATCACGCCCCTGAGAAGTGCCAAATGATATCGTCCCGCTCCCCCTCTTATCTCTCTATATCTACGCCACTACCATAAATAGTATTACAGTAAACATGTGTGAATATTATGTCACGCCCCTGAGAGGTGTCAAACGGCATGGTCCACAACCCCCTCTTATCTCTCTATTTCTACGCCACTACAATAAATAGTATCACAGTAAACATCTGTGAGTATTATGTCACGCCCATGAGAGGTGTCAAATGGTATGGTCCACACCCCCCTCTTATCTCTCTATTTCTACGCCACTACAATAAATAGTATTACAGTAAACACGTGTGAATATTATGTCACGCCCCTGAGAGGTGTCAAACGGTATGGTCCGCACCCCCTTCTTATCTCTCTATTTCTACGCCACTACAATAACTAGTATTACAGTAAACATGTGTGAATATTATGTCACGCCCCTGAGTGGTGTCAAACGGTATGGACCGCACCCCCCTCTTATCTCTCTATATCTACGCCACTACCATAAATAGTATTACATTAAACATGTGTGAATATTACAGCAATACATAAGTAAGTATTCTTTATTCTTTTGATTTTTAATGATCTCTTTGTTTTATATCGAAAGTATGATGGGGCGAGAATTTATTTTGGGGGAGACAATATTTTACAGGGTAGGGGCGACATTATTTTAATCGGGAGGAAAACATTTTCAACCCCCGGAGGATTTGTTTTAAAACAGAGTCTCCGGGGGGAGACTCTGTATGGGGGAGGATTTATTTTGCAACACCGGCATTGAAGCCCAGCCCCTGACTGGAAGGGTAGTGCGCCTGTGGATTTCGTTCCCTGTGTTAGACATAGGAGGGAGCAGTGGGATTTAGTGCGGCGACTGAGCCCTTCGCTCAGTGTTGTATGGCACTGCCCAGCAGATATAGAGCGCTGCCCAGGTGTTAGCAAAAGCTTGAAGAGATTAAATCTAAAGCTTCTCAGAAAATGAAGTTAATTATTGACCAAACCTAGAGGCTCTCATAATATATCTTTATTGTTAGCCTCATAACGATTACAATCAAAAGTCAGTTTATGGCCCCGAACTGAGATTCGTTAAAAAGTTGCCATTTTATGAATTATATTTAAAGTTGGCCAATTAAAATATTAATATCGCAACCCTTAGGGGCCGTCCATAAAGTACGATTTTTTTTTACCCCACTCTCCCCTGTCACAAACTGTCACAAATCTCGGGACCTCCCCACCCCCCACCCCCCACCCCCAAAGTACGTCACACTTTCGAATATTTTTTTTTAATTAACACCTGATAAAAATATTTAATTGAATACTTAAAATACACTTCACTATTAAACTGTATTGAAATATAAAATTTCCACTTAGAAGTAGGGATGTACTAGATTCCAAATTTTGAAGTCCGTCAACAGGCCGGATTTATGAAGTGAAATTCGACCGGAGCCGGAGTCAGATTTGTCTAAATGGCCGGATTCCGGATTTACCGGTTATTCAATGAAACGGTGATTCAATCTAGATCGAATTTGAAAACAAAAATTGAAAAAATTAGACTTGACAATTTTATAATACAGATTAATTATCTGCTACCTTTTCTTTTACAATGGCTGAGGTCAGAGGTCAAGTTTTAGGTAATCTTCAGATTATGGAATCTAATGACTCGGGATAAGAAGTAGATTAGCGAAACTTGACCTCACCAGTGATTAAATAATAAAAAGGAAACAAAACAATTTGACTTTAAAAAAGACAAGATTGACAAATTATGTGACCAACTCATGTGCTATATTGAATATATTTATTATGGTCCTGTAAATTATGTTTAATTCAAAAATATTCACTGGACATCATCTTACTATGGTGAAGTGAATTGTTCATCCATAGTTGCGATTGGCATCATCAATCTGTCACGATCATCGTTTCCTGGAAGGATAATTGCAGATAGATCAACTAGTCCTCATCTAGCCACTCAACAGCCTGTGTATGTGCATTTTCTCTTCTGGCAATAACTGCCATGGGTTCTCTTTGCCTTCTAGAGGCGATTCTAAAAGAACGGATGCGTTTTATCTGAGTTGATTCTTGAACAGTTTGGGTGTGCACATTCTCCTGAGCCCGAGCTCTTTGTTGATGTTGTCCTGCATGTTTCTTCAACATTGTTTGTGAGGCAAAATATAAGTGACATACTTTGCAAATTCGATCAAGTAAGCTGGTCTGCAAAGATGGACAATAAAGATCATAAGGTTGTACTTTGAAAACTCATGTTGATCTCGGCATAATGTCATCGAATTTGAGAATTTGTGTCACAAGGAAACTTATGAGAAACTGCATCTGCTCTTTCTGAAGCCCTAAGTCCATTAGTTGTTTGATTAATTGTGATAAGAGGAGGAAAGAATCTCAAAGGTAAAACATTGAAATATTAGCTTTGTACTTTGTCGCAACATTTTATGTCCTGATATTTCACAATTTGAGTGAAATATTGGCTGATACGAACATGATTGTAAAACCATTCCTGATCCTTTGATATCAGTCCTGCTCCATCCAATTCAGATTTATGAACAACACATTCAGGAGACACGCATTTCATGCTATTTTGACATAAAACTAATTCAAATGTTTAACAATATTTTTGAAAATTATTTTAACGCTATTTAAATTCTACTAAAAAAATATATAAATTAGAAGAAAAATATTTTTTTTAAAAAGCTGTGAGACAACACATGGCCGGACCCCCCTCCCCCTTGTCACAAACTGTCACACTTTCTTACACACCCTGCCAACCCCACCCCCCCCCAATAAAAAAATCGGAGCGTGACGTACTTTATGGAAGGCCCCTTACAGTTTAGAAAATTGTTTATCAGCTAAGTGTTCAGGTGTGTCCAATAACATCAGGTGCACAAATTTGCACTGGAAAAACTCGCGTGTCAAATAATTAAAACATAAATAAATATAAAGTTAATCGCTAAAGGTTTTTCATTTACATTCGTTTGCTAAAAAATGTCTTTCCATTTTATGATTCGACACCGCATTGTTTCAAAATCATTTAATGTAAACAATATCAATTTTTTTAATTAATTAGTTTTTAGAGGCACTGATTAATCAGTAAAAAATGAAAATTGAAACCTAAAAGCCTTTTAATTTTAATGAAACGGAATGTCCAGTTTCACATTTCAATAATTATTCGATTTACTTATAGTGCACACACTTTAAAAAAAACATAGGCTGAAAATAACCCTTAGCATGATGATAGCGTGTAGTGAGTTGTGGTTAATTTATATGCACTAAAACAAAACCTAACGTTAAGCAGAAATTATTTTGACCTTTCCGACTGGTCTTTTGCATCAACTGTTATCTTCCATATGTTGCATTGAGTCTCAGTGTTTTTAAGGGCGTAGTTATGTCACAAACAGTATGGCGTTGTCAGGGCGTATGGTTGGCAAAGGTAGAGAGCCTCTGGATGTATGGTTGGCACAGGGCCGCCACCACGGGGTGAATCCACGAATTTATTCAGGGGCCCCAACGGAAGGGGGGCCCCGTCAGCCACGCTTAATTTTTATAATGCTGATATATATTCGGACAAGTATTCAAGTTACATATAACAAAAAAGTAAAAAAATTTAGCTCACAGCGAAAATTGACGGAAAAAGCTTTTCTGCACAATGAACTTTTCGCTAAAGGTGTTCCTCGCAATTTCGTGTTTTACGTCACAGTTTTCTAAAAATAATATGGCCGATGCTACTCGTCTCGAAGTTCGAGTCATCCAGCATGAATGCAGTCGTCTCGAAGTCGTTTTGTTTTTAAAAAATAGACAACTATACCTAACCCAGACCCTAAAACTAACATATTAATTACGCTAATGGATAAAAATAATTGTACTTATTCCCTATTTACTTATTACCTATTTTCAAGTGTAAAAATACAACATTTCATTACCGGAAGTACGCTTCGCTCTGCCATATTGCCATAACAACAATGAAAATACTTCGAGACGAGCAGCCACTTCGAAATAATATACCTTAGGCATCAAATACGTCACATATTCCGGTGACTCTCTCACTTATTCGAGTGGATGTAAATATTGGACTTTTTTTCTTCACTTTTACGACCCGTTAAGCTGTAAATAAGACATAAATACTTTTTTGTTAGAAAAAAAAGGCAACGATGGTATTTTCTTCGTTGTGTTCATGGGGTTCCCGATGAGATTCTCAATCATTTTCAATGTCTAAACATAAGATGATTACACATTTTTTAAATTTCAATCGAGAATATTAATAATAAATGTACAGTTACTTGAAAAAGAAAAATATAGACGCTAATATGATTACGACAATTTAGGACTTTACTTTGGCAATAATAATGAAAATTGATTTTGATTTACACTGCCACTTCTAGAACTGTTAATAGTAATAATAAATAGATTTTAAAAGTATCAAGTTAGTTGTTCATAATATTTTAGATAAGAATGTGATTGTCTTCTGAAAATTAGGTGCAATTATCTTTAAAATAAAAAAGTTATTCGCAAAACGGGTGAAAGTTTTTAAAAATGGGTCATCATTTTTTATAGTAAAATATATAGTATATGCAAGGGGCTTTAAAAAATTCACTCAAAAAATGATAACTCGACTTCTGTTCAAGATGAAATTGATGTTTTTAAGAAAGCTTAGAGCTAGCCCTTAAAAATTATATATATTTTAGAGTTTATGAAAATATCTCAATTTATTGTCAAAGTACCTGGGGCCAAAAGGAATTCTCGGTCACTCTCTTCGCTGTTACAGATTAAAGTAGAACATAAAATGAATCGACACAAGTCTGGTTCTCAAAAGCGACGGGAAAAGAAACAGAGGGAGAAACAGGAAAAAGAATTGAAAACCAAAAATGAAATTGCCAATTATTTTAAACAAAGCGAAGCTCCTAAACCCAATATCTCTGCTAAACCTGAAGATGTTTCCTTTCCATCAACATCCCGCCAGGAATTGCCACGTGAAGATTTGCAGCCCGAAGATGAAGAACGTGGTTGTGTAACTATCAGATCTGGAAACGAATCATCTGACCCTCCAAATGAGGTCGAGACAATAGAACTAACAGCAAATATAGGATTAGGAGAGGCAAATGATAATGTTGATGATTTTGTTGAACGTGAAAACTAATTTCGCCAATACAGCGATCCTGGGCGATGGCCAGAACACTTGCAAGTCCGGGACAGACAAAGCATCGTTTTATGCAAGTTAATAACTGAAAGTCAGTTAAAAGAAATGATCAAAACCATGCCTTCAGACTACACTGGCAAAATGTTTTACAAAAGTTACTGGGGTTACTAGAACTCGTATCTCACTATAATCCTTGCCGCAACATAATTTGGAGTGCATCAAAGACAAGAAAGAGCATGGTGAAAGAATGCGAAATCAATATTTGTCACGGAAGACTCAAAACGAATCCATTTCTTTATGTGCGAAACATGTTCTAGACAAGATTTTGCTTGAAAGAAGGGAAGCAATTTCTGTTTCCATTATATGTGATGCTGCTCCTGACGTATCCCATGCAGAACAAAATGTTCTCATATTACGATACGTCCATAAAAGCGATGAGAATAAATGGTCAATAGAAGAGAGATTTGTAGAGTTCTTCCTGTGCAATCAGAAGACAGGAGAAGAAATTGCAGAAACACTCATTTCACGCTTAGACGAACATGGAATTGATCTTAAAGATTGTGGTGGACAGGGTTTTGACAACGGCGCAAACATGGCCGGGAAAATGAAAGATGTTCAAGCGCGGATTTTACAAAAGAATGATGCTGCTCTATTCTCTCCATGTGCAGCTCACACACTGAATCTGGTCGGGGTAAATGCTGCGTCATGTTGCAGAGATGCAATAACATTCTTTGGAAACGTGAATCGCCTCTACAAATTACTCAGCTCTTGTCCAGAAAGATGGAATCTCTTGCTGGAATCAACAAGATGCTCCCTGCATAATCTTAGCGACAAGCGCTGGAGTTCAAGAGTTGATGAATTGCGTCCAATTGCTCAGAGGTTGCCTATCATTCTTCTTGTTCTAGAGGCAGTGGTGCCCACGAATAAGTACACAAATGAAATTAGAAGTGGAGCACGTGGACTGAAAACATATTTCTCTTCCATCACCGCAGTGTTGATACCAGCATTCTGGCTAAAAATTTTGACGTGACTCAATGAAAGAAATCTGATACTCAAATCAAAGGCAATCTCACTTGAAATCGCGTCACGTAACATCAAGGATCTCTAAAATGAATTGCAGCAATTGAGAGATAATTGCCACACGATTTTCACAGAAGCACAGCATGTATCAAAAGAATTGGGAATTCTTACAGAACTGATGACGGTGCGGCGTCGCGGCAAAAAGCCAAGACCTTTACGTTCAGATTCCGAAATTTCCAATGATTCACAAGACGTTGCGGGTGTCGAGGAATCAGCAGAAGCTGAGTTCACTAGAGAAGTTTTGTATTTCATTTTGGATCCTGCGATTGGGCAGATGAACCATCGGTTCAAAGTTTTGGACAAGATCTTGAAATTATTCAATCCAGTTCTAAATTTTATAAGTCTGACTTCTGAAGAAATATCGTCATCTTGTGCTGATTTAGTGGTTAAATATCCACTTGATCTTACCAGCCTTTTGAAAGAAGAGTTGCTTCACTTGAAGAATGTATACGGTGCAACATTCAACATCAAGGAAGCGTCTGCCTCTGCATTGTCTGATCCATTTGATCTTTTGAACTCAATTAATTCACTCGGGCTAGAAGGAATATTTAGTGAAGTGTGTATTGCCCTGAGAATTTTATATTGTCTTCATGTGTCGGTAGTTCAAGGAGAACGATCGTTCGGTAAATTGGCTATTATAAAAAAAAACTATTTGCGTTCTACCATGAGCCAAGAAAGATTAAATGGACTGTCAATTATTTCAATTGAACACGAACTTACCAGGCAGATAAACTTCAATGAAGTTATACGTGATTTTTCTAATATAAAAATAAGAAGGTGGTCCTCCTCCTCACAATAAATATACAAACAGCCCTAACACGCTTAAATATTAATAACATGTTGTGTTATCCACGGATGTTACTATATTTCAAATTTAAAATGAAAAGTCTAGTTATAAGCATGGTTATTTCCAATGGTATGTAATTTTTTTTACACTTCAAATAATATCTAATTGACTAATTGTACGATCTAATTTTTTTTTAAAATGTACTTCATGTGAGTGAATAGAACACACAATTATTACTGTTTTTTAAATATTGCTTTTCTTGTTAATTTTTTAATATGAATGAATAAAACCAAAAGAAATTCTACTACTGCTTTTGTTGTTGCAAATATTTAGTGTTTTTTTTAATTCAGTAGGAAATTCTTGCTCCCTAGATCGCTTGTATTCGTATTTATAAATGCAGCCAGCATTGTCGTTGTCGGATAAGCTAGATTTTTGTCATTTTGTATACATATTTCAAGGATTTTGGCATGTGGGGACCTGGGGAAAAAATAGGCACGATTTGGAGCCCAGAGGGGCCCAACGTACCCGGTTTTCAGGGCCCCAAAAATTTCTGGTAGCGGCCCTGGTTGGCAGATATAAAGAGTGTCGGGGTGGCTAGCTGGTAGGGGTTAGGAATGTTAGGATAGTTGGTTGTCAGAGGTAGATAGTGTCAGAATGGAGGGTTGGCAGAGGTAGATAGTGTCAGAATGGAGGGTTGGCAGAGGTAGATAGTGTCAGAATAGAGGGTTGGCAGAGGTAGATAGTGTCAGAATGGAGGGTTGGCAGAGGTAGATAGTGTCAGAATGGAGGGTTGGCAGAGGTAGATAGTGTCAGAATGGAGGTTTGGCAGAAGTAGATAGTGTCCGAATGGAGGGTTGGCAGAGGTAGATAGTGTCAGAATGGAGGGTTGGCTGAGGTATATAAAGTCAGGGCGGAAGGTTGGCAGCAATGTTCTCTTTAAGTTGCCTGGTTGCAGTAATATTCAGACGTCAGTATTTTTCCATGAAAGCGATTCATGTTTTAAAATTATTTTAAGTTATGACAAAATGAATGTTACAAAAATAAATTTAAGACTATGTTATTGCTATAGACCAGGGGTCTCCAAAATTTTATGCTGGAGAGCCACATTAACTGTCAAACAGCAGTTTGGGGGCCAACTAAAAACAGTTTTGTTGTAAACTACAGGTAAAAATAGTATCTTATTTTGGAGATCAAAAGGTCTCCAGGGCCCGGATGACAGGGCCTCGCGGGCCGCATCTGGCCCGCGTGCCGTAGTTTGGAGACCCTGCTATAGACTATAGGAATTAGAGTTTTAAAATTATTATGTAAATTCAAGTAAAACTAATATTTTTTAAAAAATTTATCCATGGGGACATTTCAAGAAAAGTTAAAATTGCAGTTTGCATTATAATTGTAGCTTAACATACAGTATGCAGTGTTTTAGTTTATTTTTGTCCCCTTTTTTAACGAGTTTTTTTTTCCAACTACTTATTAAATCTATGTTTTAAAATTCAAACAGTTGAAGAAGTTCCCCACAGCTCAGCAACTTTTAAATTTATAAAGTTCTAAAAAGAGCAAATCAAATGTACTTTAAGGATCACACATTTGGCTAAACTCAATAAAACGTTCAGTTTTAGGAATCAATGACGAAAGAAGTAAGTGGAACTGAAAAAAGGATGACGTCAGGACTGTCGGGAAAGTTTACTTTCGCCTTTTTCCCTAATTTATGGCGCGTTTAAGGATACAAAAGAGAGTAATTGTGTTTGGATAAAGAAATTGATTTTAATGAAGGGTGGAGAGTTTAACCATAAGGCGCAAAGAAGAGAAATAGCCACTTCAGCTCATTTTTTTTTGTAAGAGAGAATCAGATGTGTATTACTAAATTACTAAATGCATTTATAGTTTGAACCATAATGATTTCAGAAGTTTTAATGCGTCTATTTATATAATACCGTAAGTTAAGTCACACAAACACTTCAAAAATATGTACAGTAAACTGTCTTAGGAAAGCGAATAGCACATCGTAAGGAATGTCCACATTGAAATTTGGCAAAAGACTGGTGAATGCGAGATTCAGTTGTACAGTCAGTGATAAAACGACATAGTAGTAACAGTTCCTTTTTCAGAACATGTAGGCCTATTGGGCAAGCGAAGCAGCATTCACAAGTTTCAATAACCACGGCATACGAGGGGATTGTGTGGCTAGGACAATGCCCAGCCGCCTTTACTTCCCCAACTGATATCGTGTACCCACTGGGAGCTGGTTGGACTCAGGGACACCCTGGGCCCCGGGAACAGGTCCTTGCCTTCATATGGATTCGAACCCATGACCATCGGTACGCCAGTCTAGCGCGCTGCCACTCCCCCCCCCCACCCGACATAAATATGACATAAATACATTTTAAAAGCTGCACATAATAAACATGTATAATTCCCCAATATATAAAGTTAAACAAGTGACTTCTCAGCGCATATGCCAAAGACACTGACTTATAATTAATTCCCTTACTCAGCTGGTTACTCATTGCCTATTTATTGTGGTTTACAAAAATAAACATATCTCCCACCGGGCTAAATATCTTTTGTCTGCATTATATTAATTCTTTGTATAGTTTTTTTTTAAAAATATATTTTGTACGAGATTGTTATCAAGCACGCGAAAATCACGTGCACAGTTACAGTTGGTCTGGGTCAAGAAAGCTACATACTGGTATGAAATGTTAGCGCGATCGTTACTTATTCAATAGATTTACTTTATGTTTGTATTATGTAGCTATTTATGTTAACCGTAAATCATAATGTTTTAAACAAGATTCGGCAATTTTTTTAGGTGCGATTTAAATCCTTTATATATATATGTGTTTATACAACGGCATCAATAGCAATTTTAAAAATAAATAATTAAATAGCATTTAGTTTTGAATAAAAGAAAATTTGGGCTAACAAAATGCGTTTCTAAAAGGAAAACTGTATCTATGAGGTGATTATAAACATCGTTTCTTTTATTTTTCTAATTAGAGAACAAAACCCTCTTTTTTAAATCCCTTATATTAACTTCACCGGCGTCTCTCTCTCTCTCTCTCTCTCTCTCTCTCTGTCTGTCTGTCTTGGGCTCGGCGGGCGGAAAAACAGAAGTCAAAAATGACCCACTTCCCATGATCCGATCAAACTGAAATTTGGCACACGGACCCGTCGAACCTAACAATGCATCGTATCAAAATTTCAGATCGATCGAACGTACCATAATTAAATTAATGCATTTTTAGTTTATCCTTATATGAGGTATGTAATTCAAAATTCACTGTTTTTTTTTAAATTCCAGTTCCACGTGAGTTTGAGTTGACGCCGACCGTCGTGTTGACGACGACCGTCGTGCCGACACCCCCTCACATCCCACCCCCATTTATTAAAGACAAGGGACATCACTCAGTGTCAGTCTGTAAATGTTTAAAAATAATCACTACTGTTAGTTATGTCTCATATATAAGGGATTTATAGTCAAAAACTTTGTTTTTACGGGTTTGTTTTATTAAATCCCTTATATTAACTTCGCGGCCGTCTCTGTCTCTCTCTCATCATGTCATGGGCTCGGCGGGCGGAAAAACAGAAGTCGAAAATGACCCACTTCCCAATGATCCGATCGAACTGAAATTTGGCACACGGACCCGTCTTACCTAACAATGCATCGTATCAAAATTTCAGATCGATCGAACGTACCGTAATTAAATTAATGCATTTTTAGTTTATCCTTATATGAGGTATGTAATTTAAATTCACGATTTGTTATTGTTTTTTTGCCACGTGAAAGTTTGAGCATTGAGGCGACCCAACGAAACGACGGTGCGCTTTTGTTTACATTTTACGTGTCACTCTGAGCTCGGTCAAGCGAATCGGTGACCAGACTTTTCCCCTCTCCCCCTCCCACCCACCCCTCCCCCCTAGGGTTATGAAGCAAACTTGAGTTAAGACAGATTCAGTCTGTAAATGTTTGAAAATAATCAATACTGTTAGTTATGTCTCATATATAAGGGATTTATAGTCAAAAACTTTGTTTTTACGGGTTTGTTTTATTAAATCCCTTATATTAACTTCGCGGCCGTCTCTCTCTCTCTCTCTCTCTCTCTCTCTCTCATCTCTGTCTTGGGCTCGGCGGGCGGAAAAACAGAAGTCAAAAAATGACCCACTTCCCATGATCCGATCGAACTGAAATTTGGCACACGGACCCGTCTAACCTAACAATGCATCGTATCAAAATTTCAGATCGATCGTACGTACCGTAATTAAATTAATGCATTTTTAGTTTATCCTTATATGAGGTATGTAATTTAAATTCACGGTTTGTTTTTGTTTTTTTCTCCCACTTCCACGTGAGTTTGAGTTGACGCCGACCGTCGTGTTGACGCCGACCGTCGTGCCGACACCCCCTCACATCCCACCCCCATTTATTAAAGACAAGGGACATCACTCGGTGTCAGTCTGTAAATGTTTGAAAATAATCAATACTGTTAGTTATGTCTCATATATAAGGGATTTATAGTCAAAAACTTTGTTTTTACGGGTTTGTGTTATTAAACGCGTTGTATTACGCCTAGTAGCGCAGTGGCGTACAGCTCAACTCTATTTCTGTACAGAAAAGTAAAAAAAGAATATGGTGTTTCAGCCCATCCTTTTTTCGACACACATCCTAAAATCTTTCCTCCCACTCCCTACCCCCTAGACCTACTTAATTCTGTGGGTTTTTTTTATGATGTCAAACATTTTTCAAAGCCAATTTCGGGGATGATAAATTTTATTTTATTTATTTAAGCAAAAAACAGATCGATTCCTGTAATAAATTTTACTTAACTTTATTCGGTGAAAATGTCATCGGAAAAAAAAACTTGATAAACACTATTGCGAGGATTGATTGTTTGGATTACCTGATTTACATTGTGTTTACTGTTAAACTAGCAAAGACCCGTTAAAATATCTCGGAGAAAGGGTTTTGCGTGTTTGGACGGATTTTTATTTTGAATATGTTAATAGTATTAAAGGCAAAATGTTGATTTTGTTTATTTAAAAAAAAATATTTTCGGATTCGAGAGAAACTATTTTTGTATACGCTATTTGTCTTTTGTTTTATTTTTCCCCTACTCCTACACAAATCGGTAAATTAAAACCGCCCCCCCCCTTTTTATTACTACCATCCCTTAAACATAAACTGGGATTTGCCGACCCTAGCGAGGGCTAGTCATGTTTAGGGTTTTTAATTGCGTGTTGTTGGTTGTTGTTGTTTTAAAAACCGAATATCGATTATGTGACTCCGATTTTAAATCTATTAACGTTTTATACTTGACTTCATAGAAATTAGGGGTGTACTGGACTTCGCCTGCGGCTCCGGCAAATCCGGAATCCAGCCATATTTACAAATCCGGAATCCAGCCATATTTACAAATCCGGCTCAAGAAGAAATTTGCTTAATAAACCCGGCCAAATCCGGCTTGCCGGGTTTGCGATAAAATATATATTAATTATAGCTCCGGCTCCGACAAATTGGAATCCGGCAATTTTTACAAATCCGGCTTTGGCTCCGGCCGGATTTCACTTCATAAATCCGGCCCAATCAAATTCGATTATCGGTTTGGGAAATTTAAAACCTTTTGTCGCTTTCAAATCCGATTATTGTTTAACAGCCTTAGTCATATTGGAAAAAGGGGAAAAAGAACGGGCAGAAACAAACATTTTCAAAAATTAACGAAAAAGAAATGTATTCTCTCTGGGGTTTGATCCCAGGAATTTCCGCGTGCAAGGCGGACATGATAACCACTATCACTACGAATCATATGTTATCCTGTGAAGGAAAAACGCAAATGAACGGCAAGTGAACGCGAGAAGCTTTGTTGCCACCCCCCCCCTTTTTTTCCCCCTTTGATTTCACCCCTCCACGCTTGCCAACTGCGAGGGTCATTCGTCATGCTCATTTGAACATGGTCGTTTAGGAGAAATATATATATAGAATAGATATTGTGATTGTTAAATCGATTGAAAAAATAATTGGTTAAAGATTGATCAGGAATGAATCTGTACCCTTAACTGACGAGTGTTTTCATCCTTGTTGAATGATAGTCCTTGTATAACAGATTTTAAATAACACAAGAGCCGTGTATGATACAACTAGTAACTCAAATTTTTATTTAAATTTACAAAATACTTTGCATTTGTAGTCAATCTAGTTACCATGTGATTCATTTAATACTAAAATGAACTTTTTGCCCTACGTAGCAATCAAAGTTTGTTTTTAGTTTTGACCCACGCTAAATTGCTTTCTCATATCCACTGTAGATGGCTGTGTGTGGTTTTTTTTACATTTTTTTTTAATGTAAAGGGATCCCAGTCTTTTGGGGCCGAAATCTGTTTTTCATAGAAAAGTTCCATAGGGGGGAGCGGGGCGCAGCGCCCCAACACTAGTGACTAGCTTATTACCCTCGGGTCGTGAGGCCGGTGCGCCACCGTTGTGCCGGAGAGATTACTTTCTATTGATCGTGTGGGCGGCAAATCTGAGCTAAACACAAAAGAAAATTATGTTTTTCAAAACCGAAAATGATTAACATGATATGTAGGCAAGGAACAAATAAAAACCATATTATAAGCTAAGAGAGATATCTGTGCTCTAACGTTCAAACATTCTTTCTTCACTATGGCGACGGAGAAATCCCTACGCAGATGAAAACATAAGGATTATCATTCCCCGATTTGCCATTGGTTGCTTCTTCAATTCACAACTAAAACTTTCTAGATTTGCTCATGGGTGGCAGAATTTTAAAATTTATTTAATGTAAAATTTTATTGACTTGTATTTACGTTGTTTTTTTTTCTTTTTCTTTTTAAAATTATTTTAAACATTTTCTATTCATTCATCAAACTACTTCTTGTCAATAATTGATATCTTTAAAATAAATAAAATAAAATAGATATAAAAAATAACTTTAGTATAAACAAGACAATGAAATCATTTTTTATCATTCAATAATGCACGAAATACACGTATAGATATTTCAAATGCCGATTTTTTAAAGAGTAACTAACATTTTTCTACAAAAAAAAGTATTGTAATTATTTTAAATTCGATTTTTATTTTTGAATCGATACCTAAAACAAAGATTACCAATATCCACTGTACGCAACCGGACGGGGGATTGTTTTGTAAAGAAAGAGGTCGATTTTGAGATTATCTCCAGCCGGTGCTATCTAAGGGGGTCCTGATGTAAAAGGTATTAGCATGATTGACAGGGAATCGAGGCGCGTTGTATAACAGAAGGGTATATAAAGGCAGGGTTCAACCCTGTTCAAATTCAAAGAGCTTTCCGCTCCGGGTGAAAAAAAATAGCCCCACAGTTTTGTTTATTTTTTTAAAGTGAGCTTAGACACAGCTTGGAAGAATTTCAACCAGGAGGACTACAAAAAAAAACGAGACGATCGCTCACCTTTGGCATTCAGCCACGGCCAGTATGGCACATTCCAGGACGTCGGCCGTCCCGCTGCTTGGATTAACCCTTTGGCTCTTGACCCTAGCAGAGTTCGCCAGTGCCATCACGTAAGTATAGAGACTAGATGCTGCAGAGAAATGATTCGTAATCATTCATGACGACTATTTCAAATAATTCATCCAGGGAGACATTTCAAGGGCATTGGGGAAGAGGAGTAATGGATTTGGTTGGGGGAGGGGGGGCATTCAATTCAGGTTGAAAAAATAAATCAACATTTAAGAGACAATGCATTTTTATCGATGAGGGAAAGAGGAGGTGGAGAGAATTGTAAATACTACCCGACACAGAATACGGGTCCTTACAAACAACTTTCTCAGAAAAAAAATATTCTCCTGTTGATACAAGATTTGTCCGTTCACATTTAGAGAAATAAAACAATGCCTCCTGGTGGATCACGCCCACCTACTACCATCACCGATTTCTTCACGGTATGACGGTGAAGAAAGCCGAAAATATACATAGCTCTGCAACATTACGCAATCAAAGTATTTTGGTGAGCAGCGGCAGATTTGTTTTAATAACTAATATTATTTTGGGCCATTTTCATAAAAATAAAAAAATAATAATAATTTGCTGAAAATTTAATCTAAATAATATCGAGGGGGAAAAAATGAAGCAGTTTCACAATCTGATTATTAGCAACGATGCCTGCATCAAACAAAAGTCATACAGAGCAACACGAAAAGAAAAATATATAAAAAAATTAAAAACCCGTAAAGAAAACAAGTTTTTGACTATAAATCCTTTATGTACGAGACATAACTAAAAGAATGTTCATTATAATACGCAGCGCAAGACATTCCAAAAATACAAAATTGTAGTTATGTGTCGTAAAACATGTTTAATATAATGCGAACCGATCGGGAATATGTTTATAAAAAGTATTGTCAATAAAATACGCACCTTATTGCTGCGCGACAGGAAAGGTTGTTCAATATAATACGCACCACGAAACTATTGTAAAAATTTTTAACATGTTACATGGAGATATAAAAAGATATCTAAAAATGCATTTATTTAATTACGGTACATTCAATTTATCTGAAATTTTGATACATCATTTTTATCATCGGCAAGAGTCTGCCTGCAAAATTTCAGCTCGCTAGCTTACCAGGAAGTTGGTTAAAAATCGATCCAAAGTTTTTTCGGCACCGCCTCAAACAAGCAAGCAAGCAGACACAACGAGTTAATATAAAGGATTTATAACGTAAAAACCAAAGTTTTTTTATTATAAATCCTTTATGTTTTATACATAACTAAAAGTATTGATTATGTTCAATATAATACACACAGCGCGACAGACTAGAATAAACATTTACAGATTGGGAAAATATTAAAAAGGTTGTTCAATATAATACGCACCGCGCGACAGACTAGCACAAAAATTTACACGTTACATAGAGATACATAGAGATAACTAAAAATTAATTAATAATTACCGTACATTCGATCGATGTGAAATTTTAATACATCGTTTTTATCGTCGCCACGAGTCTGCCTGCAAAATTTCAGCTCGATTGGATACGGCGAAGTGGGTTGAAATTCGGTCCAAAGTTTTTGCGACAAACAATCAACCAGACGCCACGAATTAATATAAAGGATTTTTTTAAACGGAAAAAGCTAAGTTTTTTACTATAAATCCTTTATATACGAGACATAACTAAAAGCATGTTCATTATAATACGCATCGCACCGCAATCCAAATATCCAAAATTTTAGTTATGTCTCGTATATAAAGCATTTATCGTAGAAAAAACTACTACAGTCTGGTTGCTAAATTTCAGCTCGATTTGATCACGGGAAAAGGGTTATAAAAACATGTTTAATATAATGCGCACCGCGCGACAGACTAGCATAAACATTTACAGATCGGAAATATAATTTTTTTAAAGTATACCGCACCGCGCGACAGGAAAATATTAAAAAGGTTTTTCAATATAATACGCACCGCGACTGTCTAGCACAAAATTTGCGACAGTCTAGCATAAACATTTACAGATCAGGAATATATTTTTAAAAGTATGGTCACTATAATTCGCACCACACCGCGCGACAGGAAAATATTAAAAAGTTGCTCAATATAAATCTCAGCGCGAAAGTCTAGATGCTCTAGCACAAAACTTTACATGCTGCATAGAGATAAATAGAGATAATCTTAAAATTCATTAATTTAATTACAGTGCATTTGAGCAATGTGAAATTTTGATAGATCATTTTTATCATCGCCACACGTCTGCCTGCCAAAATTTCAGCTCGTTAACTAACATACGGGGAAGTGGGTTTAAAAATCGATCCAAAGTTTTTGCGACAAACAATCAAGCAGACCACGAGTTAATATAAAGGATTTTTTTAAAAAAAGAAGTGAAATCCCATCAACAATTTTGCAACAGTATATAATATATGTGCCCGCTATCTATCCCGTCTAAGAGTTCACAAAACAATTTTCCTCTCATAATTGTTTTTGTAATGGAAACAAATTGATGCCCAGATTTTTTTTTAAAATTAAAAACATAATACTGTATTGTATTTTTTAATGTATGAATATTGAAAACCTTAGTTTTTAGAATACAATCTTATAATTGGTTTCAAAATCGCTGTCTCTTCTTAATTTCATAAGATAACTCAAGGCTATCTAAACTTTCAAAGAATCTTTCAAAAAGAAACTTTTTGTAAAAAAAAATGAAATAAACTCGTGGTATTTTCTTAGCTTTACATTTACAATTATTATTTATTCCCCGTTTTAAAGCAATATAAATATTTTTTTTAAAAACATTTTCGCTTGAAAAAGCGACAATTTCATGTACTTCCATTACACTTTAAGTTTTTAAAAAAATGAAACTTGTATTTTAATTATTTTTTTTTAAAGTGAAAAGTGAAAGCAGCTAAAAGCTCAGAACGGACAGCGCTGTAAATATTTAAAAGTTCGTTCTCTTTAAGCTGTTATCCATAAGAATTTGTACAGTTAAAGATATTTTTCAACTTTTAAATACTATTTATGATATGCTCCAAAATAAGAAGAAAAAAATCTTGTTCACTGATTTCAATTATTTAAATTGTTTTAAATAAAGAAATAAATAGAGTTTTTGACCATCTTTTAAAGGCACTGTGACGATTGTCGTCTTTTATTTCTCCCATCTTCATTTCTGCACCGAGGCTGGGTGTTTTGTGTGTGTGGGGGGGGGGTGATTTTATCACTGGGCATATATTTTTAAAATATGTATTGAAATACAAGAAATTTAAATGTTGATCTAGAAGCTTTTGTTTTTAGATATTTGTATATTTTTATTTCGAAGGGGAAAAAAAGAAAGAAAAAGAAAAAAAATACACTATGCGTGGTGGCAGGGCGGGCCTTAGAGTGGCCCTAAATGTAATAGAAAAATAAATTTTAAAAATTATTTGATTCCTGTGCGAGGCCCCAACTAATCAGAGGCCCTAGGTGGCTGCCTATTTTGCCTATGCCTAAGGCCGGCCCTGGTGGTGGTTGTGGTTGTTAAGCAACCTTTGAAAGTGCTTAAAATTTTCCTTATCAAAATAAACCTTTTTGTCCTTATCAGTGCTTTTACTTACGGAATAAAGAGTCACCATGCAAAAAACTACCTGCAAACGTTCCGTTATAAATAAACAGGCGCTCATAGCCACATATATTTCTTTAAGAAAATAATTAATTTTTTCATCAACACAGGTGCCACTTTTTGTTCCGAAATTGTAACACAAGATGTAAGAATGAATAAACCTACCAAAGGAGAATTTGTATGATATAAAGTACAAAATTGTTAATTGGCACAATTTCAATGACAAAGAAAAATAAATGAAACAAAATAATCAAACGAAAGCGTTACTCTACAATCTGATCGCCCAAAGTCAAGTATACAAGTATTTGAAATCAAGAGCCTAATTATTCTCTCTAAATATCCGTTGACGTCTACAAGCGGGGCCGGTCTTAGGCTACTGCAACCTTTGCGACCGCAGTGGGTCCCGCGCTTTCATGGGCCCCCTATCTTAATTTTCACTTATTATCCTTATTAATTTCTTATCCCTACTCAAACTGGGCCTCACGCAATTCGTTACGCATACTAAGCCGCATAGGGCCTCGCAATTGCTAAGACCGGCCCTGTCTGCAAAGTTTTCTTTTGTTTTTACACCCTTAGGGGCCATCCATATATTACGTACGCACAAAATTCGTATTTTTGAACCCCTCCTCCCCCCGTTGCATCCCGTACTTTTATTTTAAGTTACGCGTTTTAATGTGACGTGACATTTCTTAAACTACCCCTCCCCTCCGTCACAAATGGTCGACCCCCTCCCCCTCTAGGTGCGTCACGTCATTTACAGACGGCCCCTAGAAGGGGCCATCCATAAATGACGTCACGCGAATTTGGCAGATTTTTCACCCCCCCCCCTCTGTCACAAAAACTTAGACCACCCCCTCCAATATGACGTCACAAAGCTTTGCCGTGGGGGGGGGCTCCCCCCATAAAAGCTGTACTTTCTATTTGAAAAGAGCATGTTTAAAATCAATTTTTTTTGTCATTTTAGTATATATTTAGTGTAGGCCTACATTCTAATATCGTAACACGTGTGAAGTCATGTTAAACACCATGTAACAAATCAAATATTTAAATTTAAAATTTGCGAGTTTTGATGTGACGTCACATTTCTCTAACATCCCCCTCCCCCACATCACACATCGTCACAAATATGTAGACAACCCCCCACCCCCTTTTCCCCTAGGAGCGTGAAATCCCCGTCCCGTTGTGTGTTTACAACGGCTAAGGCACCGGTGGGCGAAAGAGAAACTTCATCTAATTCAAGAAATGGAAATATAATTCCGACGAATATATTTTAATAATGTGTAAACGTTTGGTCTGAATCAAATCTTAATTGCTTCCAAGTAATTAAAAGTTCAAAATTTCGTTTGCAATAAATTATAAAACATTATTGCATATCAGTATTGACTCAGTCGGTCTCGAATGACGTTTGCAGTCAGAGTGGTTTATGTTTCTATGCTTAGTATTATGCAAATTAAATTTGTTGTGCGTACGTACACATTCAGTCGAGACCCCCCTCCCTCCCGTACCCATGCATACGCAAAATGCCGTAAATTTAAGACCCCCCTTCCCCCCTCCTTGCGTACGTAATATATGGATGGCCCCCTATGGGGACCTGGGCACTAAAGAAACCAGGAAAACAGACACTTTATCAACATTTAAAACTTAAATAAGAATGCAGGACTAGATACAAACCATGGATAAGCGTAGGACGCAATACTCTTCTTTACAGATGGAGCGTCTTTAACATATAAAATACTTACTTCTCGATGTTTATGTTTGATCGCTTCTTGCCGACACGTTTGTTGCGTATTTGTCAGGCCTACACATACCCTAGTCAATAAGTTCATTTCCATCTAGCCTGATTGAAGTCGCAACATCCAGTTATTTTTAATCAAAGGAGTTTTTTTTAATATTTTAATTAAAGCCTGTACAATTTTTAGGCATGTCCTGTATCCCAAATCAAAGACCTCCCTACCCTTGAGTTTGTTTGTACACGTGAAAACTAATTTGCGAAAATATCCGTTACATAGCTTCTTTACAATAAAATAATTATGTGAATAACAAAAAAATGGACCTGGATGGGGAAATATATTGCTTTAAATTTGGGGAGGGGAATTTAACAGAATTTGAAGTCAAAAATTATTTTGGTGTAACTATATAGGTTTAAATATAAACATTATTATCAGGTTTCCATAACTTCGTGAGACATGTCGATTCATTTAATTAGCTAAAATATAACAATTCTCATCATTGCAAGTGATTATATAAGCACCAAATCGTAAATTAATTTTTAAAATATTGTTAAAAATTGAAGTATTTAAAAGAGGTCAGACAGAGAGGCGATCAACAAATGTAGATGTTTTAAGCGATTAATGGTTGGACGAGACAAGGAGGATATAAGCCAGTTGCATTAAAGTAAATGTACTTGATTGCCAATGCGCTATAGCATAAAGAAATAGATTCTATGTTGACGTTTAAACGTGAAGAAGTGATAAACTGTTATAATATTTACTGAAGAATAATATTTAGATATATAACATCTTCAATGGCATTGGTTGGGGGTATCAAAATATTGTTATGAATGAGTTGTTTTAACCGCCTCTTTCTACAAATCATCATATATATATTTACCCTCAATTATGTATGACTGACTCACTTTGGCGTAACGCTAAGGGACACCACTCTGCTATTTTTAAAAATTGAACATATAGACTTATACATGATAATAATTTTGGTTTCCAGATTAACATTAACCAAACAAAGAACGAACCTATGACGTCAGCATTTGTGTTGTAAACAGTGCTGACTGACTCAAAGAGTTATTTTTTGGAGCAGTAATTTGGTGCGCTGCTTTCTAAATTTACTTAAAAAATCGTGTGGTGATTAGCACTGTAAAAAAATATTAGATAAATACTTTGTGTACATTTCAGGAATAAGTTACTTGGGCTTTTGACCCCCCAAAAATTGAGCACCGTAGGCGCCCTACAACCCCTATTAAAATACTTTGTGTACATTTAAGGAAGTTTAATATTACCTATTTATCATATGAGGACAATCTAGTTGGGCTTTTGAAAAAGGTGGGCGCCGTAGGCGCCCTCAAAAGTGGGCGCCGCAGGCGCCACGGCGCCGCACCACAACCTAGTATATACGATTTTTTGTAAAGATTCAATTTTCTTTATTATTTATATTTGAAATATTGTAAACAAAATGCTTATATTTCTAATATAATTGATTATAATTGATTGATATATCATTGAAAATTTTCTACAAATCGGTGTCATAAATTAATTTTTTTAACAAGAATACTTCCCAACAGGTTCTTACTGTCTTCCAGCATGGGTCACTGGCGATATCTTGTTTCTGTCCGGCAATAGTCTCAAATGACTTTTTTACCATTTTCCAGCAATGGTCACTACTGTGTTCTCCAAGAGACCGTCTACACCGACGAGAAACACCCGTGCAGTGAACTGTTCAAGTGGATCACAGGCTCGGATCCGCTCAGCTTCCTCAAAGTCGAGAATGACGTCTCTTTCGACATGTCGAACCCAAACCAGATTTGCCTCTTCCAAAAGTAAGTCTTATTTTCGCCCATTGCATGGTCAAGCATAGTTATCACCCGTTAAACAATTGTGGTCGCAATGTGTTAAGTTCCCATCTACTATAAAACTACTTTTTTTTTAATTAAAAAAAAACATGCTTTGAAGCCCCTCGCTAAAGAAGCTTCCAAATTAGTGTAATCTCTGGTATACCACTGCCCTGAACTATTTCAATGTTATAATGTCCCTTCATTTTTACACCGCGTATTTGTTTTACCAATAGTTAAAATCCGTCTAACAAGGGCACTGTCGTAGCGTGAACTTCCCATTTATTAAAGTTATTGAACGCAACGAGAAATGAACATTTTTTTCCACGCCCATGAAATCAACCCAGCTCCTATGGGTACCCCACATACGTTGGGAAGTAAAGGCGTCTGGGCCTACTACTACGCCGTGGGTATAGAAACGCGAGAACGCTGATTGTCTTGCCCCCAAGGTCTGAAAAGGGAAACATTTTTAAAAATATTACTTTCTACTGTCTAAGCACCTTTTATATAGCCGATTTATACATATTTTTTGCTTCTATACTATTTCCATATTTTAAAAAAAAATTAAAATGAGTGCATATAATGAGCAAAGTATAATTTCAGAATTTCTATTTATTGAACAATAAATTACTATTAATTTATAAATTTTTAAAAAATGAATTGTGTATTAATTGTGATCATTTTGAAATAATTAGAAAGATTACCAAGTGTAGAGTTACGTTTAAGCCAAAAGAGAGCAATGTATTAATCTTCTTCCCTAAAGTTTGAAACTCAATGGCGCTTAATACGGTGATGTCATTAAATTATACAATTAACATAATTAAAATTATCTATGACATATTATCTACTATGAACATGGCTGATAACCAACATTAACGTTAGGTTTAACCTACTCTTGTCATTAAAGACTATAACTATACATAAACTCTGACCTATGACCTACTGTGAAAATTGATGATATCTAATGTAAGCCGTCTTATTCCATCTCCAGACGAACTCACAAGAACGTCACTTCCTGTTGCACTGGCTGGACTGGCAGCGAGTGTGACCAACGTAAGTCAATCTTAAACTTTTGGTTTCGTGTACAGGGTGGCTAAGATTTATAAAAATAAATAAATTCGCATTGATCTACTAAATATTAATTAAAGAAAACTTCTATTTCAGCTGTCTGTTCCCCGTCCTGCAGTAACGGAGGAGTGTGCGTAGAAGCGGAGCCTTGGGCAACTGCACTGCCCAAGTGTGCATGTCCAAGCCCATACAGCGGAAGAGCCTGCGAGGAGAACCTTGATCGTAAATATGTTTTTTTTTCTTTTTAAATCCCTTATATTAACTTCACCGCCGTCTCGTCATCTCTCTCTGTCTGTCTTGGGCGGGCGGGCGGAAAAACAAAAGTCAAAAATGACCCACTTTCCGTGATCCGATCAAGCTGAAATTTGGCACACGGACCTAACAATGCATCGTATCAAAATTTCAGATCGATCGATCGTACCGTAATTAAATTAATGCATTTTTAGTTTATCCTTATATAACGTATGTAATTCAAATTCACTGTTTGTTATTGTTTTTTTCCCACGTGAGAGTTTGAGTTGACGCGACCCATCGAAGTACCGGCGTGCTTTTGTTTACATTTTACGTGTCACGCTGAGCTCGGTCAAGCGATCGGTGACCAGACTTTTCCCATCTCCCCCCCCACCCACCCACCCCCCAGGGTTGTGAAGCAAAGTTGAGTTAAGACAGATTCAGTCTGTAAATGTTTGTCGCGTTTGAAAATAATCAATACTGTTAGTTATGTCTCATATATAAGGGATTTATAGTCAAAAACTTTGTTTTTACGGGTTTGTTTTATTCTTCCTTGACTTCAACAGTCGTGAGGTGGGGGAAGGGGTTTGACTGTCACCAGGGGGTGGTGCTTGGAGTATCAAAACACGATAAAGTTAAGTCATAATTTAGCCGTCCTCTACGAAGCAAGACGGGTAATTATTAGGATATTGTCGCATTTAATTGTATATTACCAATGACTTTGTGATCCTACCTTGGCAGTAACATGACAAGCACACTCTCCCTGGAAAAGGAAATAGAAACCAGAATCGGTAAGGCCGCATCGTTAATGTCAAGGCTAAATCATCGAGTGTGGAACAGTGCGCAGCTCATTGATAGCATGAAAATCCCGGTGTACCAAGCTTGCGTGCTCAGCACACTCCTTTACGGCTGCGAGTGCTGGACGACCTACGCCAAGCAAATAAAGGAGCTTAACATGTTCCACTTACGATGCTTGCATAGAATAGGATCCTACACATCAAGTGGCAGGATAAAATCACAAATGTGGAGGTACTCAGGAGGAGCCATATGTTTAGTATGCATTCCAACCTGAGTGAGAGGCGTCTGCGGTGGTTAGGCCATGTCCACAGGATAGGCCCGGAGCGCATTCCAAGAGCTCTGCTCTACGATGAGCTGGCAACTTGTCTGAGGAAAGGAGGTCGCCCCTGCTTACTCTAAAAGGACGTCTGCAGGAAAGACATGTTACTTGCGCGCATCAACCATAAAACGTGGGAGGCCATTGCTGAGGAGCGCACCCTCTGGCGGTCAAAGGTGCGTGAGGGTACTCAAGCTGCGGAAGCCACCCTGACAGCTAGGGGTGAAGAATGAAGAGCCAGGATAAAGGTGGGGGGAAGGAGCAGGAGTCAACGCCATCGTTCCTTGAGGACTGACGGATGCCATACCATACCAATGGTGTCACTAGGAGTGCTGACCGCATCGACTGACGCACTCTCAGAGGAATTACATTGAGTATTTTAGATTGAAACATCAGCAATGTCTCTTCAAGAGAGCAATATATCAGTGGCGATGTTTGCAAAGAAATCCCAAGGACATTATAGCGTCTTAAAAACGGATTCTCATATACCTTTAAGTTTCTTTGGTTCGTGTGCAAAAATATTATAAACGTGTTCAAATCATTTATGTTTGTTTCTGTGCAAAAGTGTGTGTTAGTGTCTTAAACTGTTAAAATGAGGCCCTTGTGTCTCAAACAGATGCTAAAATATGATTCTCGTGTCTTAAACATAATGCTAAGCTTGTATCCCTTGTGATTGTTACAGACTTTGACTTTTCCCCTCTTGTTCGAAACAACCTTAAAATATTACTATCCTATCTGAAACAGTGCTTAAAGCTGGTTTGATGTACTGCTACAGTGGAAGCAACTGTCAAGGAAACCTGCTTGACCCGAATCCAAAAGAGATCTCTAAGTGTTGTGTTGACGGCTTCTCTGGAACTTGGGGAAGTCAGAACGCATCATACGGCTGCACACCCTGTTACCCAAGTAAGTCGAGCAACTCAAACCTACACAACACCTGTGTGTGTATTCTATTCTCGTTTTATATTACGCTTATGTGAACTCGACGAGCTGCCGGTTTGTTTTCAATTTTTTAGTTACTATATCATGTAACATATCGCGAGAAAGCTATGATAGTCACATTTCCGACTGCATGTCATTTAACAATTTTTAACCTGTTGAGAATCGGTTACATCTGTTCAGCTGAGTGTAGTGGGAGTAAGACAATCACTGTTGACATTTATGTTATATTGTAAAGGTGCTTGATTAGATCATTACATTACTTTCTGTTATGAACTTTTTAAACAGTTTAAAATATCGGTTACATTTGCCTATCTTGTACTTTAATCCTAGTGTCTGATTAATGTTTATTTGTATTTCATATTGTTTACATCACATTTGTCAATACTAAGTTTGTTAAATCCCTTGTAAATGTATGTGTATGTACGGGCTGACTACACATATAGTTTCTTAAAGAAAGCTTCGACCTTTATATGACTTTAGGGGCCGTCCATATATGATGTCACGCACCTTAAAAACAAAAGTGTGTGTCCACACATTTGTGACGATGTGTGACAAGGGGGGGGGGTTGTTTAAGAAATGTGACGTCACATAAAAAACGCGTAACTTTAAATAAAAGTTCCACTTAAATATTTGATTGCCTTTAATTTATTTAATGACTTTTTACATTGCTTCAGACGTGTTACGATATTAGAGTGCAGTCTTACACTAAGTACATACTTAAACGACAAAAACGTGATTTTCAAAAAGAAAATACGGCTTTTATGTGTGGGGGGAATTTTTTGACGTCTTATTGGAGGCGGGTTTAAGTTTTTGTGACTACGTGTGACGAGGGGGGGAGGGGGGTAAAAAAAACTGCCAAAATCACGTGAGGTCATTTATGGACAGCCCCAAACTTCGTGAAAAGTCACATCTATTCATGTTACGCCTTTTTGGTTTACTTCAGCTAAGGTCATCAGGGTCAATGACACGAGGGACAGCTCGACCTGCATGACGTCAGGTGATGACCAGTACCGTACATTTGACGGGGTGCTCTTTCAATACCTGACGCTCTGCGGGGTGGGCCTGGTGGTCACACCTTCCCTGGAGATCCACTCAGTCACTGAATGCGATCCGCTGGACAAGTGTGCGTGCTACAAGGTAAGAAAGTGATGCGTTGATATAAGAGAGTTGGCTTGTTTTAAAACAGAGATCTGATAGACTAAATATAAGACTGGGCTTGTTTGAATATTGACACGTGATGGGCTCACTACAACAGCGTGGTCTCACTCTAGATACCTGGTTGTCTAAATATAAGAGATATTGGGCTTTTTTCAGTATGGAGACCTGATATACCGAATATAAGAGTCCACTTGTGTTTCAATAAAGAGAGAACACAGGGTTGCCTGGACATGACAAGAAACCAAAACACAATCAACATTCAAAACTCTAACAAAAATGCAAGACTAGACATAAACAAAAGATAAGCGTATGACGTTATAAGCTTTTTTATTGAATGAAAATTTCTGTTTTGTGTCTTAGTCTTGCATTTTTAACAGAGTTTATTTATTTATTTATTCTGTACACTTATATAGCGAAAAACACTAGACTTTGGCTGGGCTCACTCACTTCACAAACGTTTTCAACAGCTTGACAAAGCACATTGCTCTTCTAATATTCATAAAAAAATATATAAAAAGCCCTTTTTTAAAACTAGTCTTATATTATAAATGCACTAAAAAGTAGAAAATAAATTTAAAATTTGAAATTTTACAGTCAGAAGAGACCTTTAGTTCCAAATTTATGAAAATGTAAAAGTTTAAAATGAGACAGGAACGTTAAATCGATTATCTCGTTGATAATACGACTATATGACTATACGACTATGGTGCTCAGTTTAAACTTAGTCTATCAATATCTATGCTAGCAAGCACCCTAGGGAAGAATTATCTCCCCTGGTTTTAACACCGGGCGCAGGGACGGTAGGGGGTGTGGACATAGACGGTCGGCGTCAACTGAACTGTCACGTGAAAGAATTATAAACAAATAGTGGGTTCGGAAGTCCGATTAAACTTACAAAGCAAGTTAATATAAGACTATTAAAAATAAGAATTCACAACATTATATACCATATATATAGTCAGATGGAGCAGGGTTTCAGCACACTTTATCGTCTGTCCACCGAAACATGTCTCCTTGACTGAAAGAATGTCTTCAGCATAGTCTCAGTCCCAATGTTATTCAACATGTTTTTCTGGCCATGTGGGTCAGGAGACCGAGCGTCGACATCGTCGATGTGAAAATGTGTGTCTCTACTTTTCCTCACCACGGCGGCAGGTGCGCCTCTCATCAATGAACACTTTATCAAAGCTACACACGAGATCAGGTGCTTCAACTTGGCATTGGTAGTCATGAATCCTGGTCAGTAGGCGATATCGTGTGTGTAACAACACAGATCGCCTACCGTTGTGTTCGCGGGGCTTGCTACTGACCGTGTCTTGAAACAGCACGACCCACGATCGCAACAGCAACAAAGATGGCTGACACTATCGGTGGTAAATGGCATGATGCTTCGCCAACAATCATCTATATATATATATATATAATTCACCAAAGCGAGTATGTGCAAATGAGCATGACGAATGAGCCTCGCTGGGGTCGACCAATCATATTATAGTTGGAAAGCAGAGGTGGTCTCGAGACCAACAATGGTTCTTGCGTTCACTTGCGTTGTGCATTCACACTAGAACGTGTGATTCGTAGTGTAGTAGTTATCACGTCCGCCTTACACGCGGAAGGTCCTGGGTTCAAGCCCCAGCGAAAACATTATTTTTTAATTTTTAAAAATGTGTGTTTATGCCCGTTCTTTTCCCCCTTTTTGTTTTGCGAACATGGCTGACCCTCGCTAGGGTCAGCTAACCACAGTTTATGGTTGGAAAGCTAGGGTGGTGCGTCGGTGGTTCTCAACTGACGTTCACTAGCGTTGTTTTGATTTCTTCGTGCTGTAATTTGTGTCCATTCTTTCCCCACTTTCTTTGAACTATCCATGAGCAAGTCTGCGGCCTATGCTATGCCGCGGGGCTTGTGTCTAGTCCTTATATAATAAAAGGCATTTTTCTGTCCAGTCATCGATAGCGATTGGTCCCTCAAACACATATGACTCCTACAGCCAATCACATTGAACACGTTTACGCGGACGTTCAAAACGAGTTATTTTTGGTGTAGTATTTCTTTCAAGACTTTATTTTGAGTTATGCGCGTTTGGATTTATAGTCAACACTCTGTTTTTACGAGTTATTTATTTTAACTATAATGAATAGTATTTTGACGTGATGCACATGTATGGCCGGTCGAGACGGCTGTTGGAGGGGAGTTACAACATGCCACCGAACGGTGGCGGAACGTCCTTGGACGGGCTTTGTTACTCGTATTATAATTATATAAAACAGCAAGTCTAAAGTCTGGAGTGGTGGAAAGCTTAGCTCTACCAAATAAGCAGTCGACGACGGCCATCTTAGCACAAAAACAACTTCAAGACAACAAGTCTAAGACGTCTAGAGCATCTTTCACTCGGAAGCCCGAGGCTATTCGTGCCTGTTTGGTGTACCCTCGTTTTGGTTTTAAATGTTGTCAGCGCGTTTCTTTTCCTGGTTTCTCCATGCAACCAATTCCACGCCCGAATGCCAGATGGGAAGATTTTGGATCATTAATACTGATGTGTTGTGATTTTTCATTCAGGCTTTCAAAATGTCTTTGAATACATTGAAATCTCTCTTGCAGATTGTCACAATCATTGTTCGGAGTCCAAAGGAAGTGACTTACACGTGGGCAGGAACCAATCTGACCAAGTCAGATGGCACAACGACAGAGATATTCGATGCCTCATTGCTGCCGGACAACACGCCAACTGTCATTGACAGCATCGGTGAGGCATTGCCACCATTGCGTTAAAGTTTATTTCGTTAACATAAAAATTAGATAAAACACGTGTATTTAATTGGAAAATGACACGTAACAATCTGTCGCTAACGGTATACTTATTCAGTATGATGTCGGTGAATTTGTTAAGAATAATTCTATGGAAATTCTCATGTTTATTACTTACGTTGCTGATATCATTGAAACAAGCATAATGAAATGTAAGACGCTGTTAATAATACTTTAAAAATAATTTTAATCATCGATAATTTTCTCTATTCAACAGACTTTTTTTCTCCAAAAAGTCAATTGCTTATCTAAACATCATCTGTATCCCTACACATCGTCTTCATTTCTAAACCTCCAAACATAACGTACATTTCTAAACACCACCTACTATTTTCAAAACATCATCTCTATTTCTAAAATATTATTTCTAAACATTATCCCTTCTTCTAAATGTCGATGCGTATTTCTAATTTTAAACATCACCTTCATTTCTAAACATTCTTTGTATTCTAAACTTCCCCTTTACTTTTTAACAGCTTCTGTATCCCTAAACATCGGCTATATTTCTAAACAAATCAGTATCTCTAGTCAGTAATCTTCATCTACGTTTCTGAGCAGCATCAGTATTTCTAAATATCACATTTATTTCTAATCAGCCTTTTCACCTCTGAACATCCTTTGTATCTCTAAAGATACGTTTAATTTCTAAACATCATCAGTATCTCCAAGGATCACATTAATTTCTAATCGGCCATTTCATTTCTAAACATCTATACTTCAAAACATCACATCCATCCCTAAACATCACCGTCATTGTTTAAACATAATCTGTATTTCTAAACATTGGGTGCATGTAATTCTTAACATCACTGTCATGTTGCCAAGATCCTCTTCCTATGTGAACATACCTAATCTTGACCTAAGGTATGCAGGGGGCGGCACACTTTTTAAAAAAAAATGAATGGGTGAAATTTTAAACATATGTCTGATATCAAGGAGTTTTTATTTTATTTTTTAAAATAAATTTGTTGTCAATGGGGATGTGGTGGCTACTCTTCTGGGTTTCTACCTGCTGTGGCACTCTTCCTATATCTATGCCACTGCTTGTAGTTTTAAGCATATTTTTTCTTCTTCATTTCTACAACATCGCCTTCGTTCTTGAAAACAACCCCCTGTTCTTTTCAAGGTGGCGTTGTGATCAAGTACAATGCAGACCAAAACTCCACTTACGTCTCACTGACCCAGTTCGGCGTGGAGATCCGCACCGACCCCGACGGCACCATGATGATCACCGTAAAGAAGAACTCCATACTGGCCGAGAACATGGCGGGCGTCTGCGGTGACATGGACGGTTACGCTGACGGTAAGATCAAGAAGATATAAAGACGATGAGCTGCCTCGGCGTATTTGGGAACATGTTAACATATTACAGTTACCCCCAAATAAATATGTTGCTGTTGTTTTGTAAATCCGGATTTCTCTCTCTCTCTCTGCATGTGAATAAACCAATTACTTTCCTTGCAGATGAACTTGCACTTCAAACACAGTCAGGAGCAGAGAGAATCTTTGAAAAGTACAAGAACCCAAATCTCCCGGTAAGTAGACTTTAAGTTTAAGCTTAATTCTATTACATTGTACTTGTCTTTTTAAAAAAAAAGGTGGGGGCGCGGGATCTTACAACTTGTTGAAAAATTGATGCATTTTAAAGAAATTTAACGTTGTTTTCATCGGTGCAAGGAAAAAGAGACTATTCCTAATAATTATAACTATAAGAGACATTTTTTTTTAAATAGAAAGAGCATCAAATTTTTGTAAGGGGTAAATTTGTAAATGACACAACCTCAGCTCTTCACAGTAAACTGTAGTATGACCAACACCCTGAGGAGTATTTATTGTGTGCGAAAGCTTTGGATGACGCGAGAACAAGGGTGATACCATCTGTTCATCCTTTAATAAGATAATGTTTACGAGAAAAATTCTAACTATTCACGAAGTTAACAGATTTAAAAATACATTATTATTTTTATAAAAAAAATCATGCAGTTGAATCTCTAAAACATTTTTAGATGAACATTCAATTTTTTTTTACAATTTTTTTTTGGGACTACTAAGAACCCTGGGAAATAGCTAATAATTTGACAAATCACACTTGAGTCAGTGTCATAACATATCTGTATAAAAAAAACAACTCGTAACTGAATGCCCCAATTCCAAGAGGATGATGACGTAAAATATTTAAAGCGTTACCAATTTTTTTTTGTCGCGTTAATGAAACAATTGACGCCATTCGCGGGTAAGGAATTGCTGGCGTTCATTTCGAAAAAGATTTTAAAAAAGAAAGTTTAAAAAATACAAAAACAAGCAGCATAAACTTATTCGTTAATTTTCAATACGTATTGTTGATTTAAAATTATTTACTTAAAACGTTAAGCTTGGGAATCAGTTAATAACCAATCAAATAGAGCTACCAGATATATCACCGAAAAATGTTACGCATGTACAAGAGTGACAACATTAGTTAAATTATTATTAAACATAGAAGCACTAGAGGATAGAATAACAAAGGGCAGAGTGGTAATAATAAATGAGGCATTTTAATCTAACTTGGAAATAAAACTCAAAGGTAATCTAATACAACCCTCAGATAGATATAGACATATCTAGCGACAGTCCTTCGATAATAGACACGTTTGTTGAGCCGGGATAGCGCCGAAGTTGCAGCGAGTCGAAGTAGGAAAATCATCCCCTCCTTTGTGGGGTCAACTTTAGTGAAAGGCACCTCCGACCGTGTTCCTAGGTGCCCAGTCACCCCAACCCTCTGAGGGGATCGCCCCGGGGGTGTCCCCTAGCTATTAGTTCCTCGATATAATTGCTAGAAATTCCCGGAAAGACCTTTTAAGAGCCGTATGCTCAGGGCTGCTGACACCATTCCACACAAAAATCATCCTTCTTCATGTTTGAAATTTGGGCGTGGAATGGGTTGCATGATTAAACCAGGAAAACCCACACACTATTAACTATTAACATTTAAAATTCTAATAAAAATACAAGGCTAGACATAAACTAAGGATAAGCGTAGGCGTAGTAGAAGTACGCTATAAACTTCTGTATAATAGATGGAGCGTCCGTAAAGAAACAGTTTCTATATTTATCCGGAAAATAACATTGATTTAATTCTGAATAACTTCAATTTTTCTATTCTATTTCAGTGCGGTAAAGGACTATCAGCTTGTGCCACACCTGAGGCTAATGCAAAAGCTACCGAAGCTTGTCATCCACTTGTCACGATTTTCTACAGATGTCATTCAGCAGTAATTAATTACTTTTTTTTAATAACCATGGTTTTATATGTGTATTTTTTAAATGTATAACACGTCTACAATACTGGAACTCATGAAAATTAATTAATTAGATAAATAAATAATTCCGATTTTGTATAGATTTGGATAATTAACTTTGAAACTTGGAAGCGGTTAAATGTGAACTTTCGCTAATCATTATGACCAATCTTAAAATGGGTCATCAAGAAAAATAACTCTAATGTCAAAGCCTCTATTATATATCATAATTTTATTATTATTATTATTTCGGTGAAAAACATCAGCATTTAAAAACATTTTCACGATTCATGTTCATGATTCATATTGGTAAAGACAGGAAAGTGTTTTCATTATTTTCATGCGTTTTTATTAAAATTGGATATATACTATCGATTCGAATAACGAGCATAATTTATCAAATATATGGCATTTTATTTTATAAGGGCAAATGGTGATTACTGATTAGTTTTTAATTTAAATGCAAATATGTTAGACTGTTAGTTAGTTAATGATTAATTTATTAAAGTTTAATAAACCACATGAGTTCAAAATTAATACTAAGTTTCCTCAGCCAAAGCTAAGACGTCCAAGTGTAATTCGAAATAATTTGTAACATAATTTTTAAAAATTAAAAATAATTGTGTGCTTCCATAGGCATATGACTGCTATTGTTTTTTTGGCAAATGAAATGAATATGATACTTTAGTTGACTTAACAAAATTATGAGAAATGTTTACTTTAACTTTCCTGATTATTCAATAATCAGGTTGATGTGAATGATTACATTCGCCGGTGTACTGCTTCCTATTGCTCATCTCTATCTGCTGGAGGAATTGATGCTGCTCAAAAAGCTGTTTGCAATGTTATGTCCACATACCACAAAGTTTGTACTCTCATCAGTGGGGAGGCCATCTCATGGAGGTCAAGCAACCTATGTCGTGAGTTTGAATTTTCATTATAATTATATCTAAAAAATACATTTATGTCCATGTATTCTGTAACTTTCAGTTCTTTACAATTTTTGTTCTTGAAATTTTAAATCTTTTATTCTGGATCTGTTTCTGTTAAAATTTTAAAATGTTAAAAGACATTCATCACCTGGACTCAAACTCAAAGTTTTTAAGGTTTTTGTGTGGTTCTTTTTTCAGCTAAGACTTGCAACCCACCTTTCATTTTCAACGGCCTTATCACTAACAGATGCCCACTGACATGTGGGGCCTCTATGTACTCTTACACTAGAAGCAGTTGTCAAAGTCAGCCATTCGGTGGATGCGAATGTCCTGCTGGACTGGCCAGGATCAACAACACCTGCGTTGCACCTGAGGACTGTCAGTGCAAAGGAGACGATGGACGCTTCTATGACCATGGAAAAGAAATAGTTTCAGGAGATCACTGTCAGATTTGGTATAAATGCATAATCCAGCACTCCTAGAGGCAAAAACCTGAACAAAGGAATTAACATTCAGCTAACCAGCAATAAACACAATTTTAAAAACTAAAATAAAAAGTATGATAAATGCCGTATTTGAAAGGAATTTAGAGTAATGTTTTATTTTTTTCCAATCCCTTTTTTGTGTTATGTTTCATCTGCCTAAGGTGAAAGCAGTCTCTTCCCCTTAATACCCCCTCTCCATCTCTATTATATGGCATTTTAGCATTTAAAATAAAATATCATTATCTCCAGCACCTGTGGCAACTATGGGCTTTGGGAATGTAAAGAAAGTCCAGAGAAGTGCTCTGCTACTTGCACGATTCTTGGAGGCAGCTTAGTTAAAACCTTTGATGGCAGAATGTATGAAATCAAAAACCCTTGTGGAGAGCTCACAATTGCTCAGGTAATCTATGTTTATGCAAGTTTATGTTTGATAAATTTTAATATTTTAGGGTTCTCATCAAGCTAGAACTTAAGAAAATGTTTGTGACTAAATATGGGGATAAAGTCATCCCAATCTTCATCACTGTAGATTATCAAGCTGTCACTTGTTATTATTTACATTTGATAAATGTTTTAGGGCTCTGATATCACCATTAAATTGGAAGTTAAGACAAGTGTCCTAGCTGATAATGGTGATAAAGTCACCCCTAGTTTCATAACTGTGGAATACCAAGGAGTCACTTCTCGTTTACAAATCTCCAAGACAACATCCCAAATTGATAATGGATTTGGCACCACAGTTTATATTAGGTAAGAATAATCATAAAATTAAAGGCATTTTTCATAATTTCTAAAGAATTGGAAAACTTTACAAAAGAATATTTAAAATTGTCTTTATAAATAACAGGTTTATTAGCAGTTAAAAGTAATGTGATTTTATTTTAACTTCTTCTTCTATGTCTTAATGGCCCATGATCAAATGTTCTTATCATTACAGCCACTTAATATGCATTTAAAAAGCAATTATTTGAAGCTATACTTAAATAACATTTGCTAATTGAAAACAACCATTACTATTTTGTGTTCAGACAAGCAGCTCAGAATGTTTTTGTGGGTGACATCAAGGGAGGGCTGGTCCGTTTTATTGTCTCCCGTGACGGCACATTCCATCTAAAAATGAAAAGTACACACTTCAGGAATAAGGTTTGTCTCTTAAATTGTTCTAATCTTTATGCTAACATTTAACAAGCTATGTTTAATAAAATAATAATTTTAATCTTGAATATATTTAATCAGAGAACTAGCATCTTCTGAACTGAGAAAAATTGTCACAGGAAATGTCTAAAATTAATTTTGTATTCTTTTCTTTGAAGGTCTTGGGTATCTGTGGCAACTTGGACAACAATAAAGACAATGACTTTATGTCTCCCTCCTATTCTGAAATGGACAATACAGAGTTTATCAAGTTTTACTCAACTTGCCGTGAGGCCCAATTATCAGAACTCAGTCTCAGTGCTGTGGTAAATATTTTTTGGTATTCCTAATGATTTACAAATCTTGTGAGTGCATCACTTTTATAAGGGAACAACATTTTAATAGGTAACTTTGAAATATTAAATTTAGCTTATAAGATTTTATCATTCATTCTGTTTTGTATACATGCTTTCTGTACTTGGACATTATTTTACCTAATGTTAATTTTGAGGTATTCCAAGCAGATTATTATTGAATTTATACAATTTAGTAGGTAGGGTTGTATAGACTATCTGCTTAATAGCATTATAGCATGTTTGTGTTATTTTAAATATATGCATAATGCATATATAATTTTTTTTTCTTGCAAGGGACATAACACTATTCTGAGACATGGAATGGTTTTTAAAAATATTTAAAGATGTTGTCTATCTTACCTACTGAAAGAAATTCCTAACATTTTTAAAACTTTCTTCAGAATCCTTTGTGCAGTAACTTAAGCTCCATCCCTCTACCACCCAACTCAAGGGTGGACATAGACAGCTATGTCAAACTGTGCAGCAACGCTCCAAATAACGACCTGCGTTGTGATGTCCTGCAGTCTTTTGCTATGGCAGCCAACATTAATTTCCAAACTGCATTTACCAAGGAAGTCTCATGCAGTAAGAATTTAAGATAATGACATGGTTGTATTTTGTCAGCACAATTTTTATTGGAATAATTTTTAAAAATATCTAATTATATCATTCAATTATATTTTTTCTAAGTCTCTAGAAAAATGTATACAGATCATAGTTTTTTGTGAACTGTTTTCCCTTTTTATCCTCTTCTACTCTCAACCCTGCTGTCCATTTATAAATCTTTCTTTCATATATCTCTGCCATGTCTCATCTACTCTTCATCTATTCAACCTTAATTTTCATATCTAAATAACTGTTCCTATAAAAAAAGAATTTTTGTATAGACTCCTACCATGCTGATGTTTGAATTCTCTTGCTTATTTCTAAATGTTTATTGTCTTTTTTGCTGTTGAAAGTTTTTAGCCTATATGCCAGCTGTCTTGTTTCATTGTGAAGTCCGCCCAAGTCAATTTAGTTTCTTACACTGGCTTTATCTGAAAACAGTCCTCCACAAATTAATTTAAAATCTTCAATAAAAGGAACTGTTGGGGCCATTTCTTATATTTCTGTAACAAAATTTTTATGATGTGTGGGGATAATGTTTTTGAGTAAATTATTTTCCTCTCCAGGTGACACCATTTGCAAGAGAAAACAAATCAACCTGTGCGACGCCAACTGCAAAGATCACCTCATCAAAAACTGCGAGCCCGAGACAATTTACACCTGTGGCTGTGGAGAGGGGGAGTACCTCAGGGATGACGGCACTTGTGTGCCCCTGGACCAGTGCGGCTGCTATGATTTCACTACACCTGATAAAGTCATACCTCCCCAGTCAGAATTTATGCACGGATGCAGAGAATGGTATTCAGCTATTTGCAAATCTTTTTTTTTAATAAATAAAGTATGATCCAGACATTAGGATAGCGTAAAAAGAAATATCAATTCTCATGTCTAAATTATTATTTGTATTTCTTAACCATCTTTTAACCAATTCATATGAAATCTATGATGTTAATTTTGTGTCTCACATTTTCTGTGTACAATCAGTGTCTGCCAGGCTTCTTATCTTTTATTCTCAGTGTCTAGCTTGGACTAATATTTTATTCAGGGTCTGAGATGACTTTAATAGTTTGTGGACTGCATCTGCAATTGCCCTGATCTTTTATTCACATTGTCTATAATTACTAAGATTTTTTTTATTCACACGGCTTAAAATTACAAAGCTCTTTTACTTATGAAGTCTTTAATGGCTATAAAATTTTTCATTCACAGCTTCTGCAACGGCTCGGACCTGATCTGTGACAACAGCTGTGAAGAGGTCATCTGTGCCAACTCCCAGGCGTCGAGGACAGAGCTGCTGGCCAAGTCCATTGACCCCACGTGTGCCAGGCAGATGTGCCCAAAGCCTTTCTACGCCTTGTCTGAGTGCATCAACGTGGCAACCAGTTCACAGCTTTGCTTCTGTGGGGCAGGGTTCAAACAAACTCAGGTGACCTGCACAGAGACCAATAGAGCTCTCAGTACATGTATTATATAAGTATCTGTCAACTAGCTCAGTTGTTCACAAAGAAACATAATAGCCCACTTTTTTTTTAAAGAGACAATGCTTGTTTTAAAAGAATAACATCACCTAAGTTTTAACAAGACTCTTAGCTTTTTTAAAATTTACAGAATGTGGTTTTATTCATTAATTAACAATGAAGTTCTAAATATCTTAGGTCTCAGGTAAAATATTCCTCATGTTAACACAACACTCAGTGATTCTAAAATGGACAAATTGAATATTAGGTTTATTACTAAATGTTTATGTTTTTTGTATTCCATCATGCAGGCTGGAGCGTGTGTGGAGAAATGTCCTTGTTTCGAGGGGGGGAAATGGTACAAGGATGGGGAAACCTTTGAGAAGAACTGCATAACAAAGTGAGTTGGTAGGGAGGGTAGGGAAGTGGTTAATATTTGATAGTTGTTTAGAATCTAAAAGTGCTGGTCAAAATATTTGATTTATTGGGCAGAATTTAAAAGTATTGGTCAAAATATTTGATTTATTGGGCAGAATCTAAAAGTGCTGGTCAAAATATTTGATTTATTGGGTAGAATCTAAAAGTGCTGGTCAAAATATTTGATTTATTGGGTAGAATCTAAAAGTGCTGGTCGAAATATGTGATTTATTGGGTAGAATCTAAAAGTGCTGGTCGAAATATGTGATTTATTGGGTAGAATCTAAAAGTGCTGGTCGAAATATGTGATTTATTGGGTAGAATCTAAAAGTGCTGGTCGAAATATGTGATTTATTGGGTAGAATCTAAAAGTGCTGGTCGAAATATGTGATTTATTGGGTAGAATCTAAAAGGGCTGGTCAAGAAATTTGACAGCTTTCTAAAAATTAAAATTGAATAGCCCAAGAAACTGATCGAGAGTTTCTTACAAATAATTTTAATTATCACATATCTATTGATAACAAAAGTGGGACAAAAAAAGTTTAAATTTCCTTTGACTTCTCACCAGGGTGTGTCGTGATGGTGTTTTTGTCTTTGACTCTGAACGTCCAACCGACTGTACAGGTAGTTTTACATTCATTATTTGACTTATGAACATTGATACCTTAATGCAGAGAAGAAAAGATTTTTTGTTGTTGTTTTTTTAGATCAGCATTCCCTAAGCAGTGGCAACACTGGCTTTGCTCAGTGAAACATTTCATTCTTGGGGTTTCCCCAAGCAAATATATTTATGGTTATCTAATTTAAGTGTAAATTATAAATCTTGCACTGGTTAGTGCTAGTTAAGATAATAACTCATTTGATAAGAAAAAATTGCCCTATAGTTTGTAATTAAATTTAGAGATGAAATAAAGTATTGAATAGCCACATTGATTATTTATTTTGAGGTAGAATTTGTTGGAGATCAACAAAGGGGACAATGAAATCCAGGTTTGGTTGTTTTGATCACTTCAAGCCAGACTCAAGTTGAAGAATCCCATTACAAGGAAGACAATTGTTGCTCGGCAGACTCACATTTTGCATCATACATCTACTACCTTTTTTCTTCAATGACTGCTATTGTTTTGTTTGACAGGTGTCTGTGTCTTGACCGGGTCGTCAATGAAGCTGAAGCCCTTTGATACATCCACTCTCAGTGACTTCTCCATCGAGGGCATGTGTGAATACTTTGTATTGAAGATAGGAAATGACTTTGCTGTCAAGACCAAGCCTGTTGTTTGTGGCAGTGCACGTAAGTCTATTAAAAAATCCACACAAAAAATTATGTGGTTGCTGTTTCTCAGGTTAGGACATTAATGTTAAGTTCCACTTATTCTCTTACTATCAACTCTTGATCCATAGCCTAAGACTCATTTATATAATATATATATATATGCATATATATATATATATATGCATAGTCCAGATAGTTTTTAAAATTTGGGGTCAAATATTTAGATAATTTTTACCCTAGGAAAACATGTTGATCACAATAATTATTCCGGTTACCTCCCGATAAATGTACCCAAGGACAGTTTATTTCTCCCTGTTCTTTTTATTTTATTTTGGTGCCTCTCTGTAGCTTCTATTTTGCTCAGGATAAATCTGTTGTACAGATAAATAAGTTATACATTTCCAAAAAAATTGTTGCAGCTAAAAATTAACCCAAACAATTATTCGTGCATTTTAATTAGTTAGTACACAATTATCTGAACTGATTTTTATTTTGTGCACTTTCTAAGCAAATATCTTGAGATTATACTGTGATTATAATGGAAACTAAGCATTAAATCTCTCTCACCAAAGAAAAAAATAATTCTCAAAGTGTCCTCTTACAAGCTGTTTCATGTGTGGACAGTTGTCTCTGAGCTTACCTGATTAGCCTGGCCATGTTGTCACAGGTACTGCCTGCATGCACATGATCACAATAGAGACGCCCTACATGAAAGACCCAATCATCCTGAAATCAACCAGCCCAGGCACGGTCATGGTGGGAAACAAAGAGTACAACCACAATGTGGGTCCCAACATAAAGATCACTGACACCACCTACTATCTGAGTATTTACTTCGGAGATTTGTTTGCAGTTCAATGGAATCAAGGTATTTCATTTAACATGACATTCATTTCTTTTTTTGTTTTAAAACTTTTATTTTAATATCAGTTTTGTTAGGCATATTTTTTTATAACAAAAGACTAATTAACAACATTTAGCAAATTTTGAGGAAAATGGTTTTTACAGGTTGAAAGAGCTCAAATATTAGACTGAAAAAAAATAATTTTCACTTGCTTCTTAACTTCAAGAAAGGGATACAATCTGAAAGTGTTTAAAATGATTTAATTAAAAATATTACTGGACTAAAAGTAATTAAAATATTTATTTCAAATAAAGAAATTTTAAAAAACTTCCTGTAATGTTTTCATTAGATTAGTTCATAATGCAATACTTCTCTTTCCGTGTCAGGACTGACAATGAGAATTGAAGTGTCCAGCAAACTGTTCAACCGGACTTCTGGTCTTTGCGGCAACTTTAACCTGGATGCCTCGGATGACCGCAAAGGCAGCGATGACCTTCAAAAGGAGACCATCAGCAAACTGGCCAGGAGCTGGATAGTCAACCCAGATGAATGCACAATGGGGGTGGAGCAGTCCATTGGTGCCACTTGTGAGGTAATAGGGCTACTGAGGATATGGTACATTTTACTGTCCAACTGTTAGCAACTCTTGTTTCATACCATTCATGATGATGCTGGTTTTCTTCTATAGTGCTAACACATCCATGCCAGCCCAACACGCTCGTTACACTCTGATGTTACAAAAACTATCTCAATTTAAAAAAAGTCTTAAAATTTTTCTTAAATTTGCTTTTGTTGTCAATCTCTTATTAAAAATTTGGGGATTCTTTTCCACAATTTTGGTGCCCACTACTATTCAAAGGAGTGCGGGCCAAAGGACGTCCTCTCATCCACTCCGTAAACTTTCAGAAGGGACCGCTTAGAGGAACACAGCCCCTTTAGAAATACATGTTCTCATGTTAATTCCTTCATATACCGTGGTGCTGATCCAACCCTACAGCCATAAGATAGTGACAGAATCTTGTCATCTCCCCACAGGAAGCCAGTGTGGATCCTTAAGTGTCGGTTTGGTGTGGTCTGATTTGCTTTCAGAACCCAATCGTTGTCTTAATTTATATAAGTGTAAAACTGAGACAATGTAAAATTCATAGTAAAATTGACCAAGGTGGGCCAAACTTTAAAAATACACACATATATATATATATATATATATATATATATATAATTAAACATATATTGATATATGCCTAAACCTGGAGAACATTATAGCGTTACCAATAGAATCTGGCCTCCTAATACACTAAACGGTTAAGCATCATCACCAACAAAGAATTACTAGAAAAAATATACCATGATTCTCTGGGTGGAGACATCATAAGAAGTAGATGCAGATGGACAGGATGCACTCTTTGCTTAACCCCAAATAACATCAGCAGACATGGGAAGGTAAAACTGGAAGGCCCAAAAATGTATTGAGATGCAAGCTAGCGGCAGACATAAAAAGTTTCCTAAGCAAAGGGAATGGAAAGCTGAAGTTGAAGGAAAATACCAGTATATGGTCTCTGACCCTGGTGCAGTAAAAGTCATAAGTAAGTAATCAATTTTTTTGAACAAATTTTTAAGTGCTTCAGTTTTCAACTTGACAGGGATCCAAACGTCAAGCGTGGGCCAAGGAAGCGTGCAAAGTTATACTTGAAGGGGAAGCTTTCGCTGCTTGCCGTAAATATGGTGGAGAGGTCAGCTTCTATGACAACTGTGTAGCCCAATCATGCAAGTAAGTCAGCTGTTCAAATTTCACCCCCATCCTCTTCCTTCATGTAATTTAACCTCGCCACTTTTCACCTTCTATAAAATACCCCAAGTAGAACGAAATAATTTTCTGTTAGCAATTTGTAATAGATTTTTAAAAAATTATTTCTTGAAATCTAAAGTTTGTTAAGAGAAACTTTCAAAGAAATGTAAGTGGAATCAACGTAGGAAGGAGAATATTGATGATATATAAGACAAAACATGCTACAAACAGTTGGCTTTTTAAAAAAAAATAGTTTGCAAATTTGTACTCAAATATATTTGAGCAACTCCTTGAAACCTAGTAAAACCTAGTCAAAGATGATGCACTTAACACAAAATAAATAATAGTGTTGTAACCAGTGCTAATATAACCTAAAGTCATGTGACCTCCAAGACTTACCTTTCCTTGTAAGATATTCATATAACATTCATCTGTGTAACACAATAATTTGTTATTTGATGCTTCAGCTGTGACACTGGTGGGGACTGTGAGTGTCTCTGTGATGCCATTTCGGCTTATGCTGCACACTGCAATGAAATTGGAGCCCCAGCTAAATGGAGGCACCAGAGGCTTTGTCGTAAGTTACGGCACTTTTTTTTTCATTTTTTTAAAATTTGCAGTGTGCTAAGGGTTATTTCATGAGAGAGCTTTTGTTTTGTAATTATTTGAAATAAATTTTTAAAAATAGAATATAACATTCTTGACATATTAAATGCACATCTAAATACACTAAACTAGAATATACTTATGTAATTAGAGAATCCACACCATTTAATAAATGAATAAATCTCACAATTTTGTATAAATCTACAATATTTTATCCACAGCCATCCAGTGCGAGGGTGGCAGTATATACGACCCGTGCGGATCAAGTTGTCCAGAGGCTTGTGGAGTGTCCCCAAACAGGACAAGCACCCTGTGTTCCTCATTGACATGTTTAGAAGGTTGCTACTGTCCTGAGGGCTACGTCCGGTCAAGTATGTTTACATATTTATACACTTTAAACAATTTTTTTAAAAACTTTCCTAACAATATCAACAAGAATTCTACCATGACTCAGCATTCAATTTTAAATCCAATGTCATATGCTCAAATTTACTAACTTGTCCTCAAATGTTAGACACTATTATTCAACAACTTGTTTGTAAATGCTATCTAATTCATTCACTTTTAAATACTAAACTTGTTTCCATTCATAATGTTTGATTACATTTTTTTTCATCATGTAAGATCATACTTGATTTAATAAGTTTGGTCAAATTCAATTTTCCTTCTAAGTTGCATTGGTCCATGTGGAAAAATGGAAAAAAATAAACTCTTCTGCAAAGTTGGGAAAAAAAAATTATTTTTTTCTTCAAAATTATATATTGGAACAAACACTCATGTATAATCTTTATAGAAAATTGCTGTGTGGTAACTCTAAACGGCCGTGCGGAATCGGGCAGTTATCTGTACAGCTGCACAGTTTTGAGGGAACATTTAGGGTTAAATTTGGTGACGTTATAAAATGATGTATCTTAAATTCTTAATTTAGCTGACTTGTAGCATTGCTAATCTGCAATTGAAAGTTTATAAAATTTATATTTATAATGCTTTCAGATCTAGATGACATTGACAACTCACACTGTATTCCAAGATCTGAGTGTCCATGTGTTGATGAGAAGGGGCACACAATTCCAAATGGACAGATTGTGACCATACACTGTCAAGTTTGGTAATCTTTTTTTTTCTAAATACTTAATTATAATAATAATAATTTTTCTTTAAACAATTTAATAAACACTAAAAATCATATCTGTTTTAAATAGTCTGGCAAAAAAGATTTTTATCGCAAAAAAAGTCACCTTTTATCATATATATATATATATTGTATCATCCTGAGGACTCATAGTTTTCCTTGTCTTCAAAATATAAAACATCTTTTTAAACTTGACACCTATTATTTTAGCTTTTGCATTTCCTTGATCTCTTATATTAGAGACATTATAATTAAGTTATCTAAATAAAATCTTAATGTAGATAGAGCTATATGCAAATTAAATAAATTAATTAATAAAATTGAATTAAATCACCTCCAATAAGGACTGAATTTTAGAGAAAAAACAATTATACAATATTCTACGTCTACCTGAGAAAAAAAATAATTAAATTTAATTGAAACATTTCCTTGAACTGATTGGAAAAAATAAAATTAAAATGTTGTTTTAATTTATAGACAGTCAGGAGAAATGTATGTTGTGTAATAACTGTCATCTTTATTTAGTGAATGCACAGAAGGGGAACTGAAATGCACAGGAGAGCCCTGCAAAACTGAATGTGATGAAGATGAATATCTGTGCAATGACGGGCATTGCATTTATGACAAATTGAAATGTAATGGTGTTCCTGACTGCATGGATGGAGCTGATGAATTTGATTGCGAAGGTTCTTTACCATATTTCTTCTGTTTTGATTACTTTTAAGAAAAATTGATGATACTTGTAAAAAATTAATGCAGCTTATAAACAAAATACTTTTAGGCAGTATAAATAAACAGCCTAAGCTGCCTGGAATTAGAATATTTTGTATAAATTTTATTCTTAATTTTGTATCATATTCATCTTACCATTGGATCATGTTAAATATTTTGTTTTTTATTAACGTTTTCAATTATAGAAATCTGTGAGGGCTTCCTTTGTGACAATGGCCAATGTGTTAGAAATACAACAGTTTGTGATGACAAGTATGATTGCATGGACAACAGTGATGAAAAAGACTGCGGTATGTTCTCAGTTACATTTTATTTGATAATCAGTCAGCAGTAAGCAAATGGATGAGGTCATTGATATGATCTAAAAGGGATTTGCTGATTTTAAATTTAAATCTGAGGTCCATGAACTTTTTTCCGTTTAAGTTGTTCCCCTTACTAAATGTTTTCTTTTATTTTTCACAATTACATTAGAATTAATTAATATTTTGGTACATTTATCAAAAACTGGCGTGACGACCTCTGTTAATTATAATGACCCAGAAAAGGTTGTGAGCGATGTTAAAACAACCTCTGCCACTTTTTAAATAAATTTTTTTTATGTTTTCAAAATCTAGACATTGAATGTAAAGAAGATGAATTCAAATGCCCTGACAGTATGCAGTGCATACCTATTGATTATGTTTGTGATGGTAACTTTGACTGCTGGTATGGAGAGGATGAACTCGACTGTAAAGGTAATTAGCTAATTAATATTATTGAAGTTAATTCCAGATACATGATTTGTGAATATAATTAGTCAAACTTTATTGTTGAAGGTAATTAGTCAAAGATAATATGTGAGATAAAAAGTCAAACATAATTTTTGAAGATTATCTATCAAACATTATTGATGAATGTAATTAATCAAATATTCATGAAGGTAGTGATAAAAATTTGAAAATGAAAGTAAGTTATAAATTTCAGGATTTTGTCTATACATTAACTTATCAATGAGTAGATAGTTAAAACTTTAAAAAAAAATCTTTTCTTTAATTAATGCCTTTATCTTCAAAGGCTAAAAATAAAAATTGCCAGAGGTTAAGCCCATCATTATCAATGTAACCTTATTAATCATTATTCCCTGTAATATTCCTGTTTCAGAGTGTCCTGAAAATGAAACCCATTGTAACATCTCAATCTGCATACCTAAAGACACCCACTGTGATGGTCATGATGACTGCGGGGATGGTTCTGATGAGATTGGATGCAGTAGGTTTCATCTCCCTTTTTTTAACATTAGCTTGGAATAAATACAACAAAGTAAAGACTCCCAAATAAAGTTTTCAACTGTTACATTAAATAAGAATATACCTTTTTTTCCCAATTGGATTGAAATTTTTTCTTAAAATGTCATTTAAAGAACAAAGAAGTCAACATTTAGCATATTAATTTTTGTAAACAGTTTTTATTTTCCATAGTATTATGTGAGAGTTTCTGAAATACTCTTTTTGTTATTGCACTATTCAAGTAAATTTGAAAGATCAATCAAAAATTTCAAATGAGAGGCAGTTCTGTCCCTTATTCAGTGTAATTCAGTTCAGTTAATGTGGTCATTTTGTTTTTTGTCTTTTCTTAAACAAACTCATGCATGATATTGCATCTTTTATACAAATTGAGATCTTTTTTGGACCCTTTCTTCGAAGAACTTTGTCTGTAGTTCTATACACATCATTATTTTGTCTGTAGTTCTATACACATCATTATTTTGTCTGTAGTTCTATACACATCATTACTTTGTCTGTAGTTCTATACACATCATTATTTTGTCTGTAGTTCTATACACATCATTATTTTGTCTGTAGTTCTATACACATCATTATTTTGTCTGTAGTTCTATACACATCATAACTTTGTCTGTAGTTCTATACACATCATTATTTTGTCTGTAGTTCTATACACATCATTATTTTGTCTGTAGTTCTATACACATCATTACTTTGTCTGTAGTTCTATACACATCATTATTTTGTCTGTAGTTCTATACACATCATTATTTTGTCTGTAGTTCTATACACATCATTATTTTGTCTGTAGTTCTATACACATCATTATTTTGTCTGTAGTTCTATACACATCATTATTTTGTCTGTAGTTCTATACACATCATAACTTTGTCTGTAGTTCTATACACATCATTATTTTGTCTGTAGTTCTATACACATCATTATTTTGTCTGTAGTTCTATACACATCATTATTTTGTCTGTAGTTCTATACACATCATTATTTTGTCTGTAGTTCTATACACATCATTATTTTGTCTGTAGTTCTATACACATCATTATTTTGTCTGTAGTTCTATACACATCATTATTTTGTCTGTAGTTCTATACACATCATTATTTTGTCTGTAGTTCTATACACATCATTATTTTGTCTGTAGTTCTATACACATCATTATTTTGTCTGTAGTTCTATACACATCATTATTTTGTCTGTAGTTCTATACACATCATTATTTTGTCTGTAGTTCTATACACATCATTATTTTGTCTGTAGTTCTATACACATCATTATTTTGTCTGTAGTTCTATACACATCATAATTTGTCTGTAGTTCTATACACATCATTATTTTGTCTGTAGTTCTAATACACATCATTATTTTCTTTTTGCTTTTCAGCCTATCCCACGACTACAGCACCTGAAGGTTTGTTATTTTTTAAAATCATTAAATCATTTTAACTTATCAATAAACAAATGTTAAAAAAGCAAAAGTTTTTCTAGCTTTTCTGTTTGTAGTACATGTTCCCTATTTTTTAATGGGGGGGTGGGTGGGTGGGGGGGGGTGAGGAGAAGGGAGAAGCAGTGCATGAAGGCAAGGTACCAGACGTCTGAAAAGAAGGTTGGAGTGGTACACACCAAAATTCTCCATAGTCTGTTGTGATTTCATTGATAGCATTGGTCACCAACTATTGTCTGTCCATCCGTTAATACAGTTAGATACATCAAGCTGCAAAACAAGGGTACAAAATAATCCATCATGTAAATGATTTCTCCCCTCTCATCTCCTAGAATGTCTGTACACCCTGGAAACATTTACCCAGTCCGGCAATGGCCTGACGGTGACCACCAGCTCCGGCCACAGTGACGACGTCTTTACTGCAAATGGCTGGACTCCGTCGGGTGTGTTCCCTGGCTTCATTGAAATAGAGCTCCAGAGTCAGTTCCTGCCTACTCTTTACGAAATCAGCCTCACCGTCAATCAGGGTGTGGGGTTGAACTTCACTGTGACCATATTTGTGGAGCATGGCAATGTGATAGTTGAGGTGAGATCAAAGGGGGAAAAAAGCTTGACTAACTTCCAAAACGTTATATTAGATTTGAATTTAAAATTTAAAAAAAAAGGTTATGCTTCTTTTTCTTAATAGATTGCCTTTTTTTAAAATCCCTTATATTAACTTCATCGCCGTCTCATTCGTCCTCAACCGTCGTCCCTCGACCGCGACGTCCGTCGTTCGTCCCGCGACGCCCATCCTGCGGAAAAACAAAAGTCAAAAATGACCCACTTCCAGTGAAGCCATCGAGCTGAAATTTGGCACACGGACCCGTCTCACCTAACAATGCATCGTATCAAAATTTCAGATCGATCGAACGTACCGTAATTAAATTCATGCATTTTTAGTTTATCTATACTATATAAATCACTATTTAGAAAAACAAAAGTCGTCATCTGCTTGACCTAGTTTTTAAACCCAAGGGAGATAATTTCGGTTTCAGTCTGTAAATGTTTGTCACTTTTGGACATAATCAATACTTTTAGTTAAGTCTCATATATAAGGGATTTATAGTCAAAAACTTTGTTTTTACAGGGTTGTTTAATAATAAATGTTTAAAGGCAAGTTTAATGTGGCAATTAACTTTCCATGATTTGTTTAAGATCAGCAAGCCCCATTTTACATGCGAAATGAACATTAATTCAGCTTCTGGGCAACACATGATACATGTTTAGATTTTGTTTGTGTTTTATTTGCATTTTAGTTTATGTTTTGCAATGTTGTTTTGTTTAGTGATTTTTTGGGGTTGAGATAAAATTGGAAAATTAGTATAATTTTTTTGTACTTGAGAAATATAAGTAGCCAAATATCATTAACTAACTGACTCACTGACATTTATTATGAGAACTCTCGGACAACTGGCTCTATGAAGTTCAAAGTTAGCACCTTAGTTAATTTATATTATGATCTAAAGGGCATAAAATAACCAAAGTCTGAAGCATATGTTTCAATTGATTATTTGTCTTGAGTTTGGATGGCAAATCTATGTGTATTGCACTGCTTTTGAATCAGCAGTTGATGCCATTTAAATCCATCTATGTTATCATAACTTAAAACTAGCATCGAAGGTTAAATATCCCTATACAACCATTCAATATAAACACTTCTATCTTTCGAGAGGATGGATTTTTGTGTTGAAATCAACATCATTATCTCTTTGCACGCAAAAATTTTTGAAATCACATCTTCTCTTTATTGTTTAGTTGGTTTATATTACTTTGTCACCAATGTGTGAATTGTTAAAAATAATTTTTTAAATGATTACCCCTAACAAAGGATTGGGAATAGTGGTGTCGCTATCTATGGCGGCACTTTTCAAAATTGTATTTAAATGCAGTAGTTTTGGTGCGCTGTTTACATTGGGCCACGGAGCGCTGACCAGAATTACAAATTTTAACAGCTTTGGAAACAAAAAACATTTTTGAAGAATCACTTTTAGGATGATTTAAAGTGTGGATTTTTTGGGACTGCCACTGTGTTCTTTAAAGCTAGTTCCTAGTTGTTACCCCAAGTAGCTGTTAAATAGCATGAAAGTGGCATCTCTTCACTATATTCAGGTGATGACAATGATTAAAATGCAAAGGGGTAAGCAGAGAAAAACATGGTGCTATTAGCTGTGCTTGAGAGTTGCAAGGGGCTTGAAACGTTGACAAGAAATACAAGTTTATGATTTATTGAAAAAAATTTTTTTTTAGTATTAATCTAAATAATAATCCATAAAACTGTTTTTTTTATGAATTCCTTTTTAAAAAAACAGCCTGATTCTTAATTGGTTATTTAGAGATTGTTGTGTGCATCTGGAGTTGGGTTTAATTGTTTAGCAGATTAACAAACTTTTAATTGCCTGGCCTTCTGACTACCACTACCTGTTTCATTTTATGAGTGCTCTTATAAAACAAGAAACTGTACTTTGGAATGACAATTTTCAAATCCATGGGGATAATCAAGCTTCAGTTTTATATTGAGTACTCATGTGTTAGTTCTTCTACATGTATTCAAAGGGAACAGAGTAAAAGAGTAATATCATTTCCAAAAAAAATGTGCCCTACGTTTTTGCATTTATTTGTTGACCTTAAGGTGACTGACTAAATTTAAAATAATTTCTATAATATTGTCATGACTGACTAAGTATAATTTAGATAAAATTATCATGACTGACTAAGTTTAATTTAGATAAAATTATGGGTTGATAACAAGAAGGAAATCTGACATTGATTTACAATAGAATTACCCTTGTTCATCCTGTGGACCAAAATGTTTAACATGCTGGAGTGCATGTGGCCCTGAGATGGGAATTGGGGTAAAAGGGGGGGGGGAGGAATTCCATCCCTGTTCTTGCTCCTTAAATGAAGGCATGCTCTTAAACTTTCTTCAGAATTTGCATCGATAATTTTTGTTTCTAGGAATACCAAATCAGAGAAGCTCCCTTCGTGTTCAGCAAAAAGTACATCAGTTATTTTGATAAAATCACAATCACCACTACAGCAACAATCTCATTACTGGCCTTGGAAGTCTGCTATCAGCCTGAAGGTAAATACAATGAACAGAAATTACCCAGACGGCTTTTGCAGGGTTAAACACTTAGCAAAAAAAATTAATTCTGTTTCCTGTATTTTATGAGATTTAATTTATTGTAATCCTTGTGCGCCTTGGCCATAGAGGTATAAAATAATGGATCTTATTCTATTGGATGGAGGATGCTATGATCATGTTTGAGCTATTGATAATGCATTTTTTGATAATTTGTATAATTACATTATTCGTTTTGTTTAAATTAAATTTATAGCAATTAATATCCATGCAAATTTACCTGAGTTAGAATTCTAATTAATAAAGACATTTTCATTTCCTTCCACAATAACAGTTACACCTACTCCATTTGAGACAACAACTCCCACAGGTACTTATTTCTACATCCATTTAGGCATTGTTTCAAGTAATTCTGTGGTCAGTGCAGACAGGGCTTTATGACTGCCCTTATACCATATATACTCTAGTATAAGTCAAGATTTTTTTTCAAATTTTCAAGGCCAAAATCAGGGGGTCGACTTATACTCGCATTTTTTATGACCAAATATGTATTTTTGGTCATTTAAAATTCCACTTTTCAATTCTCAGATTGGGGGGGGGGTCTTCTTATACTTGAGATCGACTTATGCTCGAGTATATACGGTATCTCAATACTGCTGTTTAATTAGTAGGCCCAGAGATGCTTTGTCTCCATCTAATTTCCACTGCCACTTAACAATTTTTTGTTAAAAATTTTCTCTTGAACCAGAGGTGTGTCCAGAAGGCTTCTCTGTCCTGACGCCAACATACTTTGGTCCTCTTGAGGGAGTTAATAGCATATTTACGCCATCAAGAGACTCCAGCTACATAGAATTTGAAGTAAAAGTCCTAGACAAAGAAGTGCAAAAAATTACTGTCACATCAGTCACACTCAGACTTTATGGGATTGTCACAGTCTTTGTCACCCTTGTTTATAAGGATGGCGGGAGCACAAAGGATGAGGTACATTTGTCTAATTGAATCTTCTTTGGGTAAAATCATCATGATCCAAAATCCATCTTTCTTATGTGCCTTATGCTTAAAGCCATCATGAAAAATTAAACCTGGTCTTCCTAAGCTTAGCATTTTTACTGAAAACACATCTTTATTATGTATTAGGGGGCGAGGTGTTTGAGCGGCATGTGCTCGAGCGGCATGTGCTCTAGCGGCATGTGCTCGGCTGACTAATGAGAATTACGTGTTTGCGTCTCTTGTAGTGTAGTGATAGTTGTAGTTGAGACTCGTGGGCTTTGCCGGGGTGGCGCCAAAGTGGTAGCGGGTCGTAGTAGTGAAATTCCACCCCTCCTCGTGAGGTCAAACTTAGTGGGAAGCATCTTCGCTTTCTGTCCTGGATGCCCAGGTGGCCACTTCAGAAGCGACCGCTCGTGGGGTCACAACTGTTATGTCCCCTTGGGGGAGGGGGCCAGATAGCTGGGGGGGGGGTCTTCCAGAAAGAGCCATGAAGAGCATTAGGCTCGGGGCTTCTGATTTTCTTCCACATGTAGGATCATTAGTAGTGTAGTAGGGTAGTGCATTGTGACAATTTGTAGTCTGACTGATAACTCCTTCAACAAATAGGAGGAGCTCTACCGTGGATTCACCCCCGCTGTAGGAGGAACATGAATACATGCTCATTTGGCATATTTGCCATGTTAAGTGTCAGCTGGTCAAACTGGGTGTCATGAAAACAGAGAGAGATTTTGCAAACTACAAATGCCTAATAGGGGTTGTATTTTCTGAAAACTCCTGGTCCAATGTTACGTTCAGATGGCCCACGTAAATTAAGAAGTTAGAAGCCCCCCGGTTCAGGGACCCACACAGTGGAACATTAAGGTGGGATCTGATCATGGCGATGGTATCTTAAGTAAGTGGCTTCAGCAGTTGGGAACTGACAATGTTTGGGTTAATATATTGTAGTCATTGTGTTAAATAATTTAGACGTAAGTTCAGGAGTTTTAGAATGTGAAAATCAAATAGTAATTTATAGTACATTAATTAAATTATATTATTTAAGAACATGAATTACAATTATAATTTGAAAGTATATTAATGGAAACCCATCTGACATTCAGGCTTGAAATGGGTTGCATGAAAAACCCAGGAAAACCAACAGACTATCAACATTCAAAACTCTAATAAAAATACAATAAACTATGAATAAGCTTGTATAAGATAAGATAGGATGATTGCTAAATATTTGTCTTCATGTCATATTTCTGTTCTTTTCCTCATCTAAAGTCAAATCATAAGAAACCATTTTTAGATGAATTCCACTTTTCCCTTCTCATAGTTCCATGTAGATTCTGAAATCGTGACCTACTTCCCAGAAAATGGAGTTCAAATACAAAGCATTATATTTCTACTTAATGTTGTTGAAAATAGTCAACAATATGCAAGTGCCCAGTTTCTTAATTCTACAGGATGCATTGAAGGTAAATGCTGATGACAATATATTGTCATTATAGTTACTATGGCAGTTCACTGAATTAATGTTCTATTGAAGGGATTTTTAAAAAAAGTTTTGATGGCTGCCTATTGCATCAGAGAAAAATGTTTTAAATCTCTGAAGTCATTATTTTATAAAATGTTCTTTGCATATTTCTGCTGAAAATAAATATAGACAATCTAATTTTAATATATATTTATATATTTATCAATAATGAGAATCTTATGTTATATTTTTTCAGTAAAAAAGCCAAAATAATTTTTTAATAATTTTTTTTTCCTGTAGTGATTAACTGCACTCTTGGTTATTGTAATGGTGAATGTCTAGACAACTATGAAGATCCATGCTATTCTCCCTGCCCACCCGACTACTGCTGTAAGTTCTTGTCTTAAATTTATTTCATTTTATCTACATTTTTTTGTACATTTGTTAATGTTTTTCAGGTCAAGAACACTATTAGCACCAATGCTTTGAGTTAATTGAGTTGTTATCTGCCTTTGGAATGACTAAAAGTATTGTACACATACTAAGTATCATATAATCTGATAACCTTGAATTTCATAACAGTTTAAAATCTAGTGCAAAGAGAAAATTGGAAAACGTGTAACTATTATAATAGACCTCTATGTTAGGTGGCTAGCCTCTGGAACTTCTGGACATGAGAAAACGTTGGAAAAAAAAATCCATGGTTTTCACATCATTGCAAATCTGCACAAAAAATGTGTAAACCCTCACAAATTAATGACATTTTTTTTCTAATGTAGGTTTGTTTAGCAGATGTTAATTTTCTCTCAGTGGAGAATCATAATCTCAGCTGTTAAACTTGTCTCATTAATCTGACTGTAGCTTGTTAAAATATAACATGCACATAAATTGTCCAAAGAGTTATTATTTAGTTGTTGAAATTGTTTTCACAACAAAATTTCATATTGCTAATTTTTTAACAAAAAATTATTTTAAAAAAAGAGCTATTTTAAAAAAAAACATACAGCTCACAGTAAAAAATATTCCATTATGATTGCATAAGGTTAATAAGGTTAATGCCATAATTATACATTCAACAGTTACTACTCCTTCTACCACTACAAGTACAATAGCGACTCCAACACAAAGCACTCCCAGGCCACAAAGTACCTCAGCATCACCACAATCTCCGAGTCTTTCAAGTACAACGCCTGTTCCAATACGGAGCACTACTAGGGCTACAAGCACCCAAAGTACACCCAGCATACCTGTGTCCACAATTTTACCAGGTTCACCTGGAACTCCTGAAAAACCGCCAACACCTGAGACACCTGTCACTCCACCGTCTTCCAGCACTCCAGGAACACCTGGTATGACTGTTATTTTGGTTTTTTTTCTGCATTATTAATTATATCATCAAGTAATTACCGTATAAATTCATTCTATAGCCCGTTCGTTCATAAGCTGACCCCCCCACTTTTGGAAGAGAAAAGTATTAAAAGTGTATAACCCGCTCGCAAGTCGACTCCCCAAAAATAATAGGACACCTTAAATAAAATGGTACACATTTTTTAAAAACTACAAGCTAAATCGGTCATTATGATTGTTTACTTTGTACTGCCTTTCTTTGTCTTTGTGCTCTTTGTTAGGCAGGAGTTACCGGTATTTTAAAAAAAATTCTTTGGTAAACAGTGACGAAAGCGCGTACATTAAAATTAGTAGTTGAAAACAAAATTTGTAAAACAATTTAGTAAAACTTTCACAAAAATAAATAAAATGATTAAATAAGGTAATTGCAGATGTTTAATAATATATTATAGCTTCTGGTAGCGCAGTCGAATCTTGTAGAATGTAGAAAAGGACCTTGGTGATCTACAATAACAACACCGATATTCAATATCCATGCAGAAATACATTAATGACCCGCTCGTAAGCCGACCCCCCAACTTTTTCCTCTAGATTTTGTCCAAAAAAGGTCGGCTTGCAAACGAATATAAACGGTAGTTGTTAAATTTTGGGGATAGACGTCTTATAATAGATGAATTATTTAACACAGAATTTTGGACTTTTGCTCAAAATTATGGTGAAAGTTGTGTTGGATTGTTTTGATACCTATGTTATGGTGCTTAAATAAAGGAAACTAAAATGTATATAAATTTTAAACATGTAAAAATGAGTACAAATCACATGTGTTGACAGTTTTGTTTCTGTAAAGTATATAAAACTGTTGATAAACAGAAATAACAACTTCAGCTCGACTTGACACTACAACAACAATAGGTATTTCCATTTTCACTGAGAGAAATTTCTTATTTTCATTTATGTTTTAAAAAAATGTTTGATAGTTTTGTTAAATTTTTTATTGATATAATTTATCTTGACTATTGAATGCATGTCTTCAGCGTATTTTTAGGGCTATTGAATTACTTATCTATTGCATATACATATATGTAGACTGTATATTTCTGGCTATTTTGAATCTGTATATTAGTTGTACATTGCTGGCTATTGAATGAGTCATTTGATTGTTTACTGCTGGCTATTGGATGGTTAGACATAGTGTTTATTAACAATGAAAAAAGTGTTTTTTCCTTTATGCCAGTGGTTCCCAACCCTTTTTGGGTGGCAACCCCATTTTATGAAAGCCATATGACCCGCGACCCCCATAAAATTTAAATAAGTAATTTTCAATAAAGTTTTACAATATAGAGAAAAATTTGCATTATAGTGAATATTTTTAGTCGACAGTTGGCGACCCCCAGAAAACCTGTCGCGCCCCCCATGTCTTTTAAATTTTAAGTTTGATTCAGAGAATCAATTTTCCACAATGACATGCTAATTGCATTATTGGTTGTTAAATTGGTTATGAGTGAGCTTGAAAAAAGACACAACAAATAACAAATATACCAGCAAAAAGCCTCCTTCAGGGAACAAACATAAATAAAAAGAAGCGTGAAAATTAAGTAAAACTTTTCTGCAGTGTGTAGTCCAAGAAGAGAGCAAACAGAAAGAATTATTGATGCATTTTAAGGGGTATTCTCAGAATAAATAGAAGAGAAAAGAGGTCACAAGAAATCAGTATCTACTATTTGAAACAATCGAATTTCTATGAGCTGTTATGAATGTGCCCAAGTTGAAGTTTTTAAATCAAAAGAAATTTATATGGATTAAAAAAAGATGACAAACGTTGAACCTTGGCAGATCCCAAGAAAGTTGTCAATATGGAATTGATGTTCTATATAAAACCAAATATGGCGTTCTTTTATTTTTCTTCTAGCGATCTGTATCCTTGGTTATTGTGATGGTGTATGTCTAGATGATTATACAGATCCATGCAACTCACCTTGCCCACCAAGTGATTGTTGTAAGGGAAAAAAATCGTGTTTTTTTAAAATTGTTTTTTCATGTTATGTACATTTAGTTATAGTCTTACTGTACAGAAAACTTAATTGCTAGCCACTATAAACACATTCATTTACTTTGATCTTTTGTACCAGAAACAAAATTTCAATCGCAGAACAAAGTTTAAATATCTTCCAATGAATTAAATAATTTTCTCTTAAGATAGAAATAAACTTAGTTTTTTAAATGAGATACCCATTAATTGTAGGAAAATTTAGAAAATGAGCAACACAAAATGAGCTCTTCTATTGATCCCAGAAAGTCTCCATTTTAAACAAATTTACCAAAATTTAACACCAACTACACTGACTTATGCACTTCAAACTGTTTATTATGACTACATAAAGTTAATGCCATACTTATACATTCAACAGTTACTACTCCTTCTACCACTACAAGTACAATAGTGACTCCAACACAAAGCACTCCCAGGCCACAAAGTACCTCAGCATCACCACAATCTCCGAGTCTTTCAAGTACAACGCCTGTTCCAATACGGAGCACTACAAGGGCTACCAGCACCCAAAGTACACCCAGCATACCTGTGTCCACAATTTTACCAGGTTCACCTGGAACTCCTGAAAAACCACCGACACCTGAGACACCTGTCACTCCACCGTCTTCCAGCACTCCAGGAACACCTGGTATGACTGTTGTTTTTGTTTTTTTTCTGCATTACTATATTATAAAGTAATTAGTTGTTAAATTTTGTGGATAGACGTCTTAAAATAGATGAATTATTTAACACAGAATTTTGGACTTCTTCTCAATATTATGGTGAAAGTTGTGTTGGATCGTTGTGATACCTATATTATGGTGCTTAAATAAAGAAAACTAAAATTTATATTGGTTTGAAACATGTATAAATGAGCACAAATCACATATGTATTGACAGTTGTGTTTCTGTAAAGTATAAAACTGTTGATTTTTTATTTTTTAAACAGAAATAACAACTTCAGATCGACTTGAAACTTCAACCTCACCAGGTATTTCAATTTTAACTGAGAGATATTTCTTATTTTCATTTATGTTAAAAACAAAAATTTTGTGGTAGTAATTTTAAATATGTATTGGTAGAATTTATTTTGACTATAAAATGCATGTCTTCATCGTATATTTATGGCTTTTGAATTATTTAATTATTGTATGTATATATTCAAAGAATCAATTTTCCACAATAACATGCTGCTTGCATTATTGGTTATTAAATATAACCAATAAAAAGCTTGAAAAAGATACAACAAATTACAAATGTACCAGCAAAAATCCTCACTCAGAGAACAAATCTAAAAAAAAGAAGAGCGAAAAAAAAAGGAAAATTTGTCTGCAGTGTGTAGTCCAAGAAGAGATCACGCAAAAAGAATTATTGATGCATTTTAAGAGGTATTCCCAAAATAAATATTGGCAGCGAAAAGAGGACACAAGTAAGTGGTATCTAATGTTTGGAACCGAGCTCAACAATAGAATGTCTATGAGCTTTAAACTTTTTCAAAAACATTACAAATGAATGTGCACAAGCTGAAGTTTTTAAATCAAAAGCAACTAAGATGGCTTCAAAAAAGGTGACATATGTCGTACCCTGGCAGATCCCAAAATATTTGTCAATATGGAATTGATGTTCTATATAAAACCAATTATGGCGTTCTTTTATTTTTCTTCTAGAGATCTGTATCCTTGGTTATTGTAATGATGTATGCCTCGACAACTATCCAGATCCATGCAAATCACCTTGCCCACCAAGTGATTGTTGTAAGGGAAAAAAATCTTGTTTTTTAAAAATTGTTTTTTCATATAATGTACAGTTAGATTTAGTCTTACTGTACAGGAAATTCATTTGGTAGCCCCTACAAAAACATTCATTTACTTTGAGGTTTTGTACCAGGAACAAAATTTCAATCTCAGAACAAAGTTTAAATATCTTCCAAAGAATTAAATAATTTACTCTTAAGATAGAAATAAAGTTAGTGTTTTAAATGAGAAACAGATTTATTGTAGGAAACGTTAGAGAATGAGCCACACACATAGTTCATTCTTTGATCCCAGAGAGTCTCCATTTCAAACAAATTTACCAGAATTTAACAGCAACTGCATTGATTTATGCACTACAAAATGTTTATTATGACTACATAAGGTTAATGCCAAAATTATACATTCTACAGTTACTACTCCTTCTACCACTACAAGTACAATAGTGANCACCCAGTTCTCCAAGCACATCTGGATCACCAAGCTCTCCAGAGTCTCCAAGTACACCAGAATCACATAGTACTCCAGGTTCTATAAGTACTCCTGGCTCACCAAGTACACCTGAATCAGTAAGCACTCTAGGGTCACCAAGCACACCAGGATCTTTGAGCACTCCAGGCTCACCAAGTACTCCAGGTTCAGTAAGCACACCTGGTTCTCCGAGCACTCCAGGTTCACCAAGTACTCCAGGTTCTATAAGTACTCCTGGCTCACCAAGTACACCCAGTTCTCCAAGCACACCCAGATCACCAAGCTCTCCAGAGTCTCCAGGTACACCAGAATCACCTAGTACTCCAGGTTCTATAAGTACTCCTGGCTCACCAAGTACACCTGAATCAGTAAGCACTCCAGGGTCACCAAGCACACCAGGATCTTTGAGCACTCCAGGCTCACCAAGTACTCCAGGTTCAGTAAGCACACCTGGTTCTCCGAGCACTCCAGGTTCACCAAGTACTCCAGGTTCACCAAGCAGTCCAGAGTCTCCAAGTACACCAGAGTCTCCAAGTACACCAGAATCACCTAGTACTCCAGGTTCTATAAGTACTCCTGGCTCACCAAGTACACCCAGTTCTCCAAGCACACCGGGATCACCAAGCTCTCCAGAGTCTCCAAGTACACCAGAATCAGCTAGTACTCCAGGTTCTATAAGTACTCCTGGCTCACCAAGTACACCTGAATCAGTAAGCACTCCAGGGTCACCAAGCACACCAGGATCTTTGAGCACTCCAGGCTCACCAAGTACTCCAGGTTCAGTAAGCACACCGGGTTTTCCGAGCACTCCAGGTTCACCAAGTACTCCAGGTTCCATAAGTACTCCTGGCTCACCAAGTACACCCAGTTCTCCAAGCACACCGGGATCACCAAGCTCTCCAGAGTCTCCAAGTACACCAGAATCACCTAGTACTCCAGGTTCTATAAGTACTCCTGGCTCACCAAGTACACCTGAATCAGTAAGCACTCCAGGGTCACCAAGCACACCAGGATCTTTGAGCACTCCAGGCTCACCAAGTACTCCAGGTTCAGTAAGCACACCTGGTTCTCCGAGCACTCCAGGTTCACCAAGTACTCCAGGTTCTATAAGTACTCCTGGCTCACCAAGTACACCCAGTTCTCCAAGCACACCAGGATCACCAAGCTCTCCAGAGTCTCCAAGTACACCAGAGTCTCCAAGTACACCAGAATCACCTAGTACTCCAGATTCTATAAGTACTCCTGGCTCACCAAGTACACCTGAATCAGTAAGCACTCCAGGGTCACCAAGCACACCAGGATCTTTGAGCACTCCAGGCTCACCAAGTACTCCAGGTTCAGTAAGCACACCCGGTTCTCCGAGCACTCCAGGTTCACCAAGTACTCCAGGTTCCATAAGTACTCCTGGCTCACCAAGTACACCCAGTTCTCCAAGCACACCGGGATCACCAAGCTCTCCAGAGTCTCCAAGTACACCAGAATCACCTAGTACTCCAGGTTCTATAAGTACTCCTGGCTCACCAAGTACACCTGAATCAGTAAGCACTCCAGGGTCACCAAGCACACCAGGATCTTTGAGCACTCCAGGCTCACCAAGTACTCCAGGTTCAGTAAGCACACCTGGTTCTCCGAGCACTCCAGGTTCACCAAGTACTCCAGGATCCATAAGTACTCCTGGCTCACCAAGTACACCCAGTTCTCCAAGCACACCGGGATCACCAAGCTCTCCAGAGTCTCCAAGTACACCAGAATCACCTAGTACTCCAGGTTCTATAAGTACTCCTGGCTCACCAAGTACACCTGAATCAGTAAGCACTCCAGGGTCACCAAGCACACCAGGATCTTTGAGCACTCCAGGCTCACCAAGTACTCCAGGTTCAGTAAGCACACCTGGTTCTCCGAGCACTCCAGGTTCACCAAGTACTCCAGGTTCCATAAGTACTCCTGGCTCACCAAGTACACCCAGTTCTCCAAGCACACCGGGATCACCAAGCTCTCCAGAGTCTCCAAGTACACCAGAATCACCTAGTACTCCAGGTTCTATAAGTACTCCTGGCTCACCAAGTACACCTGAATCAGTAAGCACTCCAGGGTCACCAAGCACACCAGGATCTTTCAGCACTCCAGGCTCACCAAGTACTCCAGGTTCAGTAAGCACACCTGGTTCTCCGAGCACTCCAGGTTCACCAAGTACTCCAGGTTCACCAAGTAGTCCAGAGTCTCCAAGTACACCAGAGTCTCCAAGTACACCAGAATCACCAAGTACTCCAGGTTCTATAAGTACTCCTGGCTCACCAAGTACACCCAGTTCTCCAAGCACACCGGGATCACCAAGCTCTCCAGATTCTCCAAGTACACCAGAATCACCTAGTACTCCAGGTTCTATAAGTACTCCTGGCTCACCAAGTACACCTGAATCAGTAAGCACTCCAGGGTCACCAAGCACACCAGGATCTTTGAGCACTCCAGGCTCACCAAGTACTCCAGGTTCAGTAAGCACACCTGGTTCTCCGAGCACTCCAGGTTCACCAAGTACTCCAGGTTCTATAAGTACTCCTGGCTCACCAAGTACACCCAGTTCTCCAAGCACACCAGGATCACCAAGCTCTCCAGAGTCTCCAAGTACACCAGAGTCTCCAAGTACACCAGAATCACCTAGTACTCCAGGTTCTATAAGTACTCCTGGCTCACCAAGTACACCTGAATCAGTAAGCACTCCAGGGTCACCAAGCACACCAGGATCTTTGAGCACTCCAGGCTCACCAAGTACTCCAGGTTCAGTAAGCACACCTGGTTCTCCAAGCACTCCAGGTTCACCAAGTACTCCAGGTTCCATAAGTACTCCTGGCTCACCAAGTACACCCAGTTCTCCAAGCACACCGGGATCACCAAGCTTTCCAGAGTCTCCAAGTACACCAGAATCACCTAGTACTCCAGGTTCTATAAGTACTCCTGGCTCACCAAGTACACCTGAATCAGTAAGCACTCCAGGGTCACCAAGCACACCAGGATCTTTGAGCACTCCAGGCTCACCAAGTACTCCAGGTTCAGTAAGCACACCTGGTTCTCCGAGCACTCCAGGTTCACCAAGTACTCCAGGTTCACCAAGTAGTCCAGAGTCTCCAAGTACACCTGGTTCTCCGAGCACTCCAGGTTCACCAAGTACTCCAGGTTCTATAAGTACTCCTGGCTCACCAAGTACACCCAGTTCTCCAAGCACACCGGGATCACCAAGCTCTCCAGAGACTCCAAGTACACCAGAATCACCTAGTACTCCAGGTTCTATAAGTACTCCTGGCTCACCAAGTACACCTGAATCAGTAAGCACTCCAGGGTCACCAAGCACACCAGGATCTTTGAGCACTCCAGGCTCACCAAGTACTCCAGGTTCAGTAAGCACACCTGGTTCTCCGAGCACTCCAGGTTCACCAAGTACTCCAGGTTCTATAAGTACTCCTGGCTCACCAAGTACACCCAGTTCTCCAAGCACACCAGGATCACCAAGCTCTCCAGAGTCTCCAAGTACACCAGAGTCTCCAAGTACACCAGAATCACCTAGTACTCCAGGTTCTATAAGTACTCCTGGCTCACCAAGTACACCTGAATCAGTAAGCACTCCAGGGTCACCAAGCACACCAGGATCTTTGAGCACTCCAGGCTCACCAAGTACTCCAGGTTCAGTAAGCACACCTGGTTCTCCGAGCACTCCAGGTTCACCAAGTACTCCAGGTTCACCAAGCAGTCCAGAGTCTCCAAGTACACCAGAGTCTCCAAGTACACCAGAATCACCTAGTACTCCAGGTTCTATAAGTACTCCTGGCTCACCAAGTACACCCAGTTCTCCAAGCACACCGGGATCACCAAGCTCTCCAGAGTCTCCAAGTACACCAGAATCAGCTAGTACTCCAGGTTCTATAAGTACTCCTGGCTCACCAAGTACACCTGAATCAGTAAGCACTCCAGGGTCACCAAGCACACCAGGATCTTTGAGCACTCCAGGCTCACCAAGTACTCCAGGTTCAGTAAGCACACCGGGTTTTCCGAGCACTCCAGGTTCACCAAGTACTCCAGGTTCCATAAGTACTCCTGGCTCACCAAGTACACCCAGTTCTCCAAGCACACCGGGATCACCAAGCTCTCCAGAGTCTCCAAGTACACCAGAATCACCTAGTACTCCAGGTTCTATAAGTACTCCTGGCTCACCAAGTACACCTGAATCAGTAAGCACTCCAGGGTCACCAAGCACACCAGGATCTTTGAGCACTCCTGGCTCACCAAGTACTCCAGGTTCAGTAAGCACACCTGGTTCTCCGAGCACTCCAGGTTCACCAAGTACTCCAGGTTCTATAAGTACTCCTGGCTCACCAAGTACACCCAGTTCTCCAAGCACACCAGGATCACCAAGCTCTCCAGAGTCTCCAAGTACACCAGAGTCTCCAAGTACACCAGAATCACCTAGTACTCCAGATTCTATAAGTACTCCTGGCTCACCAAGTACACCTGAATCAGTAAGCACTCCAGGGTCACCAAGCACACCAGGATCTTTGAGCACTCCAGGCTCACCAAGTACTCCAGGTTCAGTAAGCACACCTGGTTCTCCGAGCACTCCAGGTTCACCAAGTACTCCAGGTTCACCAAGTAGTCCAGAGTCTCCAAGTACACCTGGTTCTCCGAGCACTCCAGGTTCACCAAGTACTCCAGGTTCTATAAGTACTCCTGGCTCACCAAGTACACCCAGTTCTCCAAGCACACCGGGATCACCAAGCTCTCCAGAGACTCCAAGTACACCAGAATCACCTAGTACTCCAGGTTCTATAAGTACTCCTGGCTCACCAAGTACACCTGAATCAGTAAGCACTCCAGGGTCACCAAGCACACCAGGATCTTTGAGCACTCCAGGCTCACCAAGTACTCCAGGTTCAGTAAGCACACCTGGTTCTCCGAGCACTCCAGGTTCACCAAGTACTCCAGGTTCTATAAGTACTCCTGGCTCACCAAGTACACCCAGTTCTCCAAACACACCAGGATCACCAAGCTCTCCAGAGTCTCCAAGTACACCAGAGTCTCCAAGTACACCAGAATCACCTAGTACTCCAGGTTCTATAAGTACTCCTGGCTCACCAAGTACACCTGAATCAGTAAGCACTCCAGGGTCACCAAGCACACCAGGATCTTTGAGCACTCCAGGCTCACCAAGTACTCCAGGTTCAGTAAGCACACCTGGTTCTCCGAGCACTCCAGGTTCACCAAGTACTCCAGGTTCACCAAGCAGTCCAGAGTCTCCAAGTACACCAGAGTCTCCAAGTACACCAGAATCACCTAGTACTCCAGGTTCTATAAGTACTCCTGGCTCACCAAGTACACCCAGTTCTCCAAGCACACCGGGATCACCAAGCTCTCCAGAGTCTCCAAGTACACCAGAATCAGCTAGTACTCCAGGTTCTATAAGTACTCCTGGCTCACCAAGTACACCTGAATCAGTAAGCACTCCAGGGTCACCAAGCACACCAGGATCTTTGAGCACTCCAGGCTCACCAAGTACTCCAGGTTCAGTAAGCACACCGGGTTTTCCGAGCACTCCAGGTTCACCAAGTACTCCAGGTTCCATAAGTACTCCTGGCTCACCAAGTACACCCAGTTCTCCAAGCACACCGGGATCACCAAGCTCTCCAGAGTCTCCAAGTACACCAGAATCACCTAGTACTCCAGGTTCTATAAGTACTCCTGGCTCACCAAGTACACCTGAATCAGTAAGCACTCCAGGGTCACCAAGCACACCAGGATCTTTGAGCACTCCTGGCTCACCAAGTACTCCAGGTTCAGTAAGCACACCTGGTTCTCCGAGCACTCCAGGTTCACCAATTACTCCAGGTTCTATAAGTACTCCTGGCTCACCAAGTACACCCAGTTCTCCAAGCACACCAGGATCACCAAGCTCTCCAGAGTCTCCAAGTACACCAGAGTCTCCAAGTACACCAGAATCACCTAGTACTCCAGATTCTATAAGTACTCCTGGCTCACCAAGTACACCTGAATCAGTAAGCACTCCAGGGTCACCAAGCACACCAGGATCTTTGAGCACTCCAGGCTCACCAAGTACTCCAGGTTCAGTAAGCACACCCGGTTCTCCGAGCACTCCAGGTTCACCAAGTACTCCAGGTTCCATAAGTACTCCTGGCTCACCAAGTACACCCAGTTCTCCAAGCACACCGGGATCACCAAGCTCTCCAGAGTCTCCAAGTACACCAGAATCACCTAGTACTCCAGGTTCTATAAGTACTCCTGGCTCACCAAGTACACCTGAATCAGTAAGCACTCCAGGGTCACCAAGCACACCAGGATCTTTGAGCACTCCAGGCTCACCAAGTACTCCAGGTTCAGTAAGCACACCTGGTTCTCCGAGCACTCCAGGTTCACCAAGTACTCCAGGATCCATAAGTACTCCTGGCTCACCAAGTACACCCAGTTCTCCAAGCACACCGGGATCACCAAGCTCTCCAGAGTCTCCAAGTACACCAGAATCACCTAGTACTCCAGGTTCTATAAGTACTCCTGGCTCACCAAGTACACCTGAATCAGTAAGCACTCCAGGGTCACCAAGCACACCAGGATCTTTGAGCACTCCAGGCTCACCAAGTACTCCAGGTTCAGTAAGCACACCTGGTTCTCCGAGCACTCCAGGTTCACCAAGTACTCCAGGTTCCATAAGTACTCCTGGCTCACCAAGTACACCCAGTTCTCCAAGCACACCGGGATCACCAAGCTCTCCAGAGTCTCCAAGTACACCAGAATCACCTAGTACTCCAGGTTCTATAAGTACTCCTGGCTCACCAAGTACACCTGAATCAGTAAGCACTCCAGGGTCACCAAGCACACCAGGATCTTTCAGCACTCCAGGCTCACCAAGTACTCCAGGTTCAGTAAGCACACCTGGTTCTCCGAGCACTCCAGGTTCACCAAGTACTCCAGGTTCACCAAGTAGTCCAGAGTCTCCAAGTACACCAGAGTCTCCAAGTACACCAGAATCACCAAGTACTCCAGGTTCTATAAGTACTCCTGGCTCACCGAGTACACCCAGTTCTCCAAGCACACCGGGATCACCAAGCTCTCCAGATTCTCCAAGTACACCAGAATCACCTAGTACTCCAGGTTCTATAAGTACTCCTGGCTCACCAAGTACACCTGAATCAGTAAGCACTCCAGGGTCACCAAGCACACCAGGATCTTTGAGCACTCCAGGCTCACCAAGTACTCCAGGTTCAGTAAGCACACCTGGTTCTCCGAGCACTCCAGGTTCACCAAGTACTCCAGGTTCTATAAGTACTCCTGGCTCACCAAGTACACCCAGTTCTCCAAGCACACCAGGATCACCAAGCTCTCCAGAGTCTCCAAGTACACCAGAGTCTCCAACTACACCAGAATCACCTAGTACTCCAGATTCTATAAGTACTCCTGGCTCACCAAGTACACCTGAATCAGTAAGCACTCCAGGGTCACCAAGCACACCAGGATCTTTGAGCACTCCAGGCTCACCAAGTACTCCAGGTTCAGTAAGCACACCTGGTTCTCCAAGCACTCCAGGTTCACCAAGTACTCCAGGTTCCATAAGTACTCCTGGCTCACCAAGTACACCCAGTTCTCCAAGCACACCAGGATCACCAAGCTCTCCAGAGTCTCCAAGTACACCAGAATCACCTAGTACTCCAGGTTCTATAAGTACTCCTGGCTCACCAAGTACACCTGAATCAGTAAGCACTCCAGGGTCACCAAGCACACCAGGATCTTTGAGCACTCCAGGCTCACCAAGTACTCCAGGTTCAGTAAGCACACCTGGTTCTCCGAGCACTCCAGGTTCACCAAGTACTCCAGGTTCCATAAGTACTCCTGGCTCACCAAGTACACCCAGTTCTCCAAGCACACCGGGATCACCAAGCTTTCCAGAGTCTCCAAGTACACCAGAATCACCTAGTACTCCAGGTTCTATAAGTACTCCTGGCTCACCAAGTACACCTGAATCAGTAAGCACTCCAGGGTCACCAAGCACACCAGGATCTTTGAGCACTCCAGGCTCACCAAGTACTCCAGGTTCAGTAAGCACACCTGGTTCTCCGAGCACTCCAGGTTCACCAAGTACTCCAGGTTCACCAAGTAGTCCAGAGTCTCCAAGTACACCTGGTTCTCCGAGCACTCCAGGTTCACCAAGTACTCCAGGTTCTATAAGTACTCCTGGCTCACCAAGTACACCCAGTTCTCCAAGCACACCGGGATCACCAAGCTCTCCAGAGACTCCAAGTACACCAGAATCACCTAGTACTCCAGGTTCTATAAGTACTCCTGGCTCACCAAGTACACCTGAATCAGTAAGCACTCCAGGGTCACCAAGCACACCAGGATCTTTGAGCACTCCAGGCTCACCAAGTACTCCAGGTTCAGTAAGCACACCTGGTTCTCCGAGCACTCCAGGTTCACCAAGTACTCCAGGTTCTATAAGTACTCCTGGCTCACCAAGTACACCCAGTTCTCCAAGCACACCAGGATCACCAAGCTCTCCAGAGTCTCCAAGTACACCAGAGTCTCCAAGTACACCAGAATCACCTAGTACTCCAGATTCTATAAGTACTCCTGGCTCACCAAGTACACCTGAATCAGTAAGCACTCCAGGGTCACCAAGCACACCAGGATCTTTGAGCACTCCAGGCTCACCAAGTACTCCAGGTTCAGTAAGCACACCTGGTTCTCCGAGCACTCCAGGTTCACCAAGTACTCCAGGTTCCATAAGTACTCCTGGCTCACCAAGTACACCCAGTTCTCCAAGCACACCGGGATCACCAAGCTCTCCAGAGTCTCCAAGTACACCAGAATCACCTAGTACTCCAGGTTCTATAAGTACTCCTGGCTCACCAAGTACACCTGAATCAGTAAGCACTCCAGGGTCACCAAGCACACCAGGATCTTTGAGCACTCCAGGCTCACCAAGTACTCCAGGTTCAGTAAGCACACCTGGTTCTCCGAGCACTCCAGGTTCACCAAGTACTCCAGGATCCATAAGTACTCCTGGCTCACCAAGTACACCCAGTTCTCCAAGCACACCGGGATCACCAAGCTCTCCAGAGTCTCCAAGTACACCAGAATCACCTAGTACTCCAGGTTCTATAAGTACTCCTGGCTCACCAAGTACACCTGAATCAGTAAGCACTCCAGGGTCACCAAGCACACCAGGATCTTTCAGCACTCCAGGCTCACCAAGTACTCCAGGTTCAGTAAGCACACCTGGTTCTCCGAGCACTCCAGGTTCACCAAGTACTCCAGGTTCACCAAGTAGTCCAGAGTCTCCAAGTACACCAGAGTCTCCAAGTACACCAGAATCACCAAGTACTCCAGGTTCTATAAGTACTCCTGGCTCACCAAGTACACCCAGTTCTCCAAGCACACCGGGATCACCAAGCTCTCCAGAGACTCCAAGTACACCAGAATCACCTAGTACTCCAGGTTCTATAAGTACTCCTGGCTCACCAAGTACACCTGAATCAGTAAGCACTCCAGGGTCACCAAGCACACCAGGATCTTTGAGCACTCCAGGCTCACCAAGTACTCCAGGTTCAGTAAGCACACCTGGTTCTCCGAGCACTCCAGGTTCACCAAGTACTCCAGGTTCTATAAGTACTCCTGGCTCACCAAGTACACCCAGTTCTCCAAGCACACCAGGATCACCAAGCTCTCCAGAGTCTCCAAGTACACCAGAGTCTCCAAGTACACAAGAATCACCTAGTACTCCAGATTCTATAAGTACTCCTGGCTCACCAAGTACACCTGAATCAGTAAGCACTCCAGGGTCACCAAGCACACCAGGATCTTTGAGCACTCCAGGCTCACCAAGTACTCCAGGTTCAGTAAGCACACCTGGTTCTCCGAGCACTCCAGGTTCACCAAGTACTCCAGGTTCCATAAGTACTCCTGGCTCACCAAGTACACCCAGTTCTCCAAGCACACCGGGATCACCAAGCTCTCCAGAGTCTCCAAGTACACCAGAATCACCTAGTACTCCAGGTTCTATAAGTACTCCTGGCTCACCAAGTACACCTGAATCAGTAAGCACTCCAGGGTCACCAAGCACACCAGGATCTTTGAGCACTCCAGGCTCACCAAGTACTCCAGGTTCAGTAAGCACACCTGGTTCTCCGAGCACTCCAGGTTCACCAAGTACTCCAGGTTCTATAAGTACTCCTGGCTCACCAAGTACACCCAGTTCTCCAAGCACACCAGGATCACCAAGCTCTCCAGAGTCTCCAGGTACATCAGAATCACCTAGTACTCCAGGTTCTATAAGTACTCCTGGGTCACCAAGTACACCTGAATCAGTAAGCACTCCAGGGTCACCAAGCACACCAGGATCTTTGAGCACTCCAGGTTCACCTAGTACTTCAGGTTCAGTAAGCACACCTGGTTCTCCGAGCACTCCAGAGTCCCCAAGTACACCTGAATCAGTTAGCACTCCAGCGTCACCAACCACACCTTTATCATCTAGCCCAACACCCACTGCTGAGATAAGCCGCCCTACGGGCTTTTCAACTGGTAAGTGGGATATTGATCTATTTCATTTTGTAAATTAATTATTTTTATTTACTTAACAAACAAATTATCTTTATATAACAAATTTATAATTTGTTCTTTTAAAAAAATTTAAATAACTCCCATTCATTTTTTCTCAGTTGCAACTCCTTGCAGATTTGTGAATTCCACTCTTTATAATGGCCTATTGACAACGTCCTCGGAACTTCTCCTTTACCAGCTTCTTTCAAAAATACCTGATTATATTGGTCAAATTTTTGTCAGCGGATTAAAACCTGGACAAGAGGCATTTCTTATATTCGATCCTTATTACAACAACAACTCTGTAAGTATATTTGTTTTACTTCTTGAGTTTTATTGTTAAAAATATTTTTAATCTCACTTGTTTTTAGCATATTGTTTCCTTATTCTGTTTCATTTAATTGCACGCTATTTGTCTGTTCATAAGGTTGAAATATTCCAAACTATTTTTAACCCATTTCAATTGGCTTGGAATTTTTATTCTCGCTCACAACTTGTGTGACCATAGATGTAAACTATTCAATTAAATTCATCTTTTTGTTTAAATAGAAAAGTCACAAAATCTTGTCTCTGAAATACAGCTGTATTGAAAGATCTCCTCTGGATTATTATGAATGAACTCATTTGAAAAGAAGTATCCTTAAAGTGGCTGCACTCTCCTCACATTCACTTCCAAAAATTGCCTGTAGTGGGGTGGATTTTTTCAAAGCAATGTTGCCCAAATTGTCAAATAACCTACCTCAGTCTCTGTTGGAATTCAAAGATGATACAAGAGGCAGTTATAGACACTTTGTATAAACAGTTTGAAAACATCAGAACACACTGAGCATGCAAGATTAGTATTGAGAACAGCACAGTGTAAGAAATCAAATTGGTCTAACACAAATACTAAAACAAATTTGTTTTAGTATATTTTTTTCTTCTTCACTTCTTCCTTCTCATCAGTCCAGAAATTAATTGATTTCAATTGACCAAATGCATGTTTCTCTTCCACCAATATTTTAATTCGCATTTGATGGATCTTTTTTATAAAACATGTCTGCGCATTGGAAAAAATACTTATCACCTTTTACTCAGAGCAGTTGCTTCAAATCCAATACAAAAGATAAACTATTTTAAACTAAAATTATTTTAAAATTCATAAGGCTAGGATGGTACATGTAGCTGATTCAATATTACTTCTAATTCAGCGCAACTAGTAATTTTTTTTCAAGTTATCTCTTGAAAAAGACAATCATAACAAAACTGTTTAAGAAAGTATGGATGTAGAAATATTGTTGATGTGTTAAATATGGGGTACAGAAACAAGGATTTTTTTTCAGGGCTGTAAAGAATATTAATTTTTTTACTAATTAATTTGCAATGTGTTTGTCATTGTAATAACTTTATGTTACATTTTAAAACTTTGAGAAATACATTATTTTGATTTGTAATAAAAAGAATAACTTTGCAGTGTATTTTTCCCATTCAAGATTTTTTAGATTTAATAAAAATGTGTCAGAAAGAACAAAATATTTTAATATACTGAGTAGGAGCAACATGTCAATTTTTAAATATTGAAATCTGTGTACAAAAATTTGTTTTAACTAATTATTACACTTCTAAAATAAAATCAGTGGTTTTTAAAAAGTATTTTAAAATTTATTTTATTTTTATCGTCTATTTTTTTTCCCCATGTCTTTAACTTTCCAAGTAATTTTAAATTAACCTATCATTTAGCCATTCATTTGTATTGAACAACTGATTACAAAGTTGATCTATAATGCTTATTTACTATAAGGCTTATAACAACTTCAATTATTTTTTTATTTTTTTATCACAGGTTTTGATTGGTGATGGTCATAGTAAAGCTACTACAATATCTTCAAGTAAGTTTTTTATTTTTTATTCTTAATTAAAAATCAATGATAATTGTCCAAACAAATTTATCTTACTATTTAAGGTAAAAAATTGTCTTAAAAAATTATTTATCATAAGATCCTATTTTGTTTAAGATGAAGAAAATTTCGTTTAATATAGGCATGCATACGTTTTGTTACCATCCTCCATGACAAGTGGGGAAGCATTTTTTAATAAAAACAAGGAAAAATCATAAGTATTTGGTCATTGCCTTGCGGAATTGTTATCAAGACCCTGGTCAAATCAAATTCCTACCGTCGCAGAAGTATATATTTCATCTTAACAACTGAAAAATTTTGTTTGTTTTTTTGCACTAAAAAATTGACTTTCCTAATTGATCTCATTACAAGATCAGATGCACACTTTGCCCTGTACTACAGTTGTAGCAATCTCATCAGTTGTCATTGTCATATGCTACTTAAGAAATAACAATACAAGCATTAATTTTCCAAATATTTTGTATTTGCACATTTTAAATTGTGCATAATTTGATATTTAAAAATTTGTGTTGGCTTTTTTAAAAAAGTTTATGTGATTCAAAACACAATTCTACTAATCTGAACTCTTTGTCAGAATCACATTTTTTTTCCCCTTACTTTAAAGTAGGCCTACTTAGTTTTTCCAGTAATCTTTGTTATTTAGCATTCCTTTACCCCCTCTATTATCAAATTTCGTATACATGTATTTATAAAATTTTTGACAACAGTTATGGGGAACATATTAGTAATTAGTGCTTTATTTATAATTAGGGGGAAAATTTTCCAAAAATAAACCCCTTATTGTTTGCTAGAGCAATAAAAATGTATGAACTTTTTAAGACATGTGATATAGAATAAATTCAAAATTTAGTTTACTTTTTAGTAAATTATTTGCCACTATGTTGATAAGATCTTTTTTCTTCCCCATCATTTAAAATTGGTCACACCATTTAGATGCCCATTTATGTCTTAATACATAAATAACTAACTCCCCACCCCTATCGGGTGATATATGATGTGAGGCCATGAATTGGAGAAGAAACAATATCATATTATATTTATTGCTAAAAAACATGGTGTGTAGAACTATAGTCTTATCTGTATCTATAATTTGAAAATATGGGAGTGAAGAAACCAAAGTATTATCTGTTTGAATCTATATTTAAAGTAAGTGGTTGAAGAAATAATATTCTTATCAGCTTGTAGCGATAACTTGGAAGAAAACTGAGTAAAGAAACTATAGTCTTATCTGTTTGTATCTATGACTTGGATATAAGAGGGTAAAGAAATCATAGTCTTATCTGTTTTGTTTTTTCATGCATAAAAAAAAATAATAAGGGTGAAGAAACTGTAGCTCAATCAGTTTTTTTTTCCTTTTTAGAAGGGACATATTTTCTTATAGCAAATGTTTTAAAGGGAGGTGTTTTATTCCAGTAAAAATGTACTTATTTTAAAGTATTTGAGCTAATACTAACATTTATTTATCTATTTTAGCTGATGACTTGGAAGCTGAAGTACTGAAGTACAAAGGTTTGTAGCTAATTAACTGATGCTAAAATATTGTTAAGGTATTTGTTTTGGTTCAATGGAACCTTTTATTTTTTAAAGGCCATAATAGTAAATGAATAATTTATGTTGTAAAAATTGTCAAATAAATATAAATTCTAAATTAATCATGATTTTATTGAAATTCAGAGGTTCCTAAACTTTGTTTTATTGACTCTTTGTTGTATCCAAAGTTTTCAATGCACTCTATCCAATGCTATCAAACTCAGTTTACACAGAACTCTGAAAGCCAAACCGTATTATTATTGGAGAACTCGATAAAAGTTGTTTTTTTTTAAAATTTGCAGTACACAAAATTCATATGGAGCACTTGAGTTTAATCGATCTTGAATCCATTCATGTTTTCATTGTATCTTTAATTTTAAAATATGTCTCAAACAATGTTATTTGCTGTAAAAGGTATTCTTCAGTTATGGATTTCTATATCTAGAGCAAAATCAACTCTATTGACTATCATAAATTATAATCTTAGTGTTTATTTTCTTTCATACTTTCCTACCTTTGCTCGTTTCAATGTAAATGTTACTTTTGCATTCTTGCAAGTAGAATGAGTCAAGACTAAAACTATTACACTATGATATTTACATTACTGTAAGGAGGTAAACAATTTGGAAACCTCTGATACAATATCCTCAATATTTTATTGTGGAAGCATTAGTCTCAGAGTGTTAATTATGAAGACTATTTCAAACCCATATATTTTAATGATGGTATAATAACTTTTATCTTATCCACAAAAGATGTTGCTTATATTTAAAAAATGAATGTTCTTTATTTAAAGACTTGATCAATCCTTATGAGATAATCAGCATAAGCTCGGAGACAGTACTTTTCCTATTTCATACAACTCCTGGTGTGTCTGTTGAGAAACAAGCTGCTGCTCCTGTCTTCGATATACAGGTGATTGTCTCTTTTCTCAAAATACCATATATACTCTTTCTATAGCCCATTCCTTCATAAGCCGACCCCCCACTTTTGGAAGAGAAAAGTATTAAAAGTGTATAACCCGCTCGCAAGCCGACCCACCCAAAAATAATAGGACAGCTTAAACAAAATTGAAACATTTTTTTAAAACTAAAAGCTAAATCGGTCATTATGTTTGTTTACTTTGTACTGCCTATAGTTGTCTTTTGTGCTCTTTGTTAGGCAAGAGTTACCGGTAATTTTTAAAAAGTTCTTTGGTAAACATTGACGAAAACGCATACATTAAAATTCGTTGTTAAAAACAAAATTTGTAAAACAGTTTATTAAAACTTTCACAAAAATAAATAAAATGATTAAATAAGGTAAGTGCAGATTTTTAAAAATATAGTATAGCTTCTGGTAGAGCAGTCGAATCTTGTAGAATGTAGAAAAGCACCTTGATGATCTACAATAACAACACCGATATTCAATATCCATGCTGAAATACGTTAATGACCCGCTCGTAAGCCGACCCCCCAACTTTTGCCCTTAGATTTTGTCAAAAAAAGGTCGGCTTGCGAACGAGTATATACGGTAACTTAAAAAACTAGTTGCTCAGATGCAAAAAATATAAAAATACTGTCTAGTATTCAGCATACTAGAATGAGAAAGGGCTTGTGTGTGTGTCAACACTTATTGTTAATATCTTATCTGTTACAGACGCTCTTTCTATACTTTAGTTACAAAATGCCACTACGTTACAATGTACTGTAAGCGCTCATAATGATTGCCTGCCTTTTGAGACCTCACATATCCTCCCCCTTTCCAATAAATATATATATATTTATTTAAATAAATATATATCATCAGTATCCTTCCTTCTCAAGTGACGATGGTGTATCACCATTGGGTTGGGTTGCATTTCCTTGTGTGGCTGAGCAGTCCTATCCTTGAGTGACAGTCTTTTCCACAGCTTTTGCACATATGAAGCAAATTATATATATTGATATATTTATATACTAGCGGACCTGTCGCGTGTTGCAACGATCGCAGTAAAAAGGTTTAAATTCAAAGAAACCAAGGAGTGGTACTTTTTAAAAACAATTATTTAACAAACCTTCGTGGAATTGTGAAAAAATTACAAGTTTCATAAAAAAACGGATAAATAAAATAATAAATAAAAAGCTTTTAAAAGACGCCAAGAAAAACAGCGAAAACATTGTTTTTTTTAAATTCGTAAAAATGTCTGTTTGTGCCCGTTCTTTTACCCCTTTATTGCCAACATGGCTGACCCTCGCTAGGGTCAGCCAATCATAGTTTATGGTTGGCAAGCTAATGTGGTAAAGGGTGGTGGGCAGGTAGATAACCACAGTGCGAATGTCTCAAAACCAACAATGAGTCGGTAGTCCCCCCCCCCAACCACTATCCATGAGCAAGTCTGCGGCGTATGCTACGCCGTGGGGCGCCTAGTGAGTGATAATTTAAATGTTTTTATTGCCATTGTAATCTGCTGCAAAAAATAATACAAGTAACTCTAAAGCCTACATCACTAAAGAATATAAAAGGCCCTGGCGCCTAAATGGTGCAAGATATAAATTTCAAAATCCCTATACTCGTATATAGCAATCTGGATCATGGTGGATATGTGTGTTAATATTTGTCAACATCATGTAAAGTCAATTAGGAAAAAACGTCTTTAAAAAAAAATAATAATGCAAATTTAACACACAAAAAAAAGATATTTGGCCCTGGGGAAAAAAGGCATGGACATAAGAAGGTCAATGTCTCATAGTATTTTAATTATGGACTGTCACAATTTATTTATCAAGTTTGGTCAAGATACATTCATAAACCCAGTAACATTAATGATGCTTATTTAAGGAAAATTGCAAAATTTTGGGCCCATGAGTGGTACTTACTAAAACAACAAAAATTTGACCAGAACCCTATGCAGAAGTGTACTCAACAGCTTCAAAAAGTTCCATGTCCGATCTGTTGAATGGTGCCGGTAGCCAATGTTTGAAATATGTATATAGCTCATACAAGGAAAAACTACATTAAGGGCCACCATAGCCTAAATGGTGCAAGACGTAAGTTAAAAACCATGTAGATTTCAATCTGGATCATGTGTATAGGTAATAATTTTTTCAAAATCGTGGGAAATGGAATGGGACATAAATTCTTAAAAGCTTAACAAAAAAAACAAAACACCTCATTTCGGTCACCCTAGAACCGAAGAAGTTGTCATGAGTAGTTAAATGCGATATCATATTTTATTAAAGGCTATCAAGTTTTTATATAAAATTTTTGGTCAAAATCCGTTCGTTAACCCGATATACAATGTTTTAAAAACTTTTTACCTAGCATAAATAAGGAAAAAACAACATTTTGGGCCCTCAGCCTCCTGTTAGTTTTATTTTTAAGAATTTTTTATGCCAAAAAGTTTTTCTGGCGCAAACTCAACAACTTTCCAAACCTTTATAAGGATCGGATATATAAAATAATTTTTACATAGTGTATATAAGAATATAAAAACTATGGGCCCCCGAGGCAAATCGGTGAAAGATGAAGAGTTCAAAATACCAGTTTATCTCAATCTGGATCGTAATGGATAAATTAATCAATATTTGTCAAGGTTCTGCAAAATGAAATGAGGAATATAATCTTAAAAGTTTTGGGCCCCAGCCTCCATTAAATTGTATTGTATCTTTTAAAAAAACAATTTATGCAAGAGACCTTTGCAGTAATGTACTCAATATCTTGAAAAGTTCCATAGTGATCTGATGAAGAAATAAATATTTATATATCTCACATAAGAACAAAATAAAACATTGGGACTCCGGGCCCAATCTGTGCAATATGTAAAGCTTCAAAATCTATTAATATCAATCTGTATAATAATTAAGGTTGTTAACGGTTAACTATCATTACGATCTTGAATTTGTTAAAAAGTATTTGGTGTTTGTAGCTGAAATTCTTTGTTTTGAGAATAGGTAAGTTTATAATTATTTTCTTTTACTTACTATAAGTTTTGTCAAATTACTTTTTTTTCATTATAAAGCCTTTTGATTTAACTGATTGTCCCTTAATAGAAATAGTAACTGTCGGCGACATTGACATCAAACGCTCACTGTGTGCTAGCTCTCGTACAGTGCCTCGACAACTAAGCAAATTAAAATTTTTAAAAATCATTCCTTAGCCGTAGGCGAAGTAAACAAATGGTGACGAGGTGTATTTTATTTATATACCGGAATATGGAGAAAGCTATTTAAAGCTTAACACAACAAAAACGAACTCCGGGTAATTAACTAATACGCCGTATTATACAGGCTTATTGAAGTTGCGGTTAACCGGTCCTGATTAAACGGGACCGGTCCTGATCCGAGGTTAACAACCTTAATATTTTCATTTTTGTATACATATAGATAAAAAAGGAATTGCATAAAGGGTCCCCGGGCCCATCAGTTTACCATATAACATTCTCATATCTTGTCATTTCAATCAATTTCATAAAAAATATATTTATCTTTATTGTTTGGTTTTTCTTTAAATTTCATTTCCTCTTAGACCTTTAAAAAGCACGACAGGATAGTTAGTACCTTATGGATATTAACATGATTCTATCATACAAAGGGTTTTAATTTCAAGTCAGTAATTTAAAACAGTGCTTCTCAATCTTTTTAGTATGGCGGACTGGCAGAAATTTTTTCCATTGCACCAGGGACCGGTGCACTATTTTCCCTGCACTGACAATTTTATGTGTCCATTTTTGGAGAACATCTGCGGACCGGCGGCGGATGGCCCATGGACCGGCACCGGTCCGCCGACCACCACTTTGAGAAGCACTGATTTAGAACACAAAAGGGAAAAATATATAATTTTCAAATGTTTTTTATCAAGGTGCTGTCAGATCTACACTTTTACAAAGAATATGATAAGGCTGTTTACATCGTGGTACCTGCCAGTGCTACAGTACAATTGGAAACATGTCAAGGTAAATCAGTTTCTAAATTATTTCATTATGCAGTCAAATTAAAGCAGTGTATTTATTGTTTTATTTCATTGTGTTTTTTTTTAAATTTATAGTAAAGGTATATTAAAATAGTAATTGTCATTAAAAATGGGAAAAAAATGTTTGTACAAAGTCATGTTGAGGAATTTTTATAAATTCATTAACCCTCAACAATATGTATTCATTCATATGTTCGTTTGAGCTGCAAAACAAGCTAATATCAGTCTTAGATAGCAATTTACAATTCATTCAAACTAGTAATTATAATAATGCTATTATTGCATTTTTTTAAAATAATTATTTGTTAGACACAACCAAGATATTGTAAAATAAAAAGATAACACACAATTGGTATAATTCAGATGCTATTCATTCTTTCTTTAAATTTCCTTTTCAGCTTCAATTATGTATAATGAAAAAAGAGATACAAATTTACTCAGTATACATATGTCTTTTTCCTTATTTTCTTTCGTTAATATTTTTAAAAATAATTATACTTTTAAACTTTTCAGAAATAACAACACCTGGTTCCCTAAGTACACCAGGCTCACCAAGTACTCCAGGTTCAGTAAGCACACCTGGTTCTCCGAGCACTCCAGGTTCACCAAGTACTCCAGGTTCTATAAGTACTCCTGGCTCACCAAGTACACCCAGTTCTCCAAGCACACCCGGATCACCAAGCTCTCCAGAGTCTCCAAGTACACCAGAATCACCTAGTACTCCAGGTTCTATAAGTACTCCTGGCTCACCAAGTACACCTGAATCAGTAAGCACTCCAGGGTCACCAAGCACACCAGGATCTTTGAGCACTCCAGGCTCACCAAGTACTCCAGGTTCAGTAAGCACACCTGGTTCTCCGAGCACTCCAGGTTCACCAAGTACTCCAGGTTCTATAAGTACTCCTGGCTCACCAAGTACACCCAGTTCTCCAAGCACACCCGGATCACCAAGCTCTCCAGAGTCTCCAAGTACACCAGAATCACCTAGTACTCCAGGTTCTATAAGTACTCCTGGCTCACCAAGTACACCTGAATCAGTAAGCACTCCAGGGTCACCAAGCACACCAGGATCTTTGAGCACTCCAGGCTCACCAAGTACTCCAGGTTCAGTAAGCACACCTGGTTCTCCGAGCACTCCAGGTTCACCAAGTACTCCAGGTTCTATAAGTACTCCTGGCTCACCAAGTACACCCAGTTCTTCAAGCACACCCGGATCACCAAGCTCTCCAGAGTTTCCAAGTACACCAGAATCACCTAGTACTCCAGGTTCTATAAGTACTCCTGGCTCACCAAGTACACCTGAATCAGTAAGCACTCCAGGGTCACCAAGCACACCAGGATCTTTGAGCACTCCAGGCTCACCAAGTACTCCAGGTTCAGTAAGCACACCTGGTTCTCCGAGCACTCCAGGTTCACCAAGTACTCCAGGTTCTATAAGTACTCCAGGTTCAGTAAGTACACCCAGTTCTCCAAGCACACCCGGATCACCAAGCTCTCCAGAGTCTCCAAGTACACCAGAATCACCTAGTACTCCAGGTTCTATAAGTACTCCTGGCTCACCAAGTACACCTGAATCAGTAAGCACTCCAGGGTCACCAAGCACACCAGGATCTTTGAGCACTCCAGGCTCACCAAGTACTCCAGGTTCAGTAAGCACACCTGGTTCTCCGAGCACTCCAGGTTCACCAAGTACTCCAGGTTCTATAAGTACTCCTGGCTCACCAAGTACACCCAGTTCTTCAAGCACACCCGGATCACCAAGCTCTCCAGAGTTTCCAAGTACACCAGAATCACCTAGTACTCCAGGTTCTATAAGTACTCCTGGCTCACCAAGTACACCTGAATCAGTAAGCACTCCAGGGTCACCAAGGACACCAGGATCTTTGAGCACTCCAGGCTCACCAAGTACTCCAGGTTCAGTAAGCACACCTGGTACTCCGAGCACTCCAGGTTCACCAAGTACTCCAGTTTCTATAAGTACTCCTGGCTCACCAAGTACACCCAGTTCTCCAAGCACACCCGGATCACCAAGCTCTCCAGAGTCTCCAAGTACACCAGAATCACCTAGTACTCCAGGTTCTATAAGTACTCCTGGCTCACCAAGTACACCTGAATCAGTAAGCACTCCAGGGTCACCAAGCACTCCAGGTTCACCAAGTACTCCAGGTTCTATAAGTACTCCTGGCTCACCAAGTACACCCAGTTCTCCAAGCACACCCGGATCACCAAGCTCTCCAGAGTCTCCAAGTACACCAGAATCACCTAGTACTCCAGGTTCTATAAGTACTCCTGTCTCACCAAGTACACCTGAATCAGTAAGCACTCCAGGGTCACCAAGCACACCAGGATCTTTGAGCACTCCAGGCTCACCAAGTACTCCAGGTTCAGTAAGCACACCTGGTTCTCCGAGCACTCCAGGTTCACCAAGTACTCCAGGTTCTATAAGTACTCCAGGTTCAGTAAGTACACCCAGTTCTCCAAGCACACCCGGATCACCAAGCTCTCCAGAGTCTCCAAGTACACCAGAATCACCTAGTACTCCAGGTTCTATAAGTACTCCTGGCTCACCAAGTACACCTGAATCAGTAAGCACTCCAGGGTCACCAAGCACACCAGGATCTTTGAGCACTCCAGGCTCACCAAGTACTCCAGGTTCAGTAAGCACACCTGGTTCTCCGAGCACTCCAGGTTCACCAAGTACTCCAGGTTCTATAAGTACTCCTGGCTCACCAAGTACACCCAGTTCTCCAAGCACACCCGGATCACCAAGCTCTCCAGAGTCTCCAAGTACACCAGAATCACCTAGTACTCCAGGTTCTATAAGTACTCCTGGCTCACCAAGTACACCTGAATCAGTAAGCACTCCAGGGTCACCAAGCACACCAGGATCTTTGAGCACTCCAGGCTCACCAAGTACTCCAGGTTCAGTAAGCACACCTGGTTCTCCGAGCACTCCAGGTTCACCAAGTACTCCAGGTTCTATAAGTACTCCTGGCTCACCAAGTACACCCAGTTCTCCAAGCACACCCGGATCACCAAGCTCTCCAGAGTCTCCAAGTACACCAGAATCACCTAGTACTCCAGGTTCTATAAGTACTCCTGGCTCACCAAGTACACCCAGTTCTCCAAGCACACCCGGATCACCAAGCTCTCCAGAGTCTCCAAGTACACCAGAATCACCTAGTACTCCAGGTTCTATAAGTACTCCTGGCTCACCAAGTACACCTGAATCAGTAAGCACTCCAGGGTCACCAAGCACACCAGGATCTTTGAGCACTCCAGGCTCACCAAGTACTCCAGGTTCAGTAAGCACACCTGGTTCTCCGAGCACTCCAGGTTCACCAAGTACTCCAGGTTCTATAAGTACTCCTGGCTCACCAAGTACACCCAGTTCTCCAAGCACACCCGGATCACCAAGCTCTCCAGAGTCTCCAAGTACACCAGAATCACCTAGTACTCCAGGTTCTATAAGTACTCCTGGCTCACCAAGTACACCTGAATCAGTAAGCACTCCAGGGTCACCAAGCACACCAGGATCTTTGAGCACTCCAGGCTCACCAAGTACTCCAGGTTCAGTAAGCACACCTGGTTCTCCGAGCACTCCAGGTTCACCAAGTACTCCAGGTTCTATAAGTACTCCTGGCTCACCAAGTACACCCAGTTCTCCAAGCACACCCGGATCACCAAGCTCTCCAGAGTCTCCAAGTACACCAGAATCACCTAGTACTCCAGGTTCTATAAGTACTCCTGGCTCACCAAGTACACCTGAATCAGTAAGCACTCCAGGGTCACCAAGCACACCAGGATCTTTGAGCACTCCAGGCTCACCAAGTACTCCAGGTTCAGTAAGCACACCTGGTTCTCCGAGCACTCCAGGTTCACCAAGTACTCCAGGTTCTATAAGTACTCCTGGCTCACCAAGTACACCCAGTTCTCCAAGCACACCCGGATCACCAAGCTCTCCAGAGTCTCCAAGTACACCAGAATCACCTAGTACTCCAGGTTCTATAAGTACTCCTGGCTCACCAAGTACACCTGAATCAGTAAGCACTCCAGGGTCACCAAGCACACCAGGATCTTTGAGCACTCCAGGCTCACCAAGTACTCCAGGTTCAGTAAGCACACCTGGTTCTCCGAGCACTCCAGGTTCACCAAGTACTCCAGGTTCTATAAGTACTCCTGGCTCACCAAGTACACCCAGTTCTCCAAGCACACCCGGATCACCAAGCTCTCCAGAGTCTCCAAGTACACCAGAATCACCTAGTACTCCAGGTTCTATAAGTACTCCTGGCTCACCAAGTACACCTGAATCAGTAAGCACTCCAGGGTCACCAAGCACACCAGGATCTTTGAGCACTCCAGGCTCACCAAGTACTCCAGGTTCAGTAAGCACACCTGGTTCTCCGAGCACTCCAGGTTCACCAAGTACTCCAGGTTCTATAAGTACTCCTGGCTCACCAAGTACACCCAGTTCTCCAAGCACACCCGGATCACCAAGCTCTCCAGAGTCTCCAAGTACACCAGAATCACCTAGTACTCCAGGTTCTATAAGTACTCCTGGCTCACCAAGTACACCTGAATCAGTAAGCACTCCAGGGTCACCAAGCACACCAGGATCTTTGAGCACTCCAGGCTCACCAAGTACTCCAGGTTCAGTAAGCACACCTGGTTCTCCGAGCACTCCAGGTTCACCAAGTACTCCAGGTTCTATAAGTACTCCTGGCTCACCAAGTACACCCAGTTCTCCAAGCACACCCGGATCACCAAGCTCTCCAGAGTCTCCAAGTACACCAGAATCACCTAGTACTCCAGGTTCTATAAGTACTCCTGGCTCACCAAGTACACCTGAATCAGTAAGCACTCCAGGGTCACCAAGCACACCAGGATCTTTGAGCACTCCAGGCTCACCAAGTACTCCAGGTTCAGTAAGCACACCTGGTTCTCCGAGCACTCCAGGTTCACCAAGTACTCCAGGTTCTATAAGTACTCCTGGCTCACCAAGTACACCCAGTTCTCCAAGCACACCCGGATCACCAAGCTCTCCAGAGTCTCCAAGTACACCAGAATCACCTAGTACTCCAGGTTCTATAAGTACTCCTGGCTCACCAAGTACACCTGAATCAGTAAGCACTCCAGGGTCACCAAGCACACCAGGATCTTTGAGCACTCCAGGCTCACCAAGTACTCCAGGTTCAGTAAGCACACCTGGTTCTCCGAGCACTCCAGGTTCACCAAGTACTCCAGGTTCTATAAGTACTCCTGGCTCACCAAGTACACCCAGTTCTCCAAGCACACCCGGATCACCAAGCTCTCCAGAGTCTCCAAGTACACCAGAATCACCTAGTACTCCAGGTTCTATAAGTACTCCTGGCTCACCAAGTACACCTGAATCAGTAAGCACTCCAGGGTCACCAAGCACACCAGGATCTTTGAGCACTCCAGGCTCACCAAGTACTCCAGGTTCAGTAAGCACACCTGGTTCTCCGAGCACTCCAGGTTCACCAAGTACTCCAGGTTCTATAAGTACTCCTGGCTCACCAAGTACACCCAGTTCTCCAAGCACACCCGGATCACCAAGCTCTCCAGAGTCTCCAAGTACACCAGAATCACCTAGTACTCCAGGTTCTATAAGTACTCCTGGCTCACCAAGTACACCTGAATCAGTAAGCACTCCAGGGTCACCAAGCACACCAGGATCTTTGAGCACTCCAGGCTCACCAAGTACTCCAGGTTCAGTAAGCACACCTGGTTCTCCGAGCACTCCAGGTTCACCAAGTACTCCAGGTTCTATAAGTACTCCTGGCTCACCAAGTACACCCAGTTCTCCAAGCACACCCGGATCACCAAGCTCTCCAGAGTCTCCAAGTACACCAGAATCACCTAGTACTCCAGGTTCTATAAGTACTCCTGGCTCACCAAGTACACCTGAATCAGTAAGCACTCCAGGGTCACCAAGCACACCAGGATCTTTGAGCACTCCAGGCTCACCAAGTACTCCAGGTTCAGTAAGCACACCTGGTTCTCCGAGCACTCCAGGTTCACCAAGTACTCCAGGTTCTATAAGTACTCCTGGCTCACCAAGTACACCCAGTTCTCCAAGCACACCCGGATCACCAAGCTCTCCAGAGTCTCCAAGTACACCAGAATCACCTAGTACTCCAGGTTCTATAAGTACTCCTGGCTCACCAAGTACACCTGAATCAGTAAGCACTCCAGGGTCACCAAGCACACCAGGATCTTTGAGCACTCCAGGCTCACCAAGTACTCCAGGTTCAGTAAGCACACCTGGTTCTCCGAGCACTCCAGGTTCACCAAGTACTCCAGGTTCTATAAGTACTCCTGGCTCACCAAGTACACCCAGTTCTCCAAGCACACCCGGATCACCAAGCTCTCCAGAGTCTCCAAGTACACCAGAATCACCTAGTACTCCAGGTTCTATAAGTACTCCTGGCTCACCAAGTACACCTGAATCAGTAAGCACTCCAGGGTCACCAAGCACACCAGGATCTTTGAGCACTCCAGGCTCACCAAGTACTCCAGGTTCAGTAAGCACACCTGGTTCTCCGAGCACTCCAGGTTCACCAAGTACTCCAGGTTCTATAAGTACTCCTGGCTCACCAAGTACACCCAGTTCTCCAAGCACACCCGGATCACCAAGCTCTCCAGAGTCTCCAAGTACACCAGAATCACCTAGTACTCCAGGTTCTATAAGTACTCCTGGCTCACCAAGTACACCTGAATCAGTAAGCACTCCAGGGTCACCAAGCACACCAGGATCTTTGAGCACTCCAGGCTCACCAAGTACTCCAGGTTCAGTAAGCACACCTGGTTCTCCGAGCACTCCAGGTTCACCAAGTACTCCAGGTTCTATAAGTACTCCTGGCTCACCAAGTACACCCAGTTCTCCAAGCACACCCGGATCACCAAGCTCTCCAGAGTCTCCAAGTACACCAGAATCACCTAGTACTCCAGGTTCTATAAGTACTCCTGGCTCACCAAGTACACCTGAATCAGTAAGCACTCCAGGGTCACCAAGCACACCAGGATCTTTGAGCACTCCAGGCTCACCAAGTACTCCAGGTTCAGTAAGCACACCTGGTTCTCCGAGCACTCCAGGTTCACCAAGTACTCCAGGTTCTATAAGTACTCCTGGCTCACCAAGTACACCCAGTTCTCCAAGCACACCCGGATCACCAAGCTCTCCAGAGTCTCCAAGTACACCAGAATCACCTAGTACTCCAGGTTCTATAAGTACTCCTGGCTCACCAAGTACACCTGAATCAGTAAGCACTCCAGGGTCACCAAGCACACCAGGATCTTTGAGCACTCCAGGCTCACCAAGTACTCCAGGTTCAGTAAGCACACCTGGTTCTCCGAGCACTCCAGGTTCACCAAGTACTCCAGGTTCTATAAGTACTCCTGGCTCACCAAGTACACCCAGTTCTCCAAGCACACCCGGATCACCAAGCTCTCCAGAGTCTCCAAGTACACCAGAATCACCTAGTACTCCAGGTTCTATAAGTACTCCTGGCTCACCAAGTACACCTGAATCAGTAAGCACTCCAGGGTCACCAAGCACACCAGGATCTTTGAGCACTCCAGGCTCACCAAGTACTCCAGGTTCAGTAAGCACACCTGGTTCTCCGAGCACTCCAGGTTCACCAAGTACTCCAGGTTCTATAAGTACTCCTGGCTCACCAAGTACACCCAGTTCTCCAAGCACACCCGGATCACCAAGCTCTCCAGAGTCTCCAAGTACACCAGAATCACCTAGTACTCCAGGTTCTATAAGTACTCCTGGCTCACCAAGTACACCTGAATCAGTAAGCACTCCAGGGTCACCAAGCACACCAGGATCTTTGAGCACTCCAGGCTCACCAAGTACTCCAGGTTCAGTAAGCACACCTGGTTCTCCGAGCACTCCAGGTTCACCAAGTACTCCAGGTTCTATAAGTACTCCTGGCTCACCAAGTACACCCAGTTCTCCAAGCACACCCGGATCACCAAGCTCTCCAGAGTCTCCAAGTACACCAGAATCACCTAGTACTCCAGGTTCTATAAGTACTCCTGGCTCACCAAGTACACCTGAATCAGTAAGCACTCCAGGGTCACCAAGCACACCAGGATCTTTGAGCACTCCAGGCTCACCAAGTACTCCAGGTTCAGTAAGCACACCTGGTTCTCCGAGCACTCCAGGTTCACCAAGTACTCCAGGTTCTATAAGTACTCCTGGCTCACCAAGTACACCCAGTTCTCCAAGCACACCCGGATCACCAAGCTCTCCAGAGTCTCCAAGTACACCAGAATCACCTAGTACTCCAGGTTCTATAAGTACTCCTGGCTCACCAAGTACACCTGAATCAGTAAGCACTCCAGGGTCACCAAGCACACCAGGATCTTTGAGCACTCCAGGCTCACCAAGTACTCCAGGTTCAGTAAGCACACCTGGTTCTCCGAGCACTCCAGGTTCACCAAGTACTCCAGGTTCTATAAGTACTCCTGGCTCACCAAGTACACCCAGTTCTCCAAGCACACCCGGATCACCAAGCTCTCCAGAGTCTCCAAGTACACCAGAATCACCTAGTACTCCAGGTTCTATAAGTACTCCTGGCTCACCAAGTACACCTGAATCAGTAAGCACTCCAGGGTCACCAAGCACACCAGGATCTTTGAGCACTCCAGGCTCACCAAGTACTCCAGGTTCAGTAAGCACACCTGGTTCTCCGAGCACTCCAGGTTCACCAAGTACTCCAGGTTCTATAAGTACTCCTGGCTCACCAAGTACACCCAGTTCTCCAAGCACACCCGGATCACCAAGCTCTCCAGAGTCTCCAAGTACACCAGAATCACCTAGTACTCCAGGTTCTATAAGTACTCCTGGCTCACCAAGTACACCTGAATCAGTAAGCACTCCAGGGTCACCAAGCACACCAGGATCTTTGAGCACTCCAGGCTCACCAAGTACTCCAGGTTCAGTAAGCACACCTGGTTCTCCGAGCACTCCAGGTTCACCAAGTACTCCAGGTTCTATAAGTACTCCTGGCTCACCAAGTACACCCAGTTCTCCAAGCACACCCGGATCACCAAGCTCTCCAGAGTCTCCAAGTACACCAGAATCACCTAGTACTCCAGGTTCTATAAGTACTCCTGGCTCACCAAGTACACCTGAATCAGTAAGCACTCCAGGGTCACCAAGCACACCAGGATCTTTGAGCACTCCAGGCTCACCAAGTACTCCAGGTTCAGTAAGCACACCTGGTTCTCCGAGCACTCCAGGTTCACCAAGTACTCCAGGTTCTATAAGTACTCCTGGCTCACCAAGTACACCCAGTTCTCCAAGCACACCCGGATCACCAAGCTCTCCAGAGTCTCCAAGTACACCAGAATCACCTAGTACTCCAGGTTCTATAAGTACTCCTGGCTCACCAAGTACACCTGAATCAGTAAGCACTCCAGGGTCACCAAGCACACCAGGATCTTTGAGCACTCCAGGCTCACCAAGTACTCCAGGTTCAGTAAGCACACCTGGTTCTCCGAGCACTCCAGGTTCACCAAGTACTCCAGGTTCTATAAGTACTCCTGGCTCACCAAGTACACCCAGTTCTCCAAGCACACCCGGATCACCAAGCTCTCCAGAGTCTCCAAGTACACCAGAATCACCTAGTACTCCAGGTTCTATAAGTACTCCTGGCTCACCAAGTACACCTGAATCAGTAAGCACTCCAGGGTCACCAAGCACACCAGGATCTTTGAGCACTCCAGGCTCACCAAGTACTCCAGGTTCAGTAAGCACACCTGGTTCTCCGAGCACTCCAGGTTCACCAAGTACTCCAGGTTCTATAAGTACTCCTGGCTCACCAAGTACACCCAGTTCTCCAAGCACACCCGGATCACCAAGCTCTCCAGAGTCTCCAAGTACACCAGAATCACCTAGTACTCCAGGTTCTATAAGTACTCCTGGCTCACCAAGTACACCTGAATCAGTAAGCACTCCAGGGTCACCAAGCACACCAGGATCTTTGAGCACTCCAGGCTCACCAAGTACTCCAGGTTCAGTAAGCACACCTGGTTCTCCGAGCACTCCAGGTTCACCAAGTACTCCAGGTTCTATAAGTACTCCTGGCTCACCAAGTACACCCAGTTCTCCAAGCACACCCGGATCACCAAGCTCTCCAGAGTCTCCAAGTACACCAGAATCACCTAGTACTCCAGGTTCTATAAGTACTCCTGGCTCACCAAGTACACCTGAATCAGTAAGCACTCCAGGGTCACCAAGCACACCAGGATCTTTGAGCACTCCAGGCTCACCAAGTACTCCAGGTTCAGTAAGCACACCTGGTTCTCCGAGCACTCCAGGTTCACCAAGTACTCCAGGTTCTATAAGTACTCCTGGCTCACCAAGTACACCCAGTTCTCCAAGCACACCCGGATCACCAAGCTCTCCAGAGTCTCCAAGTACACCAGAATCACCTAGTACTCCAGGTTCTATAAGTACTCCTGGCTCACCAAGTACACCTGAATCAGTAAGCACTCCAGGGTCACCAAGCACACCAGGATCTTTGAGCACTCCAGGCTCACCAAGTACTCCAGGTTCAGTAAGCACACCTGGTTCTCCGAGCACTCCAGGTTCACCAAGTACTCCAGGTTCTATAAGTACTCCTGGCTCACCAAGTACACCCAGTTCTCCAAGCACACCCGGATCACCAAGCTCTCCAGAGTCTCCAAGTACACCAGAATCACCTAGTACTCCAGGTTCTATAAGTACTCCTGGCTCACCAAGTACACCTGAATCAGTAAGCACTCCAGGGTCACCAAGCACACCAGGATCTTTGAGCACTCCAGGCTCACCAAGTACTCCAGGTTCAGTAAGCACACCTGGTTCTCCGAGCACTCCAGGTTCACCAAGTACTCCAGGTTCTATAAGTACTCCTGGCTCACCAAGTACACCCAGTTCTCCAAGCACACCCGGATCACCAAGCTCTCCAGAGTCTCCAAGTACACCAGAATCACCTAGTACTCCAGGTTCTATAAGTACTCCTGGCTCACCAAGTACACCTGAATCAGTAAGCACTCCAGGGTCACCAAGCACACCAGGATCTTTGAGCACTCCAGGCTCACCAAGTACTCCAGGTTCAGTAAGCACACCTGGTTCTCCGAGCACTCCAGGTTCACCAAGTACTCCAGGTTCTATAAGTACTCCTGGCTCACCAAGTACACCCAGTTCTCCAAGCACACCCGGATCACCAAGCTCTCCAGAGTCTCCAAGTACACCAGAATCACCTAGTACTCCAGGTTCTATAAGTACTCCTGGCTCACCAAGTACACCTGAATCAGTAAGCACTCCAGGGTCACCAAGCACACCAGGATCTTTGAGCACTCCAGGCTCACCAAGTACTCCAGGTTCAGTAAGCACACCTGGTTCTCCGAGCACTCCAGGTTCACCAAGTACTCCAGGTTCTATAAGTACTCCTGGCTCACCAAGTACACCCAGTTCTCCAAGCACACCCGGATCACCAAGCTCTCCAGAGTCTCCAAGTACACCAGAATCACCTAGTACTCCAGGTTCTATAAGTACTCCTGGCTCACCAAGTACACCTGAATCAGTAAGCACTCCAGGGTCACCAAGCACACCAGGATCTTTGAGCACTCCAGGCTCACCAAGTACTCCAGGTTCAGTAAGCACACCTGGTTCTCCGAGCACTCCAGGTTCACCAAGTACTCCAGGTTCTATAAGTACTCCTGGCTCACCAAGTACACCCAGTTCTCCAAGCACACCCGGATCACCAAGCTCTCCAGAGTCTCCAAGTACACCAGAATCACCTAGTACTCCAGGTTCTATAAGTACTCCTGGCTCACCAAGTACACCTGAATCAGTAAGCACTCCAGGGTCACCAAGCACACCAGGATCTTTGAGCACTCCAGGCTCACCAAGTACTCCAGGTTCAGTAAGCACACCTGGTTCTCCGAGCACTCCAGGTTCACCAAGTACTCCAGGTTCTATAAGTACTCCTGGCTCACCAAGTACACCCAGTTCTCCAAGCACACCCGGATCACCAAGCTCTCCAGAGTCTCCAAGTACACCAGAATCACCTAGTACTCCAGGTTCTATAAGTACTCCTGGCTCACCAAGTACACCTGAATCAGTAAGCACTCCAGGGTCACCAAGCACACCAGGATCTTTGAGCACTCCAGGCTCACCAAGTACTCCAGGTTCAGTAAGCACACCTGGTTCTCCGAGCACTCCAGGTTCACCAAGTACTCCAGGTTCTATAAGTACTCCTGGCTCACCAAGTACACCCAGTTCTCCAAGCACACCCGGATCACCAAGCTCTCCAGAGTCTCCAAGTACACCAGAATCACCTAGTACTCCAGGTTCTATAAGTACTCCTGGCTCACCAAGTACACCTGAATCAGTAAGCACTCCAGGGTCACCAAGCACACCAGGATCGTTTGAGCACTCCAGGCTCACCAAGTACTCCAGGTTCAGTAAGCACACCTGGTTCTCCGAGCACTCCAGGTTCACCAAGTACTCCAGGTTCTATAAGTACTCCTGGCTCACCAAGTACACCCAGTTCTCCAAGCACACCCGGATCACCAAGCTCTCCAGAGTCTCCAAGTACACCAGAATCACCTAGTACTCCAGGTTCTATAAGTACTCCTGGCTCACCAAGTACACCTGAATCAGTAAGCACTCCAGGGTCACCAAGCACACCAGGATCTTTGAGCACTCCAGGCTCACCAAGTACTCCAGGTTCAGAAAGCACACCTGGTTCTCCGAGCACTCCAGGTTCACCAAGTACTCCAGGTTCTATAAGTACTCCTGGCTCACCAAGTACACCCAGTTCTCCAAGCACACCCGGATCACCAAGCTCTCCAGAGTCTCCAAGTACACCAGAATCACCTAGTACTCCAGGTTCTATAAGTACTCCTGGCTCACCAAGTACACCTGAATCAGTAAGCACTCCAGGGTCACCAAGCACACCAGGATCTTTGAGCACTCCAGGCTCACCAAGTACTCCAGGTTCAGTAAGCACACCTGGTTCTCCGAGCACTCCAGGTTCACCAAGTACTCCAGGTTCTATAAGTACTCCTGGCTCACCAAGTACACCCAGTTCTCCAAGCACACCCGGATCACCAAGCTCTCCAGAGTCTCCAAGTACACCAGAATCACCTAGTACTCCAGGTTCTATAAGTACTCCTGGCTCACCAAGTACACCTGAATCAGTAAGCACTCCAGGGTCACCAAGCACACCAGGATCTTTGAGCACTCCAGGCTCACCAAGTACTCCAGGTTCAGTAAGCACACCTGGTTCTCCGAGCACTCCAGGTTCACCAAGTACTCCAGGTTCTATAAGTACTCCTGGCTCACCAAGTACACCCAGTTCTCCAAGCACACCCGGATCACCAAGCTCTCCAGAGTCTCCAAGTACACCAGAATCACCTAGTACTCCAGGTTCTATAAGTACTCCTGGCTCACCAAGTACACCTGAATCAGTAAGCACTCCAGGGTCACCAAGCACACCAGGATCTTTGAGCACTCCAGGCTCACCAAGTACTCCAGGTTCAGTAAGCACACCTGGTTCTCCGAGCACTCCAGGTTCACCAAGTACTCCAGGTTCTATAAGTACTCCTGGCTCACCAAGTACACCCAGTTCTCCAAGCACACCCGGATCACCAAGCTCTCCAGAGTCTCCAAGTACACCAGAATCACCTAGTACTCCAGGTTCTATAAGTACTCCTGGCTCACCAAGTACACCTGAATCAGTAAGCACTCCAGGGTCACCAAGCACACCAGGATCTTTGAGCACTCCAGGCTCACCAAGTACTCCAGGTTCAGTAAGCACACCTGGTTCTCCGAGCACTCCAGGTTCACCAAGTACTCCAGGTTCTATAAGTACTCCTGGCTCACCAAGTACACCCAGTTCTCCAAGCACACCCGGATCACCAAGCTCTCCAGAGTCTCCAAGTACACCAGAATCACCTAGTACTCCAGGTTCTATAAGTACTCCTGCTTCACCAAGTACACCTGAATCAGTAAGCACTCCAGGGTCACCAAGCACACCAGGATCTTTGAGCACTCCAGGCTCACCAAGTACTCCAGGTTCAGTAAAGCACACCTGGTTCTCCGAGCACTCCAGGTTCACCAAGTACTCCAGGTTCTATAAGTACTCCTGGCTCACCAAGTACACCCAGTTCTCCAAGCACACCCGGATCACCAAGCTCTCCAGAGTCTCCAAGTACACCAGAATCACCTAGTACTCCAGGTTCTATAAGTACTCCTGGCTCACCAAGTACACCTGAATCAGTAAGCACTCCAGGGTCACCAAGCACACCAGGATCTTTGAGCACTCCAGGCTCACCAAGTACTCCAGGTTCAGTAAGCACACCTGGTTCTCCGAGCACTCCAGGTTCACCAAGTACTCCAGGTTCTATAAGTACTCCTGGCTCACCAAGTACACCCAGTTCTCCAAGCACACCCGGATCACCAAGCTCTCCAGAGTCTCCAAGTACACCAGAATCACCTAGTACTCCAGGTTCTATAAGTACTCCTGGCTCACCAAGTACACCTGAATCAGTAAGCACTCCAGGGTCACCAAGCACACCAGGATCTTTGAGCACTCCAGGCTCACCAAGTACTCCAGGTTCAGTAAGCACACCTGGTTCTCCGAGCACTCCAGGTTCACCAAGTACTCCAGGTTCTATAAGTACTCCTGGCTCACCAAGTACACCCAGTACTCCAAGCACACCCGGATCACCAAGCTCTCCAGAGTCTCCAAGTACACCAGAATCACCTAGTACTCCAGGTTCTATAAGTACTCCTAGCTCACCAAGTACACCTGAATCAGTAAGCACTCCAGGGTCACCAAGCACACCAGGATCTTTGAGCACTCCAGGCTCACCAAGTACTCCAGGTTCAGTAAGCACACCTGGTTCTCCGAGCACTCCAGGTTCACCAAGTACTCCAGGTTCTATAAGTACTCCTGGCTCACCAAGTACACCCAGTTCTCCAAGCACACCCGGATCACCAAGCTCTCCAGAGTCTCCGAGTACACCAGAATCACCTAGTACTCCAGGTTCTATAAGTACTCCTGGCTCACCAAGTACACCTGAATCAGTAAGCACTCCAGGGTCACCAAGCACACCAGGATCTTTGAGCACTCCAGGCTCACCAAGTACTCCAGGTTCAGTAAGCACACCTGGTTCTCCGAGCACTCCAGGTTCACCAAGTACTCCAGGTTCTATAAGTACTCCTGGCTCACCAAGTACACCCAGTTCTCCTAGCACACCCGGATCACCAAGCTCTCCAGAGTCTCCAAGTACACCAGAATCACCTAGTACTCCAGGTTCTATAAGTACTCCTGGCTCACCAAGTACACCTGAATCAGTAAGCACTCCAGGGTCACCAAGCACACCAGGATCTTTGAGCACTCCAGGCTCACCAAGTACTCCAGGTTCAGTAAGCACACCTGGTTCTCCGAGCACTCCAGGTTCACCAAGTACTCCAGGTTCTATAAGTACTCCTGGCTCACCAAGTACACCCAGTTCTCCAAGCACACCCTGGATCACCAAGCTCTCCAGAGTCTCCAAGTACACCAGAATCACCTAGTACTCCAGGTTCTATAAGTACTCCTGGCTCACCAAGTACACCTGAATCAGTAAGCACTCCAGGGTCACCAAGCACACCAGGATCTTTGAGCACTCCAGGCTCACCAAGTACTCCAGGTTCAGTAAGCACACCTAGTTCTCCGAGCACTCCAGGTTCACCAAGTACTCCAGGTTCTATAAGTACTCCTGGCTCACCAAGTACACCCAGTTCTCCAAGCACACCCGGATCACCAAGCTCTCCAGAGTCTCCAAGTACACCAGAATCACCTAGTACTCCAGGTTCTATTAGTACTCCTGGCTCACCAAGTACACCTGAATCAGTAAGCACTCCAGGGTCACCAAGCACACCAGGATCGTTGAGCACTCCAGGCTCACCAAGTACTCCAGGTTCAGTAAGCACACCTGGTTCTCCGAGCACTCCAGGTTCACCAAGTACTCCAGGTTCTATAAGTACTCCTGGCTCACCAAGTACACCCAGTTCTCCAAGCACACCCGGATCACCAAGCTCTCCAGAGTCTCCAAGTACACCAGAATCACCTAGTACTCCAGGTTCTATAAGTACTCCTGCTTCACCAAGTACACCTGAATCAGTAAGCACTCCAGGGTCACCAAGCACACCAGGATCTTTGAGCACTCCAGGCTCACCAAGTACTCCAGGTTCAGAAAGCACACCTGGTTCTCCGAGCACTCCAGGTTCACCAAGTACTCCAGGTTCTATAAGTACTCCTGGCTCACCAAGTACACCCAGTTCTCCAAGCACACCCGGATCACCAAGCTCTCCAGAGTCTCCAAGTACACCAGAATCACCTAGTACTCCAGGTTCTATAAGTACTCCTGGCTCACCAAGTACACCTGAATCAGTAAGCACTCCAGGGTCACCAAGCACACCAGGATCTTTGAGCACTCCAGGCTCACCAAGTACTCCAGGTTCAGTAAGCACACCTGGTTCTCCGAGCACTCCAGGTTCACCAAGTACTCCAGGTTCTATAAGTACTCCTGGCTCACCAAGTACACCCAGTTCTCCAAGCACACCCGGATCACCAAGCTCTCCAGAGTCTCCAAGTACACCAGAATCACCTAGTACTCCAGGTTCTATAAGTACTCCTGGCTCACCAAGTACACCTGAATCAGTAAGCACTCCAGGGTCACCAAGCACACCAGGATCTTTGAGCACTCCAGGCTCACCAAGTACTCCAGGTTCAGTAAGCACACCTGGTTCTCCGAGCACTCCAGGTTCACCAAGTACTCCAGGTTCTATAAGTACTCCTGGCTCACCAAGTACACCCAGTTCTCCAAGCACACCCGGATCACCAAGCTCTCCAGAGTCTCCGAGTACACCAGAATCACCTAGTACTCCAGGTTCTATAAGTACTCCTGGCTCACCAAGTACACCTGAATCAGTAAGCACTCCAGGGTCACCAAGCACACCAGGATCTTTGAGCACTCCAGGCTCACCAAGTACTCCAGGTTCAGTAAGCACACCTGGTTCTCCGAGCACTCCAGGTTCACCAAGTACTCCAGGTTCTATAAGTACTCCTGGCTCACCAAGTACACCCAGTTCTCCAAGCACACCCGGATCACCAAGCTCTCCAGAGTCTCCAAGTACACCAGAATCACCTAGTACTCCAGGTTCTATAAGTACTCCTGGCTCACCAAGTACACCTGAATCAGTAAGCACTCCAGGGTCACCAAGCACACCAGGATCTTTGAGCACTCCAGGCTCACCAAGTACTCCAGGTTCAGTAAGCACACCTGGTTCTCCGAGCACTCCCGGTTCACCAAGTACTCCAGGTTCTATAAGTACTCCTGGCTCACCAAGTACACCCAGTTCTCCAAGCACACCCGGATCACCAAGCTCTCCACAGTCTCCAAGTACACCAGAATCACCTAGTACTCCAGGTTCTCCAAGCACACCCGGATCACCAAGTTCTCTGAGCACTCCAGGTTCACCAAGTACTCCAGGTATTTATCAAATCTAAACAAAATATAATTAGCAAAAATGATTTTTACATGCCATTTTTTATTTACAAGCTATTTGTTTTTTTTGTAATAGTAGTCTTGTTGTTTTGTTTTATTGCAGTTAATTATTTTTCCTTTAAATAGTGTTGTTTGTTTTTTTAATTTTTAATATTATTTAAGAAATATTCCTTTTTTGTATTTTTCAGCTGTGTGCAAAGATGGCGAGCTGTTTGATTTGACCACCACAAATTTCACTCACTCTTTGCTTGAATCGGTGTCTGTCGACCCCATCTTGATTCACGCGGGCTATGAACTGAATGTGCCCCCCGGCATCGCTAGTGTTTCTTTCCTTTTCACATTTAAAATAGATGCAACACTTATTTCACTAGATCTAAAGGGATCATTTGATTCTTATAAAGTCCTCATCCATTACTCAGATGGCAGGCAGTCAGAAACCTTGAAGGTATCTCCATGAATAGTTTTGTTTTGTTTTATTTTTGAGACATGATTTACTTATTTATTCTATAATTAGGTTGAGCTCTACATGATATTTTCTCACTTCAATTTTATTACTCGTTATTTTTAGTAAGAAGAAGTGTGCTGGTGTATTGCTTATTTATGATGTTCAGTCCATTTGAATTTTATGTGAAATTCTTGTGGTATCACTCAGTTGGGACTCCATAAAATTAGAAGTTTGTTAGGAATCAATTACATGTATGTTAAAATATTAAGTGAAATTAGATAAAGTCATCTGTATGAATGCAATATTTGATAACAAATTCTTTAGATAAAGTCTTCAGTTTCCATGTGTAATCAGTCATTAGCTAAAGTCTGTCACTTGATTTAAAAAGTTATTAAGTTACCATGTATCAATAGCAGTTATAGTCATCAGACTTTATTAATTTTTTTTAAAAACATTAAGTTATTATGAACAGGCAACTAAAATATCTTGCATCGTTATTTTTTTAAGGAAAAAAATGATTTTTTTGAATGTCTGATAAATTTAGTGTACATTTACCATCCATTTCATTATATGTTTTGTTTAATTCAGATAGGAATATGTTATATTTAATGCATCTAAAAATATATATGTGTAACTATTTGTATATAAAGTCGGTTGAGCCCAGCTGGTAGCTGGTGTGCAACACTAAATAAGTTCTCAAATTATTATTACTGTTGTTGTTATTATTTCCAGAACACTGATGGCAAAGACGTTTTCACAAACACCAGAAATGTTTTTGGGACTGAACAAGGCCAAAATTTTGAAATAGTTATCAGCGGAGGATTGACTGGCTTTGATGTTCAAATTGTGGAGTTCAAAGTTTGTCTTCCTGACATCGGTAAGCCTAAGTTTTCAGCTGGTCACAGCTGGAGTTTCTCCAAACAACTCTTCCTCAAACTTGTATCAGGGGCAAAGTACTGATATGAAGATCTTCAAAGTGGGCATGGTGGTCAATTGCCATCCGCGCTCGGCTGGCACCGGTGGTCACTGTTTCGAATCCATGTGAAGGCAAGGATTTGTTCCCGGGGCCAAGGGTGTCCCTGAGTCCACCCAGCTCTGAAAGGTTAGGGAAACAAAGGTGGCTGGGTAATGTGTGGAACCCTCATAGCCATGGCCTGTGAACGCTGCATCACTTGTCAACAGACAGGCATGGTCTGTGGATGCAATTATCTTCTGTATAGAGAAAGTGTCTTAAAGATAAGACAAGACAAAGTACTAATAGAATATTTTCAGCCATCTCACGGGTTGTTTTCTTTTTGTTTTGTTTTTTAATGAAAGTTGTTGATATCTTCCTTTAACTGTCACACAATTCTACCCCTATTGGTGTAACAGGTAGAGGCAAATGTAATGCCTGAAGTGGAAAGTAGGATGTTGATAGCGTAAAATAAACTCTTGCTTAAAAAATGTAAAACATTTAAATGAATTCTAAAAGAATTTAAAAATTATTTTAATTTATCTAATTAAATAGGTCAAATTAGTGAATGAAACAGGTCGCCCTTTCTTTTTAAACATCTGCTTAGAAAGAAAAATAATATAAATAAATAAATATGTTAATAATATAATAATAAAATAAAGATAAAATATTAATAATAAATAACAAGCTGGCTAATGTTTTTGTTGTTGTCATTCTTCCGTCATGACCCACCAATACCACTCTGTACACCCTACTTACGGGTTGTGGCAGTTAGATGAGTTTCATGGTGGCTGATGAGACCAGTCATTTCCCAAAAGGTACATCTACCGATGGGGCAAGAGATAGTTGGGATGTCACCATGAGGGTTAGGTCTTTCCAGACCTGCCTCCTCAACTCTGCGGCTTTTTGTCTATGTGTTTCACAGGTCGGTGTGCAGTTCTATCCAGGTAGGCCCCAGGAGGCTTGATCCTTGGCTGCTGTTTCCCAGGCATGGTGTTCAATGCCAATCATTATGAATGAGGTTTTGAGCATATCCAAGAGCCAACTAGCAATGGTCAATTGCCAGTTTACCAATGGTCAATACCCAAAAGTCAACCATCAATGTTCAATACCCACAGTCACCTACCAATGGTCAATACACAACATCTATATTATCCAACAGCATATGCACTACATTAAAATTACTCATCTGACAATAATTCAAAACTGCCTCGAAATTGCTGTCTCTGCATTATGTTTTCCTTATTTTGTTTAAAGAATCATAAATTCATCAGTATCTTTTCTGTTAACTTCACCGTTTTTTTTTGCGCAGATTTCTGCCGTCTGGATCATGAGGATGTCCAAAAGGCTCTAACCTTCCTGACCCTGAACAACGTTCTTGGTATCAACGTTGAAGATGGCAGCTTTGTTTATTATGGTTGGAATGGGGATTATGTTGAGGAGGGAGTTGTTATCCGGGGATCTTGTTTTGAATGGTATGGTGTTTCACTCTGAGCATGTAGAGCACAATATGTCGATATATGTATTTCTGGCACTGTCCTCAAACTTTTTTTATTGTCCAACGAAGTGAAGTTTATGATTTGTGTCTTATACACAACCAAGCTCTCAAAAAAAATAAAAGTAAATGAAGAGTTAGTTTGAAAGTTCAATGCTATTTATAAAAGACTGCAACTATTTATGAAGGCTAGATGATTAACAAAAATGGAAATATAATTAAAGTATATCTTTCCACCCATAAAAATGTGGGCTGTTTCAAAAAAAAAGGAAAAAAATTAATGAAAACTACTTCATTCATGCAAAACTTTTAGTTCCAACTTAAGATGCAAAGTACTTAGGAAAAATAACAAAGAAAAATTATCATAGAATAAAATAATTTAAAGTAATGAAATAATAATTTAAGAATCCAAATAAACTTTAGGCTTTATTAAAGCAAACTTTTACAAATTTAAAAAGAACAGAAAACTAAAATGCTCCCTTACAATGGTCAGACCTGTACTAGAATATGCTTCTATTATATGGGACCCATCTACATAAAGAATCATAAAGAAATTAGAACAAATTATAAAAAAAGAGCTTCTAGATTCATTTTTTAGTACTCAATATTCACAAACAGAAAAGAGTAACTCCATTTGTTAAATTTCTTAACATTGAAACACTAGGGTATAGAAGAACAAACAGCATATTAGTTATAGTACATAAGATATGAAATTTTAACTTGGAAATACAAATCCGTAACAATCTAAGACAACAGATAAACATAAAAATAATAACACTTTGCTTGTTCCATTTCGCAAGAAGAAACAAACAAATCATCCTTTCTGTCTAGCATTCGGGCATGAAATGGGTTGCCTGAACAAACCAGGAAAACTAACACATTATCAATTTCAAAACTCTAATAGAAATGCAGGACTAGACATAAACTATGAATGCATTAATCATTCTGTATAGAAGAAGTGTCAGTAATGTATAAGATAAGATAAGGTTGAGTTCTATTTATAAAGGGTCAGTACTGTTTTACAACTTATGGTAGCACAGCCACTTAAATCATACCATTCCCATTTCAGCATATGTGTTAACAGTGAACTTAAATGCACCCTGGAGAATTGCACTGTTTGTCCAAACTACACATCAGAATGCCAGGGAGATTGCAAGGAAGCTGTGATGGTATACACATATGACCAGCAGGGTGTTCCTGACCACTGCCAGGTCAACAACACACAGGCTTGTCAGCCCGACGGTTGCACAAGTAAACCTTTTTTTTTCATCCTTAATATTAACTCATAGCGTCTGCTTGTCTGTCGCAAAAACTTTTGATAGATTTTTAACCCACTTCCCGGTATCCTATCGAGCTGAAATTTTGTCTGCAGATTTATGGCAAAAATTAAAATGATCTTTCAAAATTTCTGATCAATCGAATGTACTGTAATTAAATTAATTAATTTTTAGATTATCTCTATGTAGCATGTAAATGTTTATGCTAGTCTGTCGAGCAGTGCGTATTATATTGAACATACTGTACTTTTAGTTATGTCTCATATATAAAGGATTTATAGTCAAAACTTAGCTTTTTACAGGGTTTTTTTTGTTTTGTTTTGTTGGTTGTAGTTTTTCAAACACCTCTCTCCTCATGTTCAATAGACTCAATAACGTTTCATAGCTTTATACTTAGATTATTTCTTTATGCGCCACAATAGGTCTTATAGCCCTGATAATCACAAAATAGCCTTATTATGAATAACAGCGCGCCTAATCAGCTTGAACTACACTTATAGTTGCATGTACCTAAGTATCCGCGATATCCTCAGCACCTCCCCATCGTTGCCCTGGACCGTGGACGTCTTGGAGCTCTTGCACCAACTGCCAGCAGACGCGTACTCGTGAGTGCAGTGAAGACTGCGGCGACGCCTGCAAGGACTTCGTCACGACGGAGTCTCAGACTTGTGAGAGCTGTGTGTCATCACCTTGTAAGTCATATTGTCAAATTCAATCTTGTTAAAATTGTCTTGCCGCAGCACAAAAATCTTGTCAGTCTCTAACCAAGTGTGCGCATTAATGAAAACCAGTGTTGCTATTTTATCGTATTTGTACAACCTCCCTCTTGAAAATGTAGATGATAATGACTGAAACAGGAAACATTTTCTCAGATTTACTTACACCATGACTGCAATACTTCTTTTTAAATGGGTATGGTTCTTATCCACAAGGGTAGATGCAAGCTCTTTTCTGACGTTGTTACAACTCTTCTCTAACATTGTTACAGCTCGACTCTTAGATTTTTAGTAACTTTAGAACTTTTTACATATACCTTGTGCATGACACGCTTCAATCAAAAAGCTCATTTTCTTTTTAAATTTCATAAAAAAAACATCACACCCAAAAATAACAAGTTATCAGAAATCTAAATTGATAAATAAAGATGTGGAATTTTTATTGTAAAACCACAAATACTTATACTCTATTGACAAGTTCTTCGCAACATCTCTTTCTTCATTTCTGGTTATAATCCTGGGTGTTTTTTTCCCCATGATCTAAGTCAGTGTCATCAAAGGGCGGAGACACTAAAAAGTTTGAGAACCACTGCTCTAACCCCATTCAGCGCCCTCACGGCACATAGGGAATACCTGGTCTCCCACCTTCTCTTTAAAAACATTCAGCGAAAGGTCCTTCTCTTTCTGTGCCGCCAAACAGTGGAATTGTCTACCATTACACATTTGCAGTGTTCCAACTACTAAGGCCTTCAAACTGCACCAAAAACACATCTCTTCAAACTTTACTTTCAAAATTTAATAAACAACAATCAAACATGTCTTTGAACGATAAATGTAACTTATGTGTACCATACTGTCATTATATGCTGTATTTAGGAAATGAATGTTTAGCATTGAATGCATTGATAATTATATGTGTGCTATTATTTTTATGTGAAGCTCTGTGAGCCTAGTTTCTTACTGGGGTACAGCGCTATATAAATTAGCAATTTGTTATTATTATTACTATTATTATTATTATTACTATTATGATCCTCATAAGTCAGGTATGAATAATCCCATCAATATAAGAGACCTAACCTTCTAACTAATTCCATCAATATAAGAGACCTAACCTTCTATCTAATCCCATCAATATAAGAGACCTAACTGTCTAACTAATTCCATCAATATAAGAGACCTAACCTTCTAACTAATCCCATCAATATAAGAGACCTAACCTTCTAACTAATCCCATCAATATAAGAGACCTAACCTTCTAACTAATCCCATCAATATAAGAGACCTAACCTTCTAACTAATCCCATCAATATAAGAGACCTAACCTTCTAACTAATCCCATCAATATAAGAGACCTAACTGTCTAACTAATTCCATCAATATAAGAGACCTAACCTTCTAACTAATCTCATCAATATAAGAGACCTAACCTTCTAACTAATTCCATCAATATAAGAGACCTAACCTTCTAACTAATCCCATCAATATAAGAGACCTAACCTTCTAACAAATCCCATCAATATAAGAGACCTAACCTTCTAACTAATCCCATCAATATAAGAGACCTAACCTTCTAACTAATTCCATCAATATAAGAGACCTAACCTTCTAACTAATCCCATCAATATAAGAGACCTAACCTTCTAACTAATTCCATCAATATAAGAGACCTAACCTTCTAACAAATCCCATCAATATAAGAGACCTAACCTTCTAACTAATCCCATCAATATAAGAGACCTAACCTTCTAACTAATTCCATCAATATAAGAGACCTAACCTTCTAACTAATCCCATCAATATAAGAGACCTAACCTTCTAACTAATTCCATCAATATAAGAGACCTAACCTTCTAACTAATCTCATCAATATAAGAGACCTAACCTTCTAACTAATTCCATCAATATAAGAGACCTAACCTTCTAACTAATCCCATCAATATAAGAGACCTAACCTTCTAACAAATCCCATCAATATAAGAGACCTAACCTTCTAACTAATCCCATCAATATAAGAGACCTAACCTTCTAACTAATCCCATCAATATAAGAGACCTAACTGTCTAACTAATTCCCATCAATATAAGAGACCTAACCGTCTAACTAATCCCATCAATATAAGAGACCTAACCTTCTAACTAATTCCATCAATATAAGAGACCTAACCTTCTAACTAATCCCATCAATATAAGAGACCTAACTGTCTAACTAATCCCATCAATATAAGAGACCTAACCTTCTAACTAATCCCATCAATATAAGAGACCTAACCTTCTAACTAATCCCATCAATATAAGAGACCTAACCTTCTAACTAATCCCATCAATATAAGAGACCTAACCTTCTAACTAATTCCCATCAATATAAGAGACCTAACCTTCTAACTAATCCCATCAATATAAGAGACCTAACCTTCTAACTAATTCCATCAATATAAGAGACCTAACCTTCTAACTAATCCCATCAATATAAGAGACCTAACCTTCTAACTAATCCCATCAATATAAGAGACCTAACCTTCTAACTAATCCCATCAATATAAGAGACCTAACCTTCTAACTAATCCCATCAATATAAGAGACCTAACCTTCTAACTAATCCCATCAATATAAGAGACCTAACCTTCTAACTAATCCCATCAATATAAGAGACCTAACCTGTCTAACTAATCCCATCAATATAAGAGACCTAACCTTCTAACTAATCCCATCAATATAAGAGACCTAACCTTCTAACTAATCCCATCAATATAAGAGACCTAACCTTCTAACTAATCCCATCAATATAAGAGACCTAACCTTCTAACTAATCCCATCAATATAAGAGACCTAACCTTCTAACTAATCCCATCAATATAAGAGACCTAACCTTCTAACTAATCCCATCAATATAAGAGACCTAACCTTCTAACTAATCCCATCAATATAAGAGACCTAACCTTCTAACTAATCCCATCAATATAAGAGACCTAACCTTCTAACTAATCCCATCAATATAAGAGACCTAACCTTCTAACTAATCCCATCAATATAAGAGACCTAACCTTCTAACTAATCCCATCAATATAAGAGACCTAACCTTCTAACTAATCCATCAATATAAGAGACCTAACCTTCTAACTAATCCCATCAATATAAGAGACCTAACCTTCTAACTAATCCCATCAATATAAGAGACCTAACCTTCTAACTAATCCCATCAATATAAGAGACCTAACCTTCTAACTAATCCCATCAATATAAGAGACCTAACCTTCTAACTAATCCCATCAATATAAGAGACCTAACCTTCTAACTAATCCCATCAATATAAGAGACCTAACCTTCTAACTAATCCCATCAATATAAGAGACCTAACCTTCTAACTAATCCCATCAATATAAGAGACCTAACCTTCTAACTAATTCCCATCAATATAAGAGACCTAACCTTCTAACTAATCCCATCAATATAAGAGACCTAACTGTCTAACTAATCCCATCAATATAAGAGACCTAACCTTCTAACTAATTCCCATCAATATAAGAGACCTAACCTTCTAACTAATCCCATCAATATAAGAGACCTAACCTTCTAACTAATCCCATCAATATAAGAGACCTAACCTTCTAACTAATCCCATCAATATAAGAGACCTAACCTTCTAACTAATCCCATCAATATAAGAGACCTAACCTTCTAACTAATCCCATCAATATAAGAGACCTAACCTTCTAACTAATCCCATCAATATAAGAGACCTAACCTTCTAACTAATCCCATCAATATAAGAGACCTAACCTTCTAACTAATCCCATCAATATAAGAGACCTAACCTTCTAACTAATCCCATCAATATAAGAGACCTAACCTTCTAACTAATCCCATCAATATAAGAGACCTAACCTTCTAACTAATCCCATCAATATAAGAGACCTAACCTGTCTAACTAATCCCATCAATATAAGAGACCTAACCTTCTAACTAATCCCATCAATATAAGAGACCTAACCTTCTAACTAATTCCCATCAATATAAGAGACCTAACCTTCTAACTAATCCCATCAATATAAGAGACCTAACTGTCTAACTAATCCCATCAATATAAGAGACCTAACCTTCTAACTAATCCCATCAATATAAGAGACCTAACCTTCTAACTAATCCCATCAATATAAGAGACCTAACTTCTAACTAATCCCATCAATATAAGAGACCTAACCTTCTAACTAATCCCATCAATATAAGAGACCTAACCTTCTAACTAATCCCATCAATATAAGAGACCTAACCTTCTAACTAATTCCCATCAATATAAGAGACCTAACCTTCTAACTAATCCCATCAATATAAGAGACCTAACTGTCTAACTAATCCCATCAATATAAGAGACCTAACCTTCTAACTAATTCCATCAATATAAGAGACCTGACCTTCTAACTAATCCCATCAATATAAGAGACCTAACCTTCTAACTAATCCCATCAATATAAGAGACCTAACCTTCTAACTAATTCCCATCAATATAAGAGACCTAACCTTCTAACTAATCCCATCAATATAAGAGACCTAACCTTCTAACTAATCCCATCAATATAAGAGACCTAACCTTCTAACTAATTCCCATCAATATAAGAGACCTGACCTTCTAACTAATCCCATCAATATAAGAGACCTAACCTTCTAACTAATCTCATCAATATAAGAGACCTAACCTTCTAACTAATCCCATCAATATAAGAGACCTAACCTTCTAACTAATCCCATCAATATAAGAGACCTAACCGTCTAATACCATCAATATAAGAGACCTAACCTTCTAACTAATCCCATCAATATAAGAGACCTAACCTTCTAACTAATCCCATCAATATAAGAGACCTAACCTTCTAACTAATCCCATCAATATAAGAGACCTAACCTTCTAACTAATCCCATCAATATAAGAGACCTAACCTTCTAACTAATCCCATCAATATAAGAGACCTAACCTTCTAACTAATCCCATCAATATAAGAGACCTAACCTTCTAACTAATCCCATCAATATAAGAGACCTAACCTTCTAACTAATCCCATCAATATAAGAGACCTAACCTTCTAACTAATCCATCAATATAAGAGACCTAACCGTCTAACTAATCCCATCAATATAAGAGACCTAACCTTCTAACTAATCCCATCAATATAAGAGACCTAACCTTCTAACTAATCCCATCAATATAAGAGACCTAACCTTCTAACTAATCCCATCAATATAAGAGACCTAACCTTCTAACTAATCCCATCAATATAAGAGACCTAACCTTCTAACTAATCCCATCAATATAAGAGACCTAACCTTCTAACTAATCCCATCAATATAAGAGACCTAACCTTCTAACTAATCCCATCAATATAAGAGACCTAACCTTCTAACTAATCCCATCAATATAAGAGACCTAACCTTCTAACTAATCCCATCAATATAAGAGACCTAACCTTCTAACTAATCCCATCAATATAAGAGACCTAACCTTCTAACTAATCCCATCAATATAAGAGACCTAACCTTCTAACTAATCCCATCAATATAAGAGACCTAACCTTCTAACTAATCCCATCAATATAAGAGACCTAACCTTCTAACTAATCTCATCAATATAAGAGACCTAACCTTCTAACTAATCCCATCAATATAAGAGACCTAACCTTCTAACTAATCCCATCAATATAAGAGACCTAACCTTCTAACTAATCCCATCAATATAAGAGACCTAACCTTCTAACTAATTCCATCAATATAAGAGACCTAACCTTCTAACTAATTCCCATCAATATAAGAGACCTGACCTTCTAACTAATCACATCAATATAAGAGACCTAACCGTCTAACTAATCACATCAATATAAGAGACCTAACCTTCTAACTAATCCCATCAATATAAGAGACCTAACCTTCTAACTAATCACATCAATATAAGAGACCTAACTGTCTAACTAATCCCATCAATATAAGAGACCTGACCTTCTAACTAATCCCATCAATATAAGAGACCTAACCTTCTAACTAATTCCATCAATATAAGAGACCTGACCTTCTAACTAATCCCATCAATATAAGAGACCTAACTGTCTAACTAATCCCATCAATATAAGAGACCTAACCTTCTAACTAATCCCATCAATATAAGAGACCTAACCTTCTAACTAATCCCATCAATATAAGAGACCTAACCTTCTAACTAATTCCCATCAATATAAGAGACCTGACCTTCTAACTAATTCCCATCAATATAAGAGACCTAACCGTCTAACTAATCCCATCAATATAAGAGACCTAACCTTCTAACTAATCCCATCAATATAAGAGACCTAACCTTCTAACTAATTCCATCAATATAAGAGACCTGACCTTCTAACTAATCCCATCAATATAAGAGACCTAACCGTCTAACTAATCCCATCAATATAAGAGATCTAACCTTTTAACTAATCCCCTCAATATAAGAGACCTAACCTTCTAACTAATTCCATCAATATAAGAGACCTAACCTTCTAACTAATCACATCAATATAAGGACCTAACTGTCTAACTAATCCCATCAATATAAGAGACCTAACCTTCTAACTAATTCCATCAATATAAGAGACCAGACCTTCTAACTAATCCCATCAATATAAGAGACCTAACCTTCTAACTAATCCCATCAATATAAGAGACCTAACCTTCTAACTAATTCCATCAATATAAGAGACCTAACCTTCTAACTAATCCCATCAATATAAGAGACCTAACTGTCTAACTAATCCCATCAATATAAGAGACCTAACCTTCTAACTAATCCCATCAATATAAGAGACCTAACCTTCTAACTAATCCCATCAATATAAGAGACCTAACCTTCTAACTAATTCCATCAATATAAGAGACCTAACCTTCTAACTAATTCCCATCAATATAAGAGACCTAACTGTCTAACTAATCCCATCAATATAAGAGACCTAATCTTCTAACTAATCACATCAATATAAGAGACCTAACTGTCTAACTAATCCCATCAATATAAGAGACCTAACCTTCTAACTAATTCCATCAATCTAAGAGACCTAACCTTCTAACCAATCCCATCAATATAAGAGACCTAACCTTCTAACTAATACCATCAATATAAGAGACCTAACCGTCTAACTAATTCCATCAATATAAGAGACCTAACTGTCTAACTAATCCCATCAATATAAGAGACCTAACCTTCTAACTAATCTCATCAATATAAGAGACCTAACCTTCTAACTAATCCCATCAATATAAGAGACCTGACCTTCTAACTAATCCCATCAATATAAGAGACCTAACCTTCTAACTAATCCCATCAATATAAGAGACCTAACCTTCTAACTAATCCCATCAATATAAGAGACCTAACCTTCTAACTAATCCCATCAATATAATAAAAGACCTAACCTTCTAACTAATCCCATCAATATAAGAGACCTGACCTTCTAACTAATCCCATCAATATAAGAGACCTGACCTTCTAACTAATCCCATCAATATAAGAGACCTAACCTTCTAACTAATCCCATCAATATAAGAGACCTAACCTTCTAACTAATCCCATCAATATAAGAGACCTAACCTTCTAACTAATCCCATCAATATAATAAAAGACCTAACCTTCTAACTAATCCCATAAATATAAGAGACCTAACCTTCTAACTAATCCGATCAATATAAGAGACCTAACCTTCTAACTAATTTCATCAATACAAGAGACCTAACCTTCTAACTAATTCCATCAATATAAGAGACCTAACCTTCTAACTAATTCCATCAATATAAGAGACCTAACCTTCTAACTAATTTCATCAATACAAGAGACCTAACCTTCTAACTAATTCCATCAATATAAGAGACCTAACCTTCTAACTAATTCCATCAATATAAGAGACCTAACCTTCTAACTAATCCCATCAATATAAGAGACCTAACCTTCTAACTAATTCCATCAATATAAGAGACCTAACCTTCTAACTATTCCCATCAATATAAGAGACCTAACCTTCTAACTAATCCCATCAATATAAGAGACCTAACCTTCTAACTAATTCCATCAATATAAGAGACCTAACCTTCTAACTAATCCCATCAATATAAGAGACCTAACCTTCTAACTAATCCCATCAATATAAGAGACCTAACCTTCTAACTAATCCCATCAATATAAGAGACCTAACCTTCTAACTAATCCCATCAATATAAGAGACCTAACCTTCTAACTAATCTCATCAATATAAGAGACCTAACCTTCTAACTAATCCCATCAATATAAGAGACCTGACCTTCTAACTAATCCCATCAATATAAGAGACCTGACCTTTTAACTAATCCCATCAATATAAGAGACCTAACCTTTTAACTAATCCCATCAATATAAGAGACCTGACCTTCTAACTAATCCCATCAATATAAGAGACCTGACCTTTTAACTAATCCCATCAATATAAGAGACCTTACCTTCTAACTAATCCCATCAATATAAGAGACCTAACCTTCTAACTAATCCCATCAATATAAGAGACCTAAACTTCTAACTAATTCCATCAATATAAGAGACCTAACTTTCTAACTAATTCCATCAATATAAGAGACCTGACCTTCTAACTAATTCCATCAATATAAGAGACCTAACCGTCTAACTAATCCCATCAATATAAGAGACCTAACCTTCTAACTAATCCCATCAATATAAGAGACCTAACCTTCTAACTAATTCCATCAATATAAGAGACCTGACCTTCTAACTAATCCCATCAATATAAGAGACCTAACCGTCTAACTAATCCCATCAATATAAGAGACCTAACCTTTTAACTAATCCCATCAATATCAGAGACCGAACCTTCTAACTAATTCCATCAATATAAGAGACCTAACCTTCTAACTAATCCCATCAATATCAGAGACCGAACCTTCTAACTAATTCCATCAATATAAGAGACCTAACCTTCTAACTAATCACATCAATATAAGAGACCTAACCTGTCTAACTAATCCCATCAATATAAGAGACCTAACCTTCTAACTAATTCCCATCAATATAAGAGACCTGACCTTCTAACTAATCCCATCAATATAAGAGACCTAACCTTCTAACTAATCCCATCAATATAAGAGACCTAACCTTCTAACTAATTCCCATCAATATAAGAGACCTAACCTTCTAACTAATCCCATCAATATAAGAGACCTAACCTTCTAACTAATTCCATCAATATAAGAGACCTAACCTTCTAACTAATTCCCATCAATATAAGAGACCTAACCTTCTAACTAATCCCATCAATATAAGAGACCTAACCTTCTAACTAATTCCCATCAATATAAGAGACCTAACCTTCTAACTAATCTCATCAATATAAGAGACCTAACCTTCTAACTAATTCCATCAATATAAGAGACCTAACCTTCTAACTAATCCCATCAATATAAGAGACCTAACCTTCTAACTAATCCCATCAATATAAGAGACCTAACCTTCTAACTAATTCCATCAATATAAGAGACCTGACCTTCTAACTAATCCCATCAATATAAGAGACCTAACTGTCTAACTAATCCCATCAATATAAGAGACCTAACCTTCTAACTAATCACATCAATATAAGAGACCTAACTGTCTAACTAATCCCATCAATATAAGAGACCTAACCCTTCTAACTAATCCCATCAATATAAGAGACCTAACCTTCTAACTAATCCCATCAATATAAGAGACCTAACTTCTAACTAATCCCATCAATATAAGAGACCTAACCTTCTAACTAATTCCATCAATATAAGAGACCTAACCTTCTAACTAATCCCATCAATATAAGAGACCTAACCTTCTAACTAATCCCATCAATATAAGAGACCTAACCTTCTAACTAATCCCATCAATATAAGAGACCTAACCTTCTAACTAATCCCATCAATATAAGAGACCTAACCTTCTAACTAATCCCATCAATATAAGAGACCTAACCTTCTAACTAATCCCATCAATATAAGAGACCTAACCTTCTAACTAATCCCATCAATATAAGAGACCTAACCTTCTAACTAATTCCCATCAATATAAGAGACCTAACCTTCTAACTAATCCCATCAATATAAGAGACCTAACCTTCTAACTAATCCCATCAATATAAGAGACCTAACCTTCTAACTAATCCCATCAATATAAGAGACCTAACTGTCTAACTAATCCCATCAATATAAGAGACCTGACCTTCTAACTAATCCCATCAATATAAGAGACCTAACCTTCTAACTAATTCCCATCAATATAAGAGACCTAACCTTCTAACTAATCCCATCAATATAAGAGACCTAACTGTCTAACTAATCCCATCAATATAAGAGACCTAACCTTCTAACTAATTCCATCAATATAAGAGACCTGACCTTCTAACTAATCCCATCAATATAAGAGACCTAACTGTCTAACTAATACCATCAATATAAGAGACCTAACCTTCTAACTAATTCCATCAATATAAGAGACCTGACCTTCTAACTAATCCCATCAATATAAGAGACCTAACCTTCTAACTAATCACATCAATATAAGAGACCTAACCTTCTAACTAATCCCATCAATATAAGAGACCTAACCTTCTAACTAATTCCCATCAATATAAGAGACCTAACCTTCTAACTAATTCCATCAATATAAGAGACCTAACCTTCTAACTAATCCCATCAATATAAGAGACCTAACCTTCTAACTAATCCCATCAATATAAGAGACCTAACCTTCTAACTAATCCCATCAATATAAGAGACCTAACCTTCTAACTAATCCCATCAATATAAGAGACCTAACCTTCTAACTAATCTCATCAATATAAGAGACCTAACCTTCTAACTAATCCCATCAATATAAGAGACCTAACCTTCTAACTAATCCCATCAATATAAGAGACCTAACCTTCTAACTATCCCATCAATATAAGAGACCTAACCTTCTAACTAATCCCATCAATATAAGAGACCTAACCTTCTAACTAATCCCATCAATATAAGAGACCTAACCTTCTAACTAATCCCATCAATATAAGAGACCTAACCTTCTAACTAATCCCATCAATATAAGAGACCTAACCTTCTAACTAATCCCATCAATATAAGAGACCTAACCTTCTAACTAATTCCCATCAATATAAGAGACCTAACCTTCTAACTAATTCCCATCAATATAAGAGACCTAACCTTCTAACTAATTCCCATCAATATAAGAGACCTAACCTGTCTAACTAATCCCATCAATATAAGAGACCTAACCTTCTAACTAATCACATCAATATAAGAGACCTAACCTTCTAACTAATCCCATCAATATAAGAGACCTAACCTTCTAACTAATTCCATCAATATAAGAGACCTAACCTTCTAACTAATCCCATCAATATAAGAGACCTAACCTTCTAACTAATACCCATCAATATAAGAGACCTAACCTTCTAACTAATTCCATCAATATAAGAGACCTAACCTTCTAACTAATCCCATCAATATAAGAGACCTAACCTTCTAACTAATCCCATCAATATAAGAGACCTAACCTTCTAACTAATCCCATCAATATAAGAGACCTAACCTTCTAACTAATCCCATCAATATAAGAGACCTAACCTTCTAACTAATCCCATCAATATAAGAGACCTAACCTTCTAACTAATCCCATCAATATAAGAGACCTAACCTTCTAACTAATCCCATCAATATAAGAGACCTAACCTTCTAACTAATCCCATCAATATAAGAGACCTAACCTTCTAACTAATCCCATCAATATAAGAGACCTGACCTTCTAACTAATCCCATCAATATAAGAGACCTAACCTTCTAACTAATCCCATCAATATAAGAGACCTAACCTTCTAACTAATCCCATCAATATAAGAGACCTAACCTTCTAACTAATCCCATCAATATAAGAGACCTAACCTTCTAACTAATCCCATCAATATAAGAGACCTAACCTTCTAACTAATCCCATCAATATAAGAGACCTAACCTTCTAACTAATCCCATCAATATAAGAGACCTAACCTTCTAACTAATTCCCATCAATATAAGAGACCTAACCTTCTAACTAATCCCATCAATATAAGAGACCTAACCTTCTAACTAATTCCATCAATATAAGAGACCTAACCTTCTAACTAATTCCCATCAATATAAGAGACCTAACCTTCTAACTAATCCCATCAATATAAGAGACCTAACCTTCTAACTAATCCCATCAATATAAGAGACCTAACCTTCTAACTAATCCCATCAATATAAGAGACCTAACCTTCTAACTAATCCCATCAATATAAGAGACCTAACCTTCTAACTAATCCCATCAATATAAGAGACCTAACCTTCTAACTAATCCCATCAATATAAGAGACCTAACCTTCTAACTAATCCCATCAATATAAGAGACCTAACCTTCTAACTAATCCCATCAATATAAGAGACCTAACCTTCTAACTAATCCCATCAATATAAGAGACCTAACCTTCTAACTAATCCCATCAATATAAGAGACCTAACCTTCTAACTAATCCCATCAATATAAGAGACCTAACCTTCTAACTAATCCCATCAATATAAGAGACCTAACCTTCTAACTAATCCCATCAATATAAGAGACCTAACCTTCTAACTAATCCCATCAATATAAGAGACCTAACCTTCTAACTAATCCCATCAATATAAGAGACCTAACCTTCTAACTAATCCCATCAATATAAGAGACCTAACCTTCTAACTAATCCCATCAATATAAGAGACCTAACCTTCTAACTAATCCCATCAATATAAGAGACCTAACCTTCTAACTAATCCCATCAATATAAGAGACCTAACCTTCTAACTAATCCCATCAATATAAGAGACCTAACCTTCTAACTAATCCCATCAATATAAGAGACCTAACCTTCTAACTAATCCCATCAATATAAGAGACCTAACCTTCTAACTAATCCCATCAATATAAGAGACCTAACCTTCTAACTAATCCCATCAATATAAGAGACCTAACCTTCTAACTAATCCCATCAATATAAGAGACCTAACCTTCTAACTAATCCCATCAATATAAGAGACCTAACCTTCTAACTAATCCCATCAATATAAGAGACCTAACCTTCTAACTAATCCCATCAATATAAGAGACCTAACCTTCTAACTAATCCCATCAATATAAGAGACCTAACCTTCTAACTAATCCCATCAATATAAGAGACCTAACCTTCTAACTAATCCCATCAATATAAGAGACCTAACCTTCTAACTAATCCCATCAATATAAGAGACCTAACCTTCTAACTAATCCCATCAATATAAGAGACCTAACCTTCTAACTAATCCCATCAATATAAGAGACCTAACCTTCTAACTAATCCCATCAATATAAGAGACCTAACCTTCTAACTAATCCCATCAATATAAGAGACCTAACCTTCTAACTAATCCCATCAATATAAGAGACCTAACCTTCTAACTAATCCCATCAATATAAGAGACCTAACCTTCTAACTAATCCCATCAATATAAGAGACCTAACCTTCTAACTAATCCCATCAATATAAGAGACCTAACCTTCTAACTAATCCCATCAATATAAGAGACCTAACCTTCTAACTAATCCCATCAATATAAGAGACCTAACCTTCTAACTAATCCCATCAATATAAGAGACCTAACCTTCTAACTAATCCCATCAATATAAGAGACCTAACCTTCTAACTAATCCCATCAATATAAGAGACCTAACCTTCTAACTAATCCCATCAATATAAGAGACCTAACCTTCTAACTAATCCCATCAATATAAGAGACCTAACCTTCTAACTAATCCCATCAATATAAGAGACCTAACCTTCTAACTAATCCCATCAATATAAGAGACCTAACCTTCTAACTAATCCCATCAATATAAGAGACCTAACCTTCTAACTAATCCCATCAATATAAGAGACCTAACCTTCTAACTAATCCCATCAATATAAGAGACCTAACCTTCTAACTAATCCCATCAATATAAGAGACCTAACCTTCTAACTAATCCCATCAATATAAGAGACCTAACCTTCTAACTAATCCCATCAATATAAGAGACCTAACCTTCTAACTAATCCCATCAATATAAGAGACCTAACCTTCTAACTAATCCCATCAATATAAGAGACCTAACCTTCTAACTAATCCCATCAATATAAGAGACCTAACCTTCTAACTAATCCCATCAATATAAGAGACCTAACCTTCTAACTAATCCCATCAATATAAGAGACCTAACCTTCTAACTAATCCCATCAATATAAGAGACCTAACCTTCTAACTAATCCCATCAATATAAGAGACCTAACCTTCTAACTAATCCCATCAATATAAGAGACCTAACCTTCTAACTAATCCCATCAATATAAGAGACCTAACCTTCTAACTAATCCCATCAATATAAGAGACCTAACCTTCTAACTAATCCCATCAATATAAGAGACCTAACCTTCTAACTAATCCCATCAATATAAGAGACCTAACCTTCTAACTAATCCCATCAATATAAGAGACCTAACCTTCTAACTAATCCCATCAATATAAGAGACCTAACCTTCTAACTAATCCCATCAATATAAGAGACCTAACCTTCTAACTAATCCCATCAATATAAGAGACCTAACCTTCTAACTAATCCCATCAATATAAGAGACCTAACCTTCTAACTAATCCCATCAATATAAGAGACCTAACCTTCTAACTAATCCCATCAATATAAGAGACCTAACCTTCTAACTAATCCCATCAATATAAGAGACCTAACCTTCTAACTAATCCCATCAATATAAGAGACCTAACCTTCTAACTAATCCCATCAATATAAGAGACCTAACCTTCTAACTAATCCCATCAATATAAGAGACCTAACCTTCTAACTAATCCCATCAATATAAGAGACCTAACCTTCTAACTAATTCCCATCAATATAAGAGACCTAACCTTCTAACTAATCCCATCAATATAAGAGACCTAACCTTCTAACTAATCCCATCAATATAAGAGACCTAACCTTCTAACTAATCCCATCAATATAAGAGACCTAACCTTCTAACTAATCCCATCAATATAAGAGACCTAACCTTCTAACTAATCCCATCAATATAAGAGACCTAACCTTCTAACTAATCCCATCAATATAAGAGACCTAACCTTCTAACTAATCCCATCAATATAAGAGACCTAACCTTCTAACTAATTCCCATCAATATAAGAGACCTAACCTTCTAACTAATCCCATCAATATAAGAGACCTAACCTTCTAACTAATCCCATCAATATAAGAGACCTAACCTTCTAACTAATCCCATCAATATAAGAGACCTAACCTTCTAACTAATCCCATCAATATAAGAGACCTAACCGTCTAATACCATCAATATAAGAGACCTAACCTTCTAACTAATCCCATCAATATAAGAGACCTAACCTTCTAACTAATCCCATCAATATAAGAGACCTAACCTTCTAACTAATCCCATCAATATAAGAGACCTAACCTTCTAACTAATCCCATCAATATAAGAGACCTAACCTTCTAACTAATTCCCATCAATATAAGAGACCTAACCTTCTAACTAATCCCATCAATATAAGAGACCTAACCTTCTAACTAATCCCATCAATATAAGAGACCTAACTATCTAACTAATCTCATCAATATAAGAGACCTAACTGTCTAACTAATCCCATCAATATAAGAGACCTAACCTTCTAACTAATCTCATCAATATAAGAGACCTAACCTTCTAACTAATCCCATCAATATAAGAGACCTAACCTTCTAACTAATCTCATCAATATAAGAGACGTAACCGTCTAACTAATACCATCAATATAAGAGACCTAACCTTCTAACTAATCCCATCAATATAAGAGACCTAACTGTCTAACTAATCCCATCAATATAAGAGACCTAACCTTCTAACTAATCCCATCAATATAAGAGACCTAACCTTCTAACTAATCCCATCAATATAAGAGACCTGACCTTCTAACTAATCTCATCAATATAAGAGACCTAACCTTCTAACTAATCCCATCAATATAAGAGACCTAACCGTCTAACTAATACCATCAATATAAGAGACCTAACCTTCTAACTAATCCCATCAATATAAGAGACCTAACCTTCTAACTAATCCCATCAATATAAGAGACCTAACCGTCTAACTAATCCCATCAATATAAGAGACATAACCTTCTAACTAATCCCATCAATATAAGAGACCTAACCTTCTAACTAATTCCATCAATATAAGAGACCTAACCTTCTAACTAATCACATCAATACAAGAGACCTAACTGTCTAACTAATCCCATCAATATAAGAGACCTAACCTTCTAACTAATCCCATCAATATAAGAGACCTAACACAAATCCCATCAATATAAGCGACCTAACCTTCTAACTAATCCCATCAATATAAGAGACCTAACCTTCTAACTAATCCCATCAATATAAGAGACCTAACCTTCTAACTAATCCCATCAATATAAGAGACCTAACCTTCTAACTAATCCCATCAATATAAGAGACCTAACCTTCTAACTAATTCCATCAATATAAGAGACCTAACTTTCTAACTAATTCCATCAATATAAGAGACCTGACCTTCTAACTAATTCCCATCAATATAAGAGACCTAACCGTCTAACTAATCCCATCAATATAAGAGACCTAACCTTCTAACTAATCCCATCAATATAAGAGACCTAACCTTCTAACTAATTCCATCAATATAAGAGACCTAACCTTCTAACTAATCCCATCAATATAAGAGACCTAACCTTCTAACTAATCCCATCAATATAAGAGACCTAACCGTCTAACTAATCCCATCAATATAAGAGACCTAACCTTCTAACTAATCCCATCAATATAAGAGACCTAACCTTCTAACTAATCCCATCAATATAAGAGACCTAACCGTCTAACTAATCCCATCAATATAAGAGACCTAACCTTCTAACTAATCCCATCAATATAAGAGACCTAACCTTCTAACTAATTCCATCAATATAAGAGACCTAACCTTCTAACTAATCTCATCAATATAAGAGACCTAACTGTCTAACTAATCCCATCAATATAAGAGACCTAACCTTCTAACTAATTCCATCAATATAAGAGACCTGACCTTCTAACTCATCCCATCAATATAAGATACCTAACCTTCTAACTAATCCCATCAATATAAGAGACCTAACCTTCTAACTAATCCCATCAATATAAGAGACCTAACCTTCTAACTAATCCCATCAATATAAGAGACCTAACCTTCTAACTAATCCCATCAATATAAGAGACCTAACCTTCTAACTAATCCCATCAATATAAGAGACCTAACCTTCTAACTAATTCCCATCAATATAAGAGACCTAACCTTCTAACTAATCCCATCAATATAAGAGACCTAACCTTCTAACTAATCCCATCAATATAAGAGACCTAACCTTCTAACTAATCCCATCAATATAAGAGACCTAACTGTCTAACTAATCCCATCAATATAAGAGACCTAACCTTCTAACTAATCCCATCAATATAAGAGACCTAACCTTCTAACTAATTCCCATCAATATAAGAGACCTGACCTTCTAACTAATCCCATCAATATAAGAGACCTAACTGTCTAACTAATCCCATCAATATAAGAGACCTAACCTTCTAACTAATTCCATCAATATAAGAGACCTAACCTTCTAACTAATCCCATCAATATAAGAGACCTAACTGTCTAACTAATCCCATCAATATAAGAGACCTAACCTTCTAACTAATCCCATCAATATAAGAGACCTAACCTTCTAACTAATCCCATCAATATAAGAGACCTAACCTTCTAACTAATCCCATCAATATAAGAGACCTAACCTTCTAACTAATTCCATCAATATAAGAGACCTGACCTTCTAACTAATCCCATCAATATAAGAGACCTAACCTTCTAACTAATCTCATCAATATAAGAGACCTAACCTTCTAACTAATCCCATCAATATAAGAGACCTAACCTTCTAACTAATCCCATCAATATAAGAGACCTAACCGTCTAACTATCCCATCAATATAAGAGACCTAACCTTCTAACTAATCCCATCAATATAAGAGACCTAACCTTCTAACTAATCCCATCAATATAAGAGACCTAACCTTCTAACTAATCCCATCAATATAAGAGACCTAACCTTCTAACTAATCCCATCAATATAAGAGACCTAACCTTCTAACTAATTCCCATCAATATAAGAGACCTAACCTTCTAACTAATCCCATCAATATAAGAGACCTAACCTTCTAACTAATCCCATCAATATAAGAGACCTAACCTTCTAACTAATCTCATCAATATAAGAGACCTAACTGTCTAACTAATCCCATCAATATAAGAGACCTAACCTTCTAACTAATCCCATCAATATAAGAGACCTAACCTTCTAACTAATCCCATCAATATAAGAGACCTAACCTTCTAACTAATTCCCATCAATATAAGAGACCTAACTGTCTAACTAATCCCATCAATATAAGAGACCTAACCTTCTAACTAATCCCATCAATATAAGAGACCTAACCTTCTAACTAATCCCATCAATATAAGAGACCTAACCTTCTAACTAATCCCATCAATATAAGAGACCTAACCTTCTAACTAATCCCATCAATATAAGAGACCTAACCTTCTAACTAATTCCATCAATATAAGAGACCTAACCTTCTAACTAATCCCATCAATATAAGAGACCTAACCTTCTAACTAATCCCATCAATATAAGAGACCTAACCTTCTAACTAATCCCATCAATATAAGAGACCTAACCTTCTAACTAATCCCATCAATATAAGAGACCTAACCTTCTAACTAATCCCATCAATATAAGAGACCTAACCTTCTAACTAATCCCATCAATATAAGAGACCTAACCTTCTAACTAATCCCATCAATATAAGAGACCTAACCTTCTAACTAATCCCATCAATATAAGAGACCTAACCTTCTAACTAATCCCATCAATATAAGAGACCTAACCTTCTAACTAATCCCATCAATATAAGAGACCTAACCTTCTAACTAATCCCATCAATATAAGAGACCTAACCTTCTAACTAATCCCATCAATATAAGAGACCTAACCTTCTAACTAATCCCATCAATATAAGAGACCTAACCTTCTAACTAATCCCATCAATATAAGAGACCTAACCTTCTAACTAATCCCATCAATATAAGAGACCTAACCTTCTAACTAATCCCATCAATATAAGAGACCTAACCTTCTAACTAATCCCATCAATATAAGAGACCTAACCTTCTAACTAATCCCATCAATATAAGAGACCTAACCTTCTAACTAATCCCATCAATATAAGAGACCTAACCTTCTAACTAATCCCATCAATATAAGAGACCTAACCTTCTAACTAATCCCATCAATATAAGAGACCTAACCTTCTAACTAATCCCATCAATATAAGAGACCTAACCTTCTAACTAATCCCATCAATATAAGAGACCTAACCTTCTAACTAATCCCATCAATATAAGAGACCTAACCTTCTAACTAATCCCATCAATATAAGAGACCTAACCTTCTAACTAATCCCATCAATATAAGAGACCTAACCTTCTAACTAATCCCATCAATATAAGAGACCTAACCTTCTAACTAATCCCATCAATATAAGAGACCTAACCTTCTAACTAATCCCATCAATATAAGAGACCTAACCTTCTAACTAATCCCATCAATATAAGAGACCTAACCTTCTAACTAATCCCATCAATATAAGAGACCTAACCTTCTAACTAATCCCATCAATATAAGAGACCTAACCTTCTAACTAATCCCATCAATATAAGAGACCTAACCTTCTAACTAATCCCATCAATATAAGAGACCTAACCTTCTAACTAATCCCATCAATATAAGAGACCTAACCTTCTAACTAATCCCATCAATATAAGAGACCTAACCTTCTAACTAATCCCATCAATATAAGAGACCTAACCTTCTAACTAATCCCATCAATATAAGAGACCTAACCTTCTAACTAATCCCATCAATATAAGAGACCTAACCTTCTAACTAATCCCATCAATATAAGAGACCTAACCTTCTAACTAATCCCATCAATATAAGAGACCTAACCTTCTAACTAATCCCATCAATATAAGAGACCTAACCTTCTAACTAATCCCATCAATATAAGAGACCTAACCTTCTAACTAATCCCATCAATATAAGAGACCTAACCTTCTAACTAATCCCATCAATATAAGAGACCTAACCTTCTAACTAATCCCATCAATATAAGAGACCTAACCTTCTAACTAATCCCATCAATATAAGAGACCTAACCTTCTAACTAATCCCATCAATATAAGAGACCTAACTGTCTAACTAATCCCATCAATATAAGAGACCTAACCTTCTAACTAATCCCATCAATATAAGAGACCTAACCTTCTAACTAATCCCATCAATATAAGAGACCTAACCTTCTAACTAATTCCCATCAATATAAGAGACCTAACCTTCTAACTAATCCCATCAATATAAGAGACCTAACCTTCTAACTAATCCCATCAATATAAGAGACCTAACCTTCTAACTAATCCCATCAATATAAGAGACCTAACCTTCTAACTAATCCCATCAATATAAGAGACCTAACCTTCTAACTAATCCCATCAATATAAGAGACCTAACCTTCTAACTAATCCCATCAATATAAGAGACCTAACCTTCTAACTAATCCCATCAATATAAGAGACCTAACCTTCTAACTAATCCCATCAATATAAGAGACCTAACCTTCTAACTAATCCCATCAATATAAGAGACCTAACCTTCTAACTAATCCCATCAATATAAGAGACCTAACCTTCTAACTAATCCCATCAATATAAGAGACCTAACCTTCTAACTAATCCCATCAATATAAGAGACCTAACCTTCTAACTAATCCCATCAATATAAGAGACCTAACCTTCTAACTAATCCCATCAATATAAGAGACCTAACCTTCTAACTAATCCCATCAATATAAGAGACCTAACCTTCTAACTAATCCCATCAATATAAGAGACCTAACCTTCTAACTAATCCCATCAATATAAGAGACCTAACCTTCTAACTAATCCCATCAATATAAGAGACCTAACCTTCTAACTAATCCCATCAATATAAGAGACCTAACCTTCTAACTAATCCCATCAATATAAGAGACCTAACCTTCTAACTAATCCCATCAATATAAGAGACCTAACCTTCTAACTAATCCCATCAATATAAGAGACCTAACCTTCTAACTAATCCCATCAATATAAGAGACCTAACCTTCTAACTAATCCCATCAATATAAGAGACCTAACCTTCTAACTAATCCCATCAATATAAGAGACCTAACCTTCTAACTAATCCCATCAATATAAGAGACCTAACCTTCTAACTAATCCCATCAATATAAGAGACCTAACCTTCTAACTAATCCCATCAATATAAGAGACCTAACCTTCTAACTAATCCCATCAATATAAGAGACCTAACCTTCTAACTAATCCCATCAATATAAGAGACCTAACCTTCTAACTAATCCCATCAATATAAGAGACCTAACCTTCTAACTAATCCCATCAATATAAGAGACCTAACCTTCTAACTAATCCCATCAATATAAGAGACCTAACCTTCTAACTAATCCCATCAATATAAGAGACCTAACCTTCTAACTAATCCCATCAATATAAGAGACCTAACCTTCTAACTAATCCCATCAATATAAGAGACCTAACCTTCTAACTAATCCCATCAATATAAGAGACCTAACCTTCTAACTAATCCCATCAATATAAGAGACCTAACCTTCTAACTAATCCCATCAATATAAGAGACCTAACCTTCTAACTAATCCCATCAATATAAGAGACCTAACCTTCTAACTAATCCCATCAATATAAGAGACCTAACCTTCTAACTAATCCCATCAATATAAGAGACCTAACCTTCTAACTAATCCCATCAATATAAGAGACCTAACCTTCTAACTAATCCCATCAATATAAGAGACCTAACCTTCTAACTAATCCCATCAATATAAGAGACCTAACCTTCTAACTAATCCCATCAATATAAGAGACCTAACCTTCTAACTAATCCCATCAATATAAGAGACCTAACCTTCTAACTAATCCCATCAATATAAGAGACCTAACCTTCTAACTAATCCCATCAATATAAGAGACCTAACCTTCTAACTAATCCCATCAATATAAGAGACCTAACCTTCTAACTAATCCCATCAATATAAGAGACCTAACCTTCTAACTAATCCCATCAATATAAGAGACCTAACCTTCTAACTAATCCCATCAATATAAGAGACCTAACCTTCTAACTAATCCCATCAATATAAGAGACCTAACCTTCTAACTAATCCCATCAATATAAGAGACCTAACCTTCTAACTAATCCCATCAATATAAGAGACCTAACCTTCTAACTAATCCCATCAATATAAGAGACCTAACCTTCTAACTAATCCCATCAATATAAGAGACCTAACCTTCTAACTAATTCCATCAATATAAGAGACCTAACCTTCTAACTAATCCCATCAATATAAGAGACCTAACCTTCTAACTAATCCCATCAATATAAGAGACCTAACCTTCTAACTAATCCCATCAATATAAGAGACCTAACCTTCTAACTAATCCCATCAATATAAGAGACCTAACCTTCTAACTAATCCCATCAATATAAGAGACCTAACCTTCTAACTAATCCCATCAATATAAGAGACCTAACCTTCTAACTAATTCCCATCAATATAAGAGACCTAACCTTCTAACTAATCCCATCAATATAAGAGACCTAACCTTCTAACTAATCCCATCAATATAAGAGACCTAACCTTCTAACTAATTCCCATCAATATAAGAGACCTAACCTTCTAACTAATCCCATCAATATAAGAGACCTAACCTGTCTAACTAATCCCATCAATATAAGAGACCTAACCTTCTAACTAATCCCATCAATATAAGAGACCTAACCTTCTAACTAATCCCATCAATATAAGAGACCTAACCTTCTAACTAATTCCCATCAATATAAGAGACCTAACCTTCTAACTAATTCCCATCAATATAAGAGACCTAACTGTCTAACTAATCCCATCAATATAAGAGACCTAACCTTCTAACTAATCACATCAATATAAGAGACCTAACTGTCTAACTAATCCCATCAATATAAGAGACCTAACCTTCTAACTAATTCCATCAATATAAGAGACCTAACCTTCTAACTAATCCCATCAATATAAGAGACCTAACCTTCTAACTAATACCATCAATATAAGAGACCTAACCGTCTAACTAATTCCATCAATATAAGAGACCTAACTGTCTAACTAATCCCATCAATATAAGAGACCTAACCTTCTAACTAATCCCATCAATATAAGAGACCTAACCTTCTAACTAATCCCATCAATATAAGAGACCTGACCTTCTAACTAATCCCATCAATATAAGAGACCTAACCTTCTAACTAATCCCATCAATATAAGAGACCTAACCTTCTAACTAATCCCATCAATATAAGAGACCTAACCTTCTAACTAATCCCATCAATATAATAAAAGACCTAACCTTCTAACTAATCCCATCAATATAAGAGACCTGACCTTCTAACTAATCCCATCAATATAAGAGACCTGACCTTCTAACTAATCCCATCAATATAAGAGACCTAACCTTCTAACTAATCCCATCAATATAAGAGACCTAACCTTCTAACTAATCCCATCAATATAAGAGACCTAACCTTCTAACTAATCCCATCAATATAAAGAGACCTAACCTTCTAACTAATCCCATCAATATAAGAGACCTAACCTTCTAACTAATCCGATCAATATAAGAGACCTAACCTTCTAACTAATTCCATCAATACAAGAGACCTAACCTTCTAACTAATTCCATCAATATAAGAGACCTAACCTTCTAACTAATTCCCATCAATATAAGAGACCTAACCTTCTAACTAATTTCATCAATACAAGAGACCTAACCTTCTAACTAATTCCATCAATATAAGAGACCTAACCTTCTAACTAATTCCATCAATATAAGAGACCTAACCTTCTAACTAATCCCATCAATATAAGAGACCTAACCTTCTAACTAATTCCATCAATATAAGAGACCTAACCTTCTAACTATTCCCATCAATATAAGAGACCTAACCTTCTAACTAATCCCATCAATATAAGAGACCTAACCTTCTAACTAATTCCATCAATATAAGAGACCTAACCTTCTAACTAATCCCATCAATATAAGAGACCTAACCTTCTAACTAATCCCATCAATATAAGAGACCTAACCTTCTAACTAATCCCATCAATATAAGAGACCTAACCTTCTAACTAATCCCATCAATATAAGAGACCTAACCTTCTAACTAATCTCATCAATATAAGAGACCTAACCTTCTAACTAATCCCATCAATATAAGAGACCTAACCTTCTAACTAATCCCATCAATATAAGAGACCTGACCTTCTAACTAATCCCATCAATATAAGAGACCTAACCTTTCTAACTAATCCCATCAATATAAGAGACCTGACCTTCTAACTAATCCCATCAATATAAGAGACCTGACCTTCTAACTAATCCCATCAATATAAGAGACCTAACCTTCTAACTAATCCCATCAATATAAGAGACCTAACCTTCTAACTAATCCCATCAATATAAGAGACCTAAACTTCTAACTAATTCCATCAATATAAGAGACCTAACTTTCTAACTAATTCCCATCAATATAAGAGACCTGACCTTCTAACTAATTCCATCAATATAAGAGACCTAACCGTCTAACTAATCCCATCAATATAAGAGACCTAACCTTCTAACTAATCCCATCAATATAAGAGACCTAACCTTCTAACTAATTCCATCAATATAAGAGACCTGACCTTCTAACTAATCCCATCAATATAAGAGACCTAACCGTCTAACTAATCCCATCAATATAAGAGACCTAACCTTCTAACTAATCCCATCAATATCAGAGACCGAACCTTCTAACTAATTCCATCAATATAAGAGACCTAACCTTCTAACTAATCCCATCAATATCAGAGACCGAACCTTCTAACTAATTCCATCAATATAAGAGACCTAACCTTCTAACTAATCACATCAATATAAGAGACCTAACTGTCTAACTAATCCCATCAATATAAGAGACCTAACCTTCTAACTAATTCCATCAATATAAGAGACCTGACCTTCTAACTCATCCCATCAATATAAGATACCTAACCTTCTAACTCATCCCATCAATATAAGATACCTAACCTTCTAACTAATTCCATCAATATAAGAGACCTAACCTTCTAACTAATCCCATCAATATAAGAGACCTAACCTTCTAACTAATTCCATCAATATAAGAGACCTAACCTTCTAACTAATTCCATCAATATAAGAGACCTAACCTTCTAACTAATTCCCATCAATATAAGAGACATAACCTTCTAACTAATTCCATCAATATAAGAGACATAACCTTCTAACTAATCTCATCAATATAAGAGACCTAACCTTCTAACTAATTCCATCAATATAAGAGACCTAACCTTCTAACCAATCCCATCAATATAAGAGACCTAACCTTCTAACTAATCCCATCAATAAAAGAGACCTAACCTTCTAACTAATTCCATCAATATAAGAGACCTGACCTTCTAACTAATCCCATCAATATAAGAGACCTAACTGTCTAACTAATCCCATCAATATAAGAGACCTAACCTTCTAACTAATCACATCAATATAAGAGACCTAACTGTCTAACTAATCCCATCAATATAAGAGACCTAACCCTCTAACTAATTCCATCAATATAAGAGACCTAACCTTCTAACTAATCCCATCAATATAAGAGACCTAACTGTCTAACTAATCCCATCAATATAAGAGACCTAACCTTCTAACTAATTCCATCAATATAAGAGACCTAACCTTCTAACTAATCCCATCAATATAAGAGACCTAACCTTCTAACTAATCCCATCAATATAAGAGACCTAACCTTCTAACAAATCCCATCAATATAAGAGACCTAACCTTCTAACTAATCCCATCAATATAAGAGACCTAACCTTCTAACTAATCCCATCAATATAAGAGACCTAACCTTCTAACTAATCCCATCAATATAAGAGACCTAACCTTCTAACTAATCCCATCAATATAAGAGACCTAACCTTCTAACTAATTCCCATCAATATAAGAGACCTAACCTTCTAACTAATCCCATCAATATAAGAGACCTAACCTTCTAACTAATCTCATCAATATAAGAGACCTAACCTTCTAACTAATCCCATCAATATAAGAGACCTAACTGTCTAACTAATCCCATCAATATAAGAGACCTGACCTTCTAACTAATCCCATCAATATAAGAGACCTAACCTTCTAACTAATTCCATCAATATAAGAGACCTGACCTTCTAACTAATCCCATCAATATAAGAGACCTAACTGTCTAACTAATCCCATCAATATAAGAGTCCTAACCTTCTAACTAATTCCATCAATATAAGAGACCTGACCTTCTAACTAATCCCATCAATATAAGAGACCTAACTGTCTTACTAATACCATCAATATAAGAGACCTAACCTTCTAACTAATTCCATCAATATAAGAGACCTGACCTTCTAACTAATCCCATCAATATAAGAGACCTAACCTTCTAACTAATCACATCAATATAAGATACCTAACCTTCTAACTAATCCCATCAATATAAGAGACCTAACCTTCTAACTAATCCCATCAATATAAGAGACCTAACCTTCTAACTAATTCCATCAATATAAGAGACCTAACCTTCTAACTAATCCCATCAATATAAGAGACCTAACCTTCTAACTAATCCCATCAATATAAGAGACCTAACCTTCTAACTAATTCCCATCAATATAAGAGACCTAACTTTCTAACTAATCCCATCAATATAAGAGACCTGACCTTCTAACTAATCTCATCAATATAAGAGACCTAACCTTCTAACTAATCCCATCAATATAAGAGACCTAACCTTCTAACTAATCCCATCAATATAAGAGACCTAACCGTCTAATACCATCAATATAAGAGACCTAACCTTCTAACTAATCCCATCAATATAAGAGACCTAACCTTCTAACTAATCCCATCAATATAAGAGACCTAACCTTCTAACTAATTCCATCAATATAAGAGACCAGACCTTCTAACTAATCCCATCAATATAAGAGACCTAACCTTCTAACTAATCCCATCAATATAAGAGACCTAACCTTCTAACTAATTCCATCAATATAAGAGACCTAACCTTCTAACTAATTCCATCAATATAAGAGACCTAACCTTCTAACTAATTCCCATCAATATAAGAGACCTAACTGTCTAACTAATCCCATCAATATAAGAGACCTAATCTTCTAACTAATCACATCAATATAAGAGACCTAACTGTCTAACTAATCCCATCAATATAAGAGACCTAACCTTCTAACTAATTCCATCAATCTAAGAGACCTAACCTTCTAACCAATCCCATCAATATAAGAGACCTAACCTTCTAACTAATACCATCAATATAAGAGACCTAACCGTCTAACTAATTCCATCAATATAAGAGACCTAACTGTCTAACTAATCCCATCAATATAAGAGACCTAACCTTCTAACTAATCTCATCAATATAAGAGACCTAACCTTCTAACTAATCCCATCAATATAAGAGACCTGACCTTCTAACTAATCCCATCAATATAAGAGACCTAACCTTCTAACTAATCCCATCAATATAAGAGACCTAACCTTCTAACTAATCCCATCAATATAAGAGACCTAACCTTCTAACTAATCCCATCAATATAATAAAAGACCTAACCTTCTAACTAATCCCATCAATATAAGAGACCTGACCTTCTAACTAATCCCATCAATATAAGAGACCTGACCTTCTAACTAATCCCATCAATATAAGAGACCTAACCTTCTAACTAATCCCATCAATATAAGAGACCTAACCTTCTAACTAATCCCATCAATATAAGAGACCTAACCTTCTAACTAATCCCATCAATATAATAAAAGACCTAACCTTCTAACTAATCCCATAAATATAAGAGACCTAACCTTCTAACTAATCCCGATCAATATAAGAGACCTAACCTTCTAACTAATTTCCATCAATACAAGAGACCTAACCTTCTAACTAATTCCATCAATATAAGAGACCTAACCTTCTAACTAATTCCATCAATATAAGAGACCTAACCTTCTAACTAATTTCATCAATACAAGAGACCTAACCTTCTAACTAATTCCATCAATATAAGAGACCTAACCTTCTAACTAATTCCATCAATATAAGAGACCTAACCTTCTAACTAATCCCATCAATATAAGAGACCTAACCTTCTAACTAATTCCATCAATATAAGAGACCTAACTGTCTAACTAATCCCATCAATATAAGAGACCTAATCTTCTAACTAATCACATCAATATAAGAGACCTAACTGTCTAACTAATCCCATCAATATAAGAGACCTAACCTTCTAACTAATTCCATCAATCTAAGAGACCTAACCTTCTAACCAATCCCATCAATATAAGAGACCTAACCTTCTAACTAATACCATCAATATAAGAGACCTAACCGTCTAACTAATTCCATCAATATAAGAGACCTAACTGTCTAACTAATCCCATCAATATAAGAGACCTAACCTTCTAACTAATCTCATCAATATAAGAGACCTAACCTTCTAACTAATCCCATCAATATAAGAGACCTGACCTTCTAACTAATCCCATCAATATAAGAGACCTAACCTTCTAACTAATCCCATCAATATAAGAGACCTAACCTTCTAACTAATCCCATCAATATAAGAGACCTAACCTTCTAACTAATCCCATCAATATAAAAGACCTAACCTTCTAACTAATCCCATCAATATAAGAGACCTGACCTTCTAACTAATCCCATCAATATAAGAGACCTGACCTTCTAACTAATCCCATCAATATAAGAGACCTAACCTTCTAACTAATCCCATCAATATAAGAGACCTAACCTTCTAACTAATCCCATCAATATAAGAGACCTAACCTTCTAACTAATCCCATCAATATAATAAAAGACCTAACCTTCTAACTAATCCCATCAATATAAGAGACCTAACCTTCTAACTAATCCCGATCAATATAAGAGACCTAACCTTCTAACTAATTCCATCAATACAAGAGACCTAACCTTCTAACTAATTCCCATCAATATAAGAGACCTAACCTTCTAACTAATTCCATCAATATAAGAGACCTAACCTTCTAACTAATCCCATCAATATAAGAGACCTAACCTTCTAACTAATCCCATCAATATAAGAGACCTAACCTTCTAACTAATTCCCATCAATATAAGAGACCTAACCTTCTAACTAATCCCATCAATATAAGAGACCTAACCTTCTAACTAATCCATCAATATAAGAGACCTAACCTTCTAACTAATTCCCATCAATATAAGAGACCTAACCTTCTAACTAATCCCATCAATATAAGAGACCTAACCTTCTAACTAATCCCATCAATATAAGAGACCTAACCTTCTAACTAATCCCATCAATATAAGAGACCTAACCTTCTAACTAATCCCATCAATATAAGAGACCTAACCTTCTAACTAATCCCATCAATATAAGAGACCTAACCTTCTAACTAATCCCATCAATATAAGAGACCTAACCTTCTAACTAATCCCATCAATATAAGAGACCTAACCTTCTAACTAATCCCATCAATATAAGAGACCTAACCTTCTAACTAATCCCATCAATATAAGAGACCTGACCTTCTAACTAATCCCATCAATATAAGAGACCTAACCTTTTAACTAATCCCATCAATATAAGAGACCTAACCTTCTAACTAATCCATCAATAAAGAGACCTGACCTTCTAACTAATCCCATCAATATAAGAGACCTAACCTTCTAACTAATCCCATCAATATAAGAGACCTACCTTCTAACTAATCCCATCAATATAAGAGACCTAACCTTCTAACTAATCCCATCAATATAAGAGACCTAAACTTCTAACTAATTCCATCAATATAAGAGACCTAACTTTCTAACTAATTCCCATCAATATAAGAGACCTGACCTTCTAACTAATTCCATCAATATAAGAGACCTATACCGTCTAACTAATCCCATCAATATAAGAGACCTAACCTTCTAACTAATCCCATCAATATAAGAGACCTAACCTCTAACTAATCCCATCAATATAAGAGACCTGACCTTCTAACTAATCCCATCAATATAAGAGACCTAACCGTCTAACTAATCCCATCAATATAAGAGACCTAACCTTTTAACTAATCCCATCAATATCAGAGACCGAACCTTCTAACTAATCCCATCAATATAAGAGACCTAACCTCTAACTAATCCCATCAATATCAGAGACCGAACCTTCTAACTAATTCCATCAATATAAGAGACCTAACCTTCTAACTAATCCCATCAATATAAGAGACCTAACTGTCTAACTAATCCATCAATATAAGAGACCTAACCTTCTAACTAATTCCATCAATATAAGAGACCTGACCTTCTAACTCATCCCATCAATATAAGATACCTAACCTTCTAACTCATCCCATCAATATAAGATACCTAACCTTCTAACTAATTCCCATCAATATAAGAGACCTAACCTTCTAACTAATCCCATCAATATAAGAGACCTAACCTTCTAACTAATTCCATCAATATAAGAGACCTAACCTTCTAACTAATTCCATCAATATAAGAGACCTAACCTTCTAACTAATTCCATCAATATAAGAGACATAACCTTCTAACTAATTCCATCAATATAAGAGACATAACCTTCTAACTAATCTCATCAATATAAGAGACCTAACCTTCTAACTAATCCATCAATATAAGAGACCTAACCTTCTAACCAATCCCATCAATATAAGAGACCTAACCTTCTAACTAATCCCATCAATAAAAGAGACCTAACCTTCTAACTAATTCCATCAATATAAGAGACCTGACCTTCTAACTAATCCCATCAATATAAGAGACCTAACTGTCTAACTAATCCCATCAATATAAGAGACCTAACCTTCTAACTAATCACATCAATATAAGAGACCTAACTGTCTAACTAATCCCATCAATATAAGAGACCTAACCCTCTAACTAATTCCCATCAATATAAGAGACCTAACCTTCTAACTAATCCCATCAATATAAGAGACCTAACTTCTAACTAATCCCATCAATATAAGAGACCTAACCTTCTAACTAATCCATCAATATAAGAGACCTAACCTTCTAACTAATCCCATCAATATAAGAGACCTAACCTTCTAACTAATCCCATCAATATAAGAGACCTAACCTTCTAACAAATCCCATCAATATAAGAGACCTAACCTATCTAACTAATCCCATCAATATAAGAGACCTAACCTTCTAACTAATCCCATCAATATAAGAGACCTAACCTTCTAACTAATCCCATCAATATAAGAGACCTAACCTTCTAACTAATCCCATCAATATAAGAGACCTAACCTTCTAACTAATTCCCATCAATATAAGAGACCTAACCTTCTAACTAATCCCATCAATATAAGAGACCTAACCTTCTAACTAATCCCATCAATATAAGAGACCTAACTTCTAACTAATCCCATCAATATAAGAGACCTAACTGTCTAACTAATCCCATCAATATAAGAGACCTGACCTTCTAACTAATCCCATCAATATAAGAGACCTAACCTTCTAACTAATTCCATCAATATAAGAACCTGACCTTCTAACTAATCCCATCAATATAAGAGACCTAACTGTCTAACTAATCCCATCAATATAAGAGATCCTAACCTTCTAACTAATTCCATCAATATAAGAGACCTAGACCTTCTAACTAATCCCATCAATATAAGAGACCTAACTGTCTTACTAATACCATCAATATAAGAGACCTAACCTTCTAACTAATTCCCATCAATATAAGAGACCTGACCTTCTAACTAATCCCATCAAATAAGAGACCTAACCTTCTAACTAATCCATCAATATAAGAGACCTAACCTTCTAACTAATCCCATCAATATAAGAGACCTAACCTTCTAACAATCCCATCAATAAAGAGACCTAACCTCTAACTAATCCCATCAATATAAGAGACCTAACCTTCTAACTAATCCCATCAATATAAGAGACCTAACCTCTAACTAATCCCATCAATATAAAGACCTAACCTTCTAACTAATTCCATCAATAATAGAGACCTAACCTTCTAACTAATCCCATCAATATAAGAGACCTACCTCTAACTAATCCATCAATATAAGAGACCTAACATCCTCTAACTAATCCCATCAATATAAGAGACCTAACCTTCTAACTAATCCCATCAATATAAGAGACCTAACTTCTAACTATCCCATCAATATAAGAGACCTAGACCTTCTAACTAATCCCATCAATATAAGAGACCTAACCTTCTAACTAATCCCATCAATATAAGAGACCTAACCTTCTAACTAATCCCATCAATATAAGAGACCAAACATCTAACTAATCCATCAATATAAGAGACCTAACCTCAAACTAATCCCATCAATATAAGAGACCTAACCTTCTAACTAATTCCATCAATATAAGAGACCTAACCTCTAACAAATTCCATCAATATAAGAGACCTAACCTTCTAACTAATCCCATCAATATAAGAGACCTAACTTCTAACTAATCCCATCAATATAAGAGACCTATCCTTCTAACTAATCCCATCAATATAAGAGACCTAACCTTCTAACTAATCCCATCAATATAAGAGACCTAACCTTCTAACTAATCCCATCAATATAAGAGACCTAACCTTCTAACTAATTCCATCAATATAAGAGACCTAACCTTCTAACTAATACCATCAATATAAGAGACCTAACCTTCTAACTAATCCCATCAATATAAGAGACCTAACCTTCTAACTAATCCATCAATATAAGAGACCTAACCTTCTAACTAATCCCATCAATATAAGAGACCTAACCTTCTAACTAATCCATCAATATAAGAGACCTAACCTTCTAACTAATCCCATCAATATAAGAGACCTAACCTTCATAACTAATCCATCAATATAAGAGACCTAACCTTCTAACTAATCCCATCAATATAAGAGACCTAACCTATCTAACTATCCATCAATATAATGAGACCTAACCTTCTAACTAATCCCATCAATATAAGAGACCTAACCTTCTAACTAATCCCATCAATATAAGAGACCTAACCTTCTAACTAATCCCATCAATATAAGAGACCTAACCTTCTAACTAATCCCATCAATATAAGAGACCTAACCTTCTAACTAATCCATCAATATAAGAGACCTAACCTTCTAACTAATCCCATCAATATAATCAAAATAACCTCTAACTAATCCCGAAAAATATAAGAGACCTAACCTTCTAACTAATCCCATCAATATAAGAGACCTAACCTTCTAACTAATCCCATCAATATAAGAGACCTAACCTTCTAACTAATCCCATCAATATAAGAGAACCTAACCTTCTAACTAATCCATCAATATAAGAGACCTAACCTTCTAACTAATTCCATCAATATAAGAGACCTAACCTTCTAACTAATACCCATCAATATAAGAGACCTAACCTTCTAACTAATCCATCAATATAAGAGACCATAACCTTCAAACTAATCCCATCAATATAAAGAGCCTAACCTTCTAACTAATCCCATCAATATAAGAGACCTAACCTTCTAACTAATCCCATCAATATAAGAGACCTAACCTCTAACAAATCCATCAATATAAGAGACCTAACCTTCTAACTAATCCATCATATAAAGACCTAACCTCTAACTATCCCATCAATATAATGAGAACTAACCTTCTAACTAATCCCACTTCAATATAAGAGACCCTAACCTTCTAACTAATCCCATCAATATAAGAGACCTAACCTTCTAACTAATCCCATCAATATAAGAGACCTAACCTTCTAACTAATCCATCAATATAAGAGACCTAACCTCTAACTAATCCATCAATATAAGAGACCTAACCTTCTAACTAATCCCATCAATATAAGAGACCTAACCTTCTAACTAATCCCATCAATATAAGAGACCTAACCTTCTAACTAATCCCATCAATATAAGAGACCTAACCTTCTAACAAATCCCATCAATATAAGAGACCTAACCTTCTAACTAATCCCATCAATATAAGAGACCTAACCTTCTAACTAATCCATCAATATAAGAGACCTAACCTTCTAACTAATCCCATCAATATAAGAGACCTAAACCTTCTAACTAATCCCATCAATATAAGAGACCTAACCTTCTAACTAATTTCCATCAATATAAAGAGACCTAACCTTCTAACTAATCCCATCAATATAATGAGACCTAACCTTCTAACTAATTCCCATCAATATAAGAGACCTAACCTTCTTAACTAATCCCATCAATATAAGAGACTAACCTTCTAACTAATCCCATCAATATAAGAGACCTGACCTTCTAACTAATCCCATCAATATAAGAGACCTAACCTTCTAACTAATCCCATCAATATAAGAGACCTAACCTTTTAACTAATCCCATCAATATAAGAGACCTAACCGTCTAACTAATCCCATCAATATAAGAGACCTAACCTTCTATACTAATCCCATCAATATAAGAGACCTAACCTTCTAACTAATCCCATCAATATAAGAGACCTAACCTTCTAACTAATCCCATCAATATAAGAGACCTAACTGTCTAACTAATCCCATCAATATAAGAGACCTAACCTTCTAACTAATCCCATCAATATAAGAGACCATACCTTCTAACTAATTCATCAATATAAGAGACCTAACCTTCTAACTAATCCCATCAATATAAAAGACCTAACCTTCAACTAATCCATCAATATAAGAGACCTAACCTCTAACTAATCCCATCAATATAAGAGACCTAACCTTCTAACTAATCCCATCAATATAAGAGACCTAACCTTCTACTAATCCCATCAATATAAGAGACCTACCTTCTAACTAATCCCATCAATATAAGAGACCTAACCTTCTAACTAATCCATCAATATAAGAGACCTAACCTTCTAACTAATCCTCATCATATAAGAGACCTAACCTTCTAACTAATCCATCAATATAAGAGACCTAACCTTCTAACAATCCCATCAATATAAGAGACCTAACCTTTACTAATCCCACAATATAAGAACCTACTTCAACAAATGCCCATCAATATAAGAGACCTAACCTTCTAACTAATCCCATCAAAATAAGAGACCTAACTGTCTAACTAATCCCATCAATATAAGAGACCTAACCTCTAACTAATCCCATCAATATAAGAGACCTAACCTTCTAACTAATCCCATCAATATAAGAGACCTAACCTCTAACTAATCCCATCAATATAAGAGACCTAACCTTCTAACTAATCCATCAATATAAAGACTAACCTTCTAACTAATACCATCAATATAAGAGACCTGACCTTCTAACTAATCCCATCAATATAAGAGACCTAACTGTCTAACTAATCCCATCAATATAAGAGACCTAACCTTCTAACTAATTCCATCAATATAAGAGACCTAACCTTCTAACTAATCCCATCAATATAGAGACCTAACCTTCTAACTAATCCCCATCAATATAAGAGACCAGACCTTCTAACTAATTCCATCAATATAAGAGACCTAACTTCTAACTAAATCCCATCAATATAAGAGAGACCTAACCTTCTAACTAATCCCATCAATATAAGTAAGACCTAACCTTCTAACAAATCCCATCATATATAAGTAGACCATAACCTTCTAACTAATCCCATCAATATAAGAGACCTAACCTTCTAACTAATCCATCAATATAAGAGATCCTAACCATCTAACTATTCCCATCAATATAAGAGACCTAACTTCTAATCTTATCACCATCAATATAAGAGACCTAACCTTCTAAACTAATACCATCAATATAAGAGACCTAACCTTCTAACTAATCCCATCAATATAAGAGACCTACCTTCTAACTAATCTCATCAATATATAAGAGACCTAACCTTCTAACTAATCCATCAATATAAGAGACCTAACTGTCTAACTAATCCCATCAATATAAGAGACCTAACCTTCTAACTAATCCCATCAATATAAGAGACCTAACCTTCTAACTAATTCCCATCAATATAAGACCTGACCTTCTAACTAATTCCATCAATATAAGAGACATAACTGTCTAACTAATCCATCAATATAAGAGACCTAACCTTCTAACTAATTCCCATCAATATAAGAGACCTAACCTTCTAACTAATCACATCAATATAAGAGACCTAACTGTCTAACTAATCCCATCAATATAAGAGACCTAACCTTCTAACTATTCCATCAATATAAGAGACCTGACCTTCTAACTAATCCCATCAATATAAGAGACCTAACCTTCTAACTAATCCCATCAATATAAGAGACCTAACCTTCTAACTAATACCATCAATATAGAGACCTAACCTTCTAACTAATTCCATCAATATAAGAGACCTAACCTTCTAACTAATCCATCAATATAAGAGACCTAACCTTCTAACTAATCCCATCAATATAAGAGACCTAACCTCTAACTAATCCCATCAATATAAGAGACCTAACCTTCTAACTAATTCCATCAATATAAGAGACCTAACTTCTAACTAATCCCATCAATATAAGAGACCTAACCTTCTAAACTAATCTCATCAATATAAGAGACACTAACCTACTAACTAATCTCCATCAATATAAGAGACCTAACCTTCTAACTAATCCCATCAATATAAGAGACCTAACCTCTAACTAATCCATCAATATAAGAGACCTAACCTTCTAACTAATCCCATCAATATAAGAGACCTAACCTTCTAACTAATCCATCAATATAAGAGACCTAACCTTCTAACTAATCCCATCAATATAAGAGACCTAACCTTCTAACTAATCCCATCAATATAAGAGACCTAACCTTCTAACTAATTCCATCAATATAAGAGACCTAACCTTCTAACTAATTCCATCAATAAAAGAGACCTAACCTTCTAACTAATCCCATCAATATAAGAGACCTAACTTCTAACTAATCACATCAATATAAGAGACCTAACCTTCTAACTAATCCATCAATATAAGAGACCTAACCTCTAACTAATCACATCATATAAGAACCTAACCTATAACTAATCCATCAATAAAGAGACCTAAACTATCTAACTAATCCATCAATATAGAGACCTGACCTTCTAACTAATACCCATCAATATAAGAGAACCTAAACCTTCTAACTAATCCCATCAATATAAGAGGACCTAACTTCTAACTAATCCATCAATATAAGAGACCTAACACCTTCTAACTAATCCCATCAATATAAGAGACTAAAGACCTTCAAACTATCCAAATATAAGAGACCTACCTTCTACTATACCCATCAATATAAGAGACCTAACCTTCTAACTAATCCCATCAATATAAGAGACCTAACCTGTCTAACTAATACCTACAATATATATAGACCTAACCTTCTACCTAATCCATCAATATAAGAGACCTAACCTTCTAACTAATCCCATCAATATAAGAGACCTACCTTCTAACTAATCCATCAATATAAGAGACTAACTATCCTCTAACTAATCACATCAATATAAGAGACCTAACCTCTAACTAATACCCATCAATATAAGAGACCTAACCTTCTAACTAATCACATCAATATAAGAGACCTAACCTTCTAACTAATCCCCATCAATATAAGAGACCTAACCTTCTAACTAATCCCATCAATATAAGAGGACCTAACCTTCTAACTAATCCCATCAATATAAGAGACCTAACCTCTAACTAATCCCATCAATATAAGAGACCTAAACCTTCTAACTAATCCCATCAATATAAGAGACCTAACCTTCTAACTATCCCATCAATATAAGAGACCTAACCTTCTAACTAATCCCATCAATAAAAAGACCTAACCTTCTAACTAATTCCCATCAATATAAGAGACCTAACCTTCTAACTAAATCAATCAATATAAGAGACCTGACCTTTCTAACTAATACCATCAATATATAGAGACCTAACCGTCTAAACTAATCCCATCAATATAAGAGACCTAACCTTCTAACTAATCCCATCAATATAAGAGACCTAACCTTCTAACTAATCCCATCAATATAAGATACCTAACCTTCTATACTAATTCCCATCAATATAAGAGACCTAACCTTCTAACTAATCCATCAATATAAGAGACCTAACCTGTCTAACTAATCCCATCAATATAAGATGACCTAACCTTCTAACTAATCCCATCAATATAAGAGACCTAACCTTCTAACTAATCCCATACATATAAGAGACCTAACTGTCTAACTAATTCCATCAATATAGAGACCTAACCTTCTATAACTAATCCCATCAATATAGAGACCTAACCTTCTAACTAATACCATCAATATAAGAGACCTAACCTATCTAACTAATCCCATCAATATAAGAGACCTACCTTCTAACTAATCCCATCAATATAAGAGACCTAAACCTTCTAACTAATCCATCAATATAAGAGACCTAACTTCTAACTATTCCCATCAATATAGAGACCTAACCTTCTAACTAATCCCATCATATAAGAGACACTAACCTATAACATAATCCCATCAATATAAGAGACCTAACCTTCTAACTAATCCATCAATATAAGAGACCTAACCTTCTAACTAATCCATCAATATAAGAGACCTAACTTCTAACTAATCCCATCATATAAGAACCTAACCTTCTAAACTAATATCCATCAATATAAGAGACCTGACCGTCTAACAAATCCCATCAATATAAGAGACTAACCTTCTAACTAATCCATCAATATAAGAGACCTAACTGTCTAACTAATCCATCAATATAAGAGACTAAACCTTCTAACTAATCCCAATCAATATAAGAGACCTAACCTTCTAACTAATCCCATCTATATAGAGACCTAACATCTAACTAATCCATCAATATAAGAGACCTAAACCTTCTAACTAATCTCATCAATATAAGAGACCTAACTGTCTAACTAATCCCATCAATATAAGAGATCCTAACCTCTAACTAATCCATCAATATAAGAGACCTGACCTTCTAACTAATCCATCATATAAGATACCTAACCTTCTAATAATACAATCATATAAGAGTGACCTATCCTTCTAACTAATTTCCATCAATATAAGAGACCTACACCATCTAACTAATCCATCAATATAAGAGACTCTAACCTTCTAACTAATCCCATCAATATAGAGACCTACCTTCTAACTAATCCATCAATATAAGAGACCTTACCTTCTAACTAATTCCATCAATATAAGAGACCTAACCTTCTAACAAACCAATCAATATAAGAGACCTAACCTCTAACTAATCCCATCAATATAAGGAGACCTAACCTTCTAACTAATCCACATCAATATAAGAGACCTAACCTGTCTAACTAATCCATCAATTAAGAGTGACGCATTACTAACCTCTAACTATCCCATCAATAAAGAGACCTAACCTTCTAACTAATCCCATCAATATAAGAGACCTAACCTTCTAAACTAATCCCATCAATATAAAGACCTAACCTTCTAACTCATACCCATCAATATAAGTAGACTAACCTTTACTATCTAATAATTCCTATCATATAAAGAACCTAACCTTCTAACTAATCCCATCAATATAATAGCCTAACCTTCTAACTAATCCCATCAAATAAGAGGTCCTAACCTTCTATAAATAATTCACAATCAATCATAAGAGACATAATCCTTACTAACTATATCCCATCAATATAAGAGACCTAACCTTCTAACTAATCCATCAATATAAGAAACAAACCTTCTAACTAATTCCATCAATATAAGAGACCTAACCTTCTAACTAATACTCATTATAAGAGACCTAAACTGACTAACTAATCCCATCAATATAAGAGACTACCTCTAACGTCATCCCCATCATATAAGAGACCTAACCTTCTAACTAATCCCATTCAATATAAGAGACCTAACCTTCTAACTAATCTCATCAATATAAGAGACCTAACCTTCTACTATATCCCATCAATATAAGAGACCTAACTGTCTAACATAATCCCATCAATATAAGAGACCTAACCTTACTAACTAATCACAACAATATAAGAGGACCTAACCTTCTAACAAATCCATCAATATAAGAGACCTAACTCTAACTATTCCATCAATATAAGAGACCTAACCTTCTAACAAATCCCATCAATATAAGAGACCTAACCTCTAACTAATCCCATCAATATAAGAGACCCGTAACCTTCTAACTAATCCCATCAATAAAGAACCTACACCTTCTAACTAATCCATCAATATAAGAGACCTAACAGTCTAACTAATCCCATCAATAAAGAGACCTAACCTCTAACTAATCATCAATATAAAGAACCTAACCTTCTAACTAATCCATCAAATATAAGAGACATACCTTCTAACTAATCCCACAGATACCCTACCTACTAACAATCCCATCAATATAAGTAACCTAACTGTCTAACTATATCCATCAATATACGAGCCCTGAACTACTAACTAATCCCATCAATATAAGAACAAACTGCAACCTAATCCCCATAAATAAAGTCCATACCTACTATAGCTATACTTCCATCAATAAAAGACCTACCTTCTAACTAATCCCATCAAAAAGAGACCTAACTGTAACTAATCCCATCAATAAAAGAGACCTAACCTTCTAACTAATTCCATCAATATAAGAGACCTAACCTCTAACTAATCACTCACAATATAGAGACCTACACTTCTAACTAATCACATCAATATAAGAGACCTAACCTATCTAACTATCCATCAATAAAGGACCTAACCTTCTAACTAATCCGCATCAATATAAGAGACCTACACACCTTCTAACTAACCCATCAATATAAGAGACCTAACCTTCTAACTAATCACCATCAATATAAGAGACCTAGACTGTCTAACTAATCCCATCAATATAGATGACTAACCTTCTAACTAATCCATCAATATAAGAGACTAACCTTCTAACTAATCCCATCAATATAAGAGACCTAACCTCTAACTAATCCCATCAATATAAGATGACCTAACCTCTAACTATCCCATCAATATAAGAGACCTAACTATCTAACTAATCCATCAATATATAGAGACCTAACCTTCTAACTAATCCCATACAATCATAGAGACCTAACCTCATAACTAATCCATCAATATAAGAGACCTAGACCTTCTAACTAATTCCATCAATATAAGAGACCTAACTATCTACTAATCCCATCAATATAAAGAGACCTAACCTTCTAACTAAATCCTCAATATAAGAGACATAACCTTCTAACTAATACGATCATATAAGAGACCTAACCTTCTAACTACATCCATCAATAAAGAGACCTAACCTTCTAACTAATTCCATCAATATAGAGACCTACCTTCTAACTAATCCATCAATATAAAGGACCTAACCTCTAACTAATTCCATCAATATAAGAGACGAACCTTCTAAGCTAATCCAGCAATATAGAGACCTAACCATCTAACTATTCCCACAAAAAGAGACCTAACCTTCTAACTACCCATCAATATAGATGACCTAACCTTCTAACTAATCCATTCAATATAGAGTACGCTAACTGTCTAACTAATCCCACAATATAAGCGACCTAGACCTTCTAACTATCCCATCAATATAAGAGTGACCAACCTTCTAACTAATTCCATCAATATAATGAAGACCTAACCTTCTAACTAATCACATCAATATAAGAGACCTAACCTCTAACTAATCCCATCAATATAAGAGACCTAACCTTGCTACTAATTCCATCAATATAAGAGACCTGACTTCTAACTAATCTATCCATCAATATAAGAACCTAACCTTCTAACTAATCCCATCAATAATAGAGACGACCTTCTAACTAATCCCATCAATATAAGAGACCTAACCTTCTAACTAATCCCATCAATATAGAGACCTACCTTCTAACTAATCCATCAATAAGAAGATCCATAACCTTCTAAATCCCATCAAGATAAGTCAGACCTAACCTTCTAACTAATCCCATACAATATAAGAGACCTAACCTTCTAACTAATCCCATCAATATAAGAGACCTAACCATCTAACTAATCCATCAATATAAGAGACCTAGACTTCTAACTAATCCCATCAATATAAGAGACCTAACATTCTACACTATCCCATACAATATAAGAGACCTAATCTTCTAACTAATTCCCATCAATATAAGAGACCTGACCTGTCTAACTAATCCCATCAATATAAGAGACCTAACCTCTAACTAATCCCATCAATATAGAGACCTAACCTTCTAACGTAATTCCATCAATATAAGAGACCTAACTATCTAACTAATCCCATCAATATAAAGACCTAACCTTCTAACATAATCCACATCAATATAAGAGACCTAAACCTCTAACTATTCCCATCAATATAAGAGACCTAACATTCTAACTAATCCCATCAATATAGTAGACTGACCTTCTAACTAATACCATCATATAATAGGAAGACCTATCCTATAAACTAATCCCATCAATATAAGATGACCTAACACTTACTAACTATCCCATCAATTATAAGAGACCTGACCTTCTACAAATCCCATCAATAAGAGACCTAAACCTCTTACTAATCCCATCAAATAAGAGACAACCTTCTAAAATCCCTTCAAGATAAGAGACCTAACCTCTGAACTAATTCCATCAATATAAGAGACCAACCTTCTAACTAATCCATCAATATAAGAGACCTACTTTCTAACTAAACCATCATATAAGAGACCTAACCATCACAATCCATCAATATAAAGACCTAACCTTCTAACTAACATCAATATAAGAGACGCTAACCTTCTAAACTAATCCATCAGATAAGAGACCTAACTTCTAACTAATCCCCTCAATATAAAGAGACCTAAACCTTCTAACTAATCCCATCAATATAAGAGACCTAACCTTCTAACTAAATCCATCAATACAAGAGACCCGAAACGCAGCTCTAACGTAATCCACTCGAATAAAGAGACCTAACCATCTAAACTAAAGTACCCATCAATATAAGAGCAACCTACCCTACTAACAAAACCCAACAATATATAGAGCATAACTCAAGACCTACTAACTAGTCCCATCAATATAGAGACCTAACTTCTAAACATAATCCCATCAATATAAGAGAACCTAACCTTCAACTATCACCATCAATATAGAGAGACCAACTGTCTAACAACTCCTCTATCAATATAAGAGACGCAACGTCTAACAACTCCTCAAATAAAGAGACCGTAACCTCTAACCAATCCCACCATCAATATAAGGTAGACCAACACCTTCTAACTAAACCATCAAAAAGAGACCAACCGTCAACATCCACAATATAAGAAGACCTAACCTTCTAACTAATCCCATCAATATAAAGACCTAACCTTCTAACTAATCCCATCAATAGATACAGAGACCAAACCTTCTAACTAATCCCATCAATATACAGAACCTAACCTTCTAACTAATACCACTCAATATAAGAGACCTAACCTTCTAACTAATCCATCAATATACAGAGCCCAACCTTCAGACTAATCCCCTCAATATAATAGACCTAACCAGTCAAACTAATCCCACAATATAAGAGTACCTAACCTTCTAACTAATCCCATCAATATAAGAAGACCAGACCATCAACAATCCCATCAATATAAGAGACTCTACCGTCCTAACTTATACCATCAATATAATAGACGAACATCTACCTAGATCCCATCAATATAAGAGACCTAACCTTCTAACTATCCCATCAATAAGAGAGACCGGTAACCTTCTAACAAATCAATCCCATCAATATACGAGACCTACCTTCTAACTAACCAGTCGAATATAAGAGACCTAACCTTCTAACTAATCCCCTCAATAAAGTAGACCCCAAGACCTCTATACTAATCCCAACAATATAATAGACCGACCTATCAACTAATCTCCATCAATACAGAACCTAACCTATTTACAATCTCATCAATATAAGAGACCTAGACCTACTCGACTAATCCCATCAATATAAGAGACCTAACTGTCTAACAATCCATCATATAAGAGACGCAACCTTCTAACTAATCCCATCAATAAACAGAGCACGCTAATCCTTCTAACTAATCCGCATCAATAACAGAGACCTATCCTTCTAACCAAATTCCAACAAAACCAGATAGTACCTACCTCTAACTAATCCCATCAAATAAATAGACCTAACTGACTAACTAATCCCAACAAATATAGAGACCAACCTTCTAACTAATCCCATCATATAAGAGACCTAACCTTCTAACTAATCCCCATCAATATAAGAGACCTAAAATACCTTCTAACAATCCCATCATATAAGAGACCTAACCTTCAAACGTAAATCCCCGATCAATAAAACGAGACCTAGACCTTCTAACTAATCCCATACAAAATAAGAGACTAGACCTTCAACCAATCCCTCAAAAAAGAGACCTAACCTCTAACTAATCCCATCAATATAAGAGACCTACAACGTCTAACCATAATCCCACAATAAAGAGACCTAACATCTATACCAAAACCCATCATATACGAGACCTAACCTTCTAACTAATCCATCAATATAAGAGACCAACCCTATGCTAACTAATCCCCTCAATATAAGAGACCTAACCTTCTAACAATCCACATAATAAGAGAGAGGCCTAGTACCTTCTAAGACTAATCGAACGAAAATAAGTAGACTAACCTTCTAACTAACCATCAATATACAGAGCAGACCTAACCTTCAACTAATATTCCATCAATATAAGAGACCTAGACCGTAGCTAACTATATACCCAACAAATAAGAGACCGACACGTCTAACTAATCTCAATATAACGAGACCAACCCTACAACTAATCCCAACAAAATAAGAGACCAAACTTTCCAAACTAATCCCAACAAATACGAGAAAGACCTACCCTTCTAAATAAATCCCATCAATATAAGAGACCTAATTAACTCTAACTAAATCACAACAATAAATAGAGACCTAAACCTATCAAAACAAAAACCCATCAAAAAAAAGGACCAAAACCTTCTAACAAATACCCCACCATATCAGATACCAAACCTACTAACTAAACCCAACCAATAAAAGAGAACCTACCATCTAAACTAATCTCATCCAAATAAGAGACCAAACCTTCTAACATAATCCCATCAATATAATAGACCAGACTACAAACTAATCCCATCCATAAAAGAGACGCTGACCTTGTTACACAATCCCATCCAATATAAGAGACCTATACCTTTTAACTAATCCCATCAATAAAGAGACCATGACCTTCTAAATTAATCCACAATAAAATAGACCTGAACCATTTTAACAAAATCCCAACAATATAAGAGTACCTAACCTTCCTAACTAAACCCATCAATATAAGGAGACCTAACCTTCTAAACTAAATCCCATCAATCTAAGATACGCAAACTGTCTACACTAATCCCATCAATATAAGAGACCTACCCTTCCTAACTAACCATCACTAAAGAGAGACCTAATCTTCTAACTAATTCCATCAATTATAAGAGAACTAAACCATCCCTAACAAATCCCAACAATATAAAGACCTAACCTTTCTAACTAATCCCCATCAATAAAGAGACCTCACCTTCTAACAAATTCCCATCAATATAAGAGACCTAGCCCTATCAAACTAATCCCCATCATATAAGAGCCAAACCTACAAACTAATCTCATCACTATAAGGAGACCAAACCTACTAACTAAATCCCATCAATATAAGAGACCTGACCTTCAAACAAATCCCATCAATATAAGAGACCTGACCATTTTAACAAAACCCAACAATATATAGAGAAACAAACCTTATAAACTAATCCCATCACTAAAAGAGACCTACACCATCTAACTAAAAACCCCTCAATATACTAGACGGCAGACCTTTAACAAACCCAAACAATATTAAGAGACCTTACCATCTAACTAATCCCATCAAAATATGAGACCTAACCTTACTAACTATCCCATCAATATAAGGAGACCTAAACCTTCTATACTAAATTCCATCAATTATAAAAGAGACCTAACCTTCTAACTAAATCCATCAATATAAAAGACCTGACCATTCTAACTAATTCCATCAATATAGGACCTTCACCGTCTAACTAGATCCCATCAATAAAAGAGACCTAACCTTCTACTAAACCCATCAATATATATGGAGAAGAGACCTAACCTTCTAACTGAAACCCATCAAAAAAAGGAGCCCAGACCTTCTAACAAAACCCAACGAAAATAAAAGAGAGAACCTAACCTCTAACTAATCCGCCTCCAAAATAAGAGACCAAAACCTTTTAACTAATCCCATCAATAAAAGAGACCAAAACCTTCATCTAGACTAAGTCAATCAATATAAGAGACCAACAATAACTTTCAAACAAATCACAATCATATAATAGTACTAACTTACTAAACTAATCCCATCATATAAGAAGACCTAGACCACAAACTAATTCCATCAATATAAGAGACCTGCAGGACCCTTACTACCTAATAGCACCACAATCAATAAAGAGACCTAACCGTCTAAAACTAATCCCAACAATATAAGAGTTTACCTCCACAGTCAGACCTAGACCTTTCATCAATAACAAGTGAACCTGCCATCATACTAATTCAAACATCAATATAAGAGCACCTACATCGCATACTAACTAAACTAAATCCATCAATATAAGAGACCTCACCTTACTACGCTACCACTACTCCAAACAAACCACCACTTCGCATCCATCAATACGCCTAAACAGCCGCACGCCCTGACCCGGGTTAACTGACAAACCTAATCCCATCAATCAAAATAGAGATAAGAGACCTGCAAACACCTTGATCAAGACAGGAAGCCCCACAATGAGAAAACGAGCAATACCGACGAAAGCTAAACCGACAATATAAGATAACCAACACCTATCACTAACTAAAATCCAACAAACTAAGAGACTAACCATATAACAAATCCCAACACACTATAAGAGACCAACCTTCTAACATAATTCCATCAATCAAAATAAACCAACCTTCAAAACTAAATCCCCTCAAAATAATAAGACCCTAGACCTTCTAACTAAATAACCATCAATATAAGAGACCTAACCTTCTAACTACTTCCATAAAATAAGAGACCTAACCTTCGAACCTACAAACTAATTCCAACAGAGGTATACGAACGACCATAGACCATCAACGTGCGACGGCCACACTGCAGAAAAAAAAGGGCCATCTAAACCCAACAATATAATGAGAGCTCTACCCAACTACGCTAAGACAGGGAAAAAAAACCTAATTTCCAGTCAATCATAAGCTCCACCCCAACACACCACCACACCCCACCCTGCACCAAATCGCCCACCACCAACACACCTCAACCCCACCCAAAACTATGTGGGCCCTCACCTTCCACCTCTGCCCTGTCCACCACAGCGCCCACCTCAGCACAATGCTAATCCCACCGCAGTACCTACTCCACAACCCACCCCACACCTAGGGCGCCCACGCCCAACAAGGCCCTTGGTCCACCAACCCCACCAACTCTGCTCCCATCCACAACACGCCACCTACACCCACAACCCACACCTCAGCCCACCCCAACAACACACGTGCAAACAACCCAACAAAATACCTCGACGAAACCACAACGTCCAGCATCCACCAACTAGATACGACCTACCCATTCACAAACCAAACATACCATACAAAATAAGAAGCCTAATACCTACTACCAAAATTCCAACAAAATAAGGGAGAGGACTAACCAATCAGACCAAACCCAACACAATACGTAGGACCTAACATCTAACCTAATTCCCATCAAAATAATAAGACCTACCCTTCTAGATGGACAATCCCAACAATATAATGAACCAACCCTTCTACAAGCCTATTTCCTCATCAAATAAAAGATACCTAACCTTCTTAACTAAACACAACAATAAAAGATAGCCTACACCATCTTGAACAAAACCCCATCAAAATAAAGAGACCGTGACCTAGCTAACAAAACCCATCAATATAAGAAGACCTAACGCCATCATACTACTCCCATCAAAATAAGAGCACCTAACCAACAAAATAAACCCAACCATATATGAAGACCTAACCTTCTAATAACAAATTCCATCAAAACCAGATGACCATAAACCTACTAACAAAAACCAAATCAATAAAAGATACCTAACCATCTTAAAACTAATCCCATGCAAAAAAGAAAGAACCTAACCTCTAAACAAAACCATCAAAAAGTACGATACCTAAACCATCTAAGACTAAATCCCATCAAATATAAGAAGAACCAAACCTTCAAAACAAACTTTCCCATCAATATAAGATGAACCTAACCTTCTAACTAATATTCCCATCAATATAAGGAGACCTAACAGTCAAACAATCCCATCAATATAAGAACCATAACCATCTAGGAGAGAAGACTAAATCCCAACAATATAAGAGACCTACCCAACAAAACGAAAACACATCCATATAATAGCCCAAACCTACTAACAAAACCCAACAAAAAACATGGACCAACCATCAAACAAATCCCATCAATATAAGATACCTATCCTTTCAAACAAATCCCATCAAAATAAGAGACCTAACCTACAACCCAAATCCCAACGACAAAAAATGGCCATAGTACCCAAGAACCTATACAAGACTAAAGCCCCACCAAACACCGCATCACTCTACCCAACGTGACCAACACACCCAACCAAAAACATAATCCCAAACCTACATGAACAAAAGCCAACACAAAACAAGACCCCTAACCTTCTAAACAAAGTACCCAACAAGCAAATAAAATAGACCAGTACCAACAAACTAAATCCCAGGACCAACACACCTCCCGAACCCTCCGCACCACCCCTCCCAAACGCGCACTCCCTCAGGCCCCTACAACCACCCTCCACCGACCCATCACACACAATACGTACCTCCTAACCAACCAACACAACGATCCCAACAAAAACCGGCCATGTAGAGACTACCATAACACTAGAATCCCACAAAATATAGATATACCTAGACCTTTATAAAACAAATTTCCCCAATCAATAAAAAGAGACCTGACCTCTAACTAATCCCATC